>JARHVA010000670.1:4245000-4640000 GCA_037957365.1 Torreya grandis | reverse complement strand
GTCCTACCATCATGCATCATAAACTTGTTAAAACCAAGAAAATTACTTAGCCTCTCAAATTCTTTTGAAATTTATTCATAGAATAGATTTTGGATAACAATTTTCATATGGATTTTTAAAAGTGAGTCTTCAACACCCTTGTTGGCATCAAACCCTAGGGTAGATTTTCCTTTATAGGTGAAAGAGGGGATTCCAATATCAAATTTATTATTCTAAACCTAAGCGCTAGAAGCCCCCAACTGCTTTCCTTAATTCTCCTCTTTATAAGTTGAGGATTGAGTACCCTCCACCTCCAACTCCTCCTTGTCACTGTTAATATCAATCACCTTAGAAATGTTCTTAGATTAGACTGGTTCCCCTCTTTTTATCATCAAAAAAATGAGGCCCTAGTGGATAATATCCATGATAGGGTTCTTCTTGAAATTTAAAATAGAAACCTCCAAAGATTGCAACATAATGAAGAGGATACTGATGTGATGCCCCTTGAAATGGTTCAAAATCAGGAAGTGATGTGATTAGAGAATGGTGTGTTTACCTTCCAAAGTAATGTATCACATAATTTGGAGACATATCTCTAGCCATTTCTTTGGCAAATCTACATGCATGTAACCTTTGTTGGACAAAAGTTTTGACCTATATTTCTCCTTCTCTTTCCTGAAGAAAATCTACATGAGTTCCTCCTTATGGCACTTATCTTTGAATGCCTTCACTTCATGGCATTCCATTCATGTTATCTCCCCAATCAAATCCTCTATTATTTGAATCTTTAACCGATGCATTCTCACTTCATGATCATTCTAGCCATGGGTAAAATCCCTTGAGAGTGATGTGTTGTGCCCCACCAGCGTTTCTATGAATGGGTCCAGCCCCCCTTTTACCATTTTTTTCCAAACATGATCATTGTTCTTTATATCAGAATAGGAAATTAGTTTGAAGCTATCTCTATCATCATCCATCTTCACTTTAACTTTGTTGTTATTTTTGTAGGTGTTATGATCAACACTGGATGGTATTAAAAAATAAATGCATGCACAAAAATGATTAGTCATGAGATAGGTGAAAGGGCATGATGACTAGCCCTCATGTCACACCTTAGAATAGATGGATTTGCATGTGTGAAAATCCATTTTCATGACTCTCAATCTAAACTTAAAATAATTTAACATCATGACATTAAAAGGCAAGTCCCTTTTCCTTCTCAACAATTTGGATGACATCATTCAAAAATTCATCATCATGTTAGGTGATATAATCACTTTTATGGACCCCAATATTTTCAAGGCATTTGGCACCCCTATTTCCTTCTCTATAAACATGATCAATGATAACTCCTTTGAATTAGTTGAGAAGGGATTTAGCATCACTGATGATTCCTAAAATGTTCCAAGAAGATGGAGATAGGCCTTTAAGGCAATTGATGATATTCATTGAGTCCCCTTCTATATGAATAAATTGAGAACCTAGTTTAACTACCTCTTCAATGCCCCAAAAGGCCACTAAAGCTTCCACAATGTGGTTGGTTTGAATATCAAGAGGCCCTACATAAGCCACTTTGATATTTCTTGAAGAGTCCTTGATCAAACCACTGACCCCAGCTAGGGCAATATTCCCCTTTATTACCCCATCAAAATTTAATATGACCCACTGAGGAATTGGGAGAGACCCTTTGATGAGAGATCTATCCACCCCTTTAGCCTGGACTTTGCCTGGGATGACCAGATTTAGATGTTTCAAACTTAAGGAAGAAAGTGAGGATCTAGGCTGGTCAAAGGTGTGTGCACAGATTAACCAATTTTCTTGCATGAAGGCCTTGGTCCTTTTGAAAGTAGACTCCAGATTAGGTTGAAAGCCCTCAAATATGTAAGCATTCTTATCTTTCTAGATGCCCCAAGATATATGGGGCAGGGCTAGATTTCACCAGTGAGTTAACGGTGGTTCCTCCCAAGGATATTTCCATTGGGTTATTAAGTCCAGAATAGATCCTTGAAAAACCCATAAAACATTGGAATCATTAAAAAACCACTAAGAAATAGTCGACTCGAATGGGCAAAAAAGGAACAGTTGTTCCATTAGTTTTGTTGCCTATTTTCAAAGAGAGCATCTATTGGAGATGGTTAAACCTCTTTTGATGAGATTATCCACTATTAAGATCTTATTTTGAGTAGCCAACCAGTAGAAGACATTGATTTTAGGGATGAGGTTTTTTATCCAAAGATATTTCTAATTGAAATCCTCCTCATCCAAATTCTACAATGATAAAAATCCTTATTTTATCGAGTAAATCCCATTGGTATTATGTTTCCAAATAATTTTACCTTATCTATGTGCTCAATTGATATGAATATGTTGAATGGATTTATTTAGAGTTTGGAGGAGAAGGGTTTGATGTTGATCCTGACCAGGTTTGGCTAAATTTTTTCAACACTTTCATCCATTTCTAATTTCCCAATAATCCCTTACTTTGAGCCCATATTTATTTTTGAAGAAAACTATCAATTTGAGGTCTTGAATAGCAGATTAAAGTGGGGTTGATATCTATGAATCACTCCAAAAATCCACCCTATTGCCTCTTCTAACATTCTATTTGATCCCATTGTCAAGGAGGTTCTTACCCATCTGTAGTGCTTTCTAGAAGGTAGAATTGTTAACAGGACTTGAATATGCTAAAAAATAGAAGCCTTCACCTAAGGAGAGGTATTTGGCCCTGATAATTTTGGTCTATTATTTTTCCTCTATAAGCACTCTCCAGCCTTGCTTTTCTAGAAGGTCTTGGTTTATGGTTGAAACCCTTCTTAGTCCCAATCCTTCTGAGGAGATAAGACGACAGACATGGTCCCAAAAAATGAGAAATTTTTTGAATTTGTCCTTTGAACCTCTCCAAAGAAAGGTTTTCTAGATACTCTCCACCTTGTCAGCAATAGATTTTAGAATGAAAAAAATAGACATGAAATAAATTGATATGCTCTAAAGAGAATTCTTCAAAAGTTGGATTTTACCGGCTTGAGTTAGGAGGTTTCATTTTTAGCTAGCCAACTTCTTCTGGATCTTATCAATGAGGGGAATCCAAAAAGAAGGTTTTAGTGAGCTCTCAAATAGAGGGATGCCAAGGTAAGTAGACAATAAATTTAAAATGTTACACCCTATAATGTTAGGAACTTTAGATTGGAGATCTGGTGGAGTGTTAATGAAAAAAATAGAGCTCTTATTGAAATTCACACTTTGACCAGACACCCCTTTATACATCTTGAGAATCCTCTTGAAACATCTAGCTTCAGAGACTAAGGCTTTTCCCATCATTATTGTATCATCAACAAATTATTGGTGACTGATGGTAGTGGTGTTTGGGGTACAAGTGATTCCCTTGATAATATTGGAAAATATGGCTATAGAGATAAATCAATTTAAGGCCTCCGCCAAGATGATAAAGAGGTAGGGGGATAGAGGATCCCCCTGTCTTAACCCTCTTCCAATCGGAAAAAACCTTGGGGCACCCCATTAACTAAAACTAAGAATAAAGTTATGAATGTAGGTCGTAATTATTTTTTTAACCCAAGAGTTTAACCCAATTTTGCTCAAAATGTTGTCAAGAAAAGACTAGAAAAATTGATCACAAGCTTTATTCATATCAAGTTTTAGAAACATGCCTTATCGATCTGAATGAGAAACTAAATAGATGGTTTCATGAACAATAATGATCCCATCAAAAATTTGTCTGTCAAAGACAAAAGTACCTTACTGCTCTGCTATTATTTTGTTGAGAACAAGCTAGATTTTAAGGGAAAGACTTTTGGAATAAATTTTATAGAAAGTGGAGCACAAGCTAATGGATCTAAAATCTAATGCCTTAGATGCACCTTGTTTCTTGGGAATTAGAAAAATAAACATGTTGTTGAAATCTTGGAGCATGGATCTAGTTTTAAAAAATTTGGTAACAACCAAACAGATGTCATGACTAATAGTGTCTCAAAAAACTTGGAAAAAGAAAGGAGGGAAACCATCAGGCCCAAGGTCCTTGTCCCCTTCTATGGAGAAAATGATAGCTTTGATCTCTTCTTTTGAAGGGGGTTTGAGGATTGAAACATTCTCTTCTTGTGTAAGGACCTTTCTAAAAATGTTGACCATTTGATCCTCAAGACTCGAATCCCAAGAAAAGGAATGGGAGAGCAGAGATTTGAAAAAAATTACCAAATATTGATTCATTTTATCCTCTTTTCTGAACCAAGTTCCATCTTC
The DNA here is from genome assembly GCA_037957365.1 of Torreya grandis. Lineage (NCBI taxonomy): Eukaryota > Viridiplantae > Streptophyta > Pinopsida > Cupressales > Taxaceae > Torreya > Torreya grandis. Next base: position 4,635,767 of record JARHVA010000670.1, on the reverse strand, counting down.
ACCTTGAATTTTTGTGATGAGATTTCACTGTCAATTTTTGGACACAGAGGTGTGGAAAAAATTGGTGTTTTTGGATGCATATATTTCTTATCAATTGATAATAAATCCATAATATTGAAAGAAAATTTTAACAAAAGTTGTATTATATAAACTACCTATATTTTCCAAACTGACATAAAATCCAAAACACCAAAAATAATTTTAACAGAAGCCTTTCATAAAATATAAACTTCTAACATAGTCATATCCTTTCTAAATCATTATTTCTAAACTGAGAGAATAATTTATCACAACTTTATCAAAACTATCAACTATTTCTTATTGTTGTTTAAATATTCATGATTTGAAATAAAACCTAAAAATTGTATTTTAGAGAATCATATAGATGGCATTCCATTACACTCTGTATATCAAAATCTTTAACAAAATAATATACCATTATTTCATGAAAAAATCATTCTCAAAACCTTAAATTCTCAACCATTTTGAAACCATACATTTATGAAACCACAACTCACAATCAAAACCGATATGACTAGAATGCCATGACAAAATCACAAACTGAAACCCAAAGCCAAAATTTTACATATTCACAGAATAATCCTCATAATCATCTTAGACACAGCTCGATAAATTCTCAGTGCTTCATAAATGATAATATGCTTTTATTCACCAAATTTATCCCCACAAATAGAGATGAATGGATTTAAAATGACAATAAAAATACTTTATCATCAAAATTTCATACCTCAGCAAATAATATGATAAACCTAAAAAAATTTCCAATTATCTTTATCAATAACAATTCCAAGATTTATTCATGTAATAGTCTTTAAAAAAATAGTTAAATTTCACCAAAACTTATCAAAATATCATGTAGAGCTAAAACTATCATTTCTCTTCATGCAAACATATTCATTTTTATCATTGGCATACCTATTTACATTGTGTGTAACTTTTTGCTTGAAATTTATCATAAGAAACCTCCAAAATCTATCTCAATAGAGTGTAACTTCCATAGCAAGATTTGTAAATGACTAACAAAATGAAAAAATAAAGTTATTTGTATACTAAACCCCAAGCCTCAACTTCGTATGCCTACGTGCATCCACCACATTGATTACTTAATTCAAGGCACATTATTAAGCCGATTTCTAACTCGTTTAGCATGGCATCAAACTTAGTCATAACCAAAAACTTGACTAAAACACCAACTAATTTACATAAATCAACTCATGTACATTTCATATTTAATTCCTTTAAAACCACCTTTGATCTCATCAAGATCTCAAAACCTCTACCATGTTTGCGTTAAATCATTCTACCAACTATACTGCTTACTAGACCACCAACTTACCACCTTAGCATTCAAAACTTATGAGATTCAAATTTGAACAATATTAAACATAGTTTAGTTTCAAATCATTTCTTGAAATTAAAACAACTGCCCCTATGTCCATGTTAAGTCTTTAAGTTAGGTCCACCATTATACATTGAACACTTAACAAGAAATAATATTTAGATTAGAACTTAGGCCACTTAGGATAATTGATAATCCTTAAGAAATAGCTTAGGTTTCAATGTTATACCAAACTTATTCATGACATAATTTCTATAATGCCAACCTTTGGTTCTTGCAATTGAATTCTGAATACGACTATTATGACAATCATTATGATAAATTCATATAAAACTTGTAGTCAAATTTCAAATGAACTAACTGTCAACTTTTTTATAGCAAATTCATAGAATGCCCTAAATTTTGACAAAATCATATTGAATATTATCATTTTCAACTAAAAATACTGAAGTAATCACTGCATTTGATCAATTTTGTCAACTAAAAAATTATGATTGAAAACAACATGATAATGATATATATATATATATATATATATATATATATATATATATATATATATATATATATATATATATATATATATATATATATATATATTCATTCAACCATAACTGTTTTTCAAAACCACTATAATATAGTCATGAATTCATAAAGAAATCATTTAATTGAAAATATGTATAATCATAAAACTATTAATTGACTTAGGTCTCTGATTGCAGGTTTAGATTTTATGACTAGGTCATTAATAACGCAGATAAGATTATGATTTTTTTTTTAAATATAGGGGTATGAAAAATAGGCATACACCAGCGATCTTGCTAGTCAGCTTTGAATCATGAAATTGAGTAGCAATCAAATTACCTATTGTAAGAAACATACTCTTGAGAGTGTGATCCAGGTAAATATTTCTCAATCAACTATGCATGAACCCTTTTTGTAATGATTTTCAATAAGGGATGAGATGTTTAGCTAGTGTGGTACGAAGAAAGAGAATGATATAACAGGGAGGTTCAAATTGGATTCATAAACAAATACAAATGCCTCAAATATAATTTATGAAAGTGCAATATTACTTCAACAACTAATTATAAACTAGTATATATTATTCATGTATAAAAGAGAACTGAGCTTATAAAGAATAATATCTTAAAATAACTGATACTTACAGTTGTACGATAGCATCTTTGCTTTCTCCCTCCATAACATGAAAATTTTATCAACTTAAAACACTTATTGATTTTTCAAAAGTAAAAGGCAAACAATAGCAAAAAGCAAACAAATAAATAAAATAAAAAATAGCGGAATGAGACAAAAAAGAAAAGAAGCAACAAAACCAAAAAGAAAGTGATAAAACTTAAAGGAAGTTAATTATAAAATAATTTTAAATGATGGTCATTAATTGAATAACATAATCAGTTCTCATCATGATCTTTCAAATGAAAAATATTATTTCCATGTATAATTGTAATACGATAACGACCAAACCATAATGAATCAAATTTATGATGTTTACCAGGATCTTCATGAGCTTTGTCCAAATATAAAACTAAATCATCAACTTTGAATTTTTTATTAAAAACTTTCTTATCGAAAAACTTTTTTAATTTTTATTTAGCTCTTTCCAACTTTTTTAATGTTATGGCTTTTGATTCATCAAGAGCTACTAAATCATGTAATCTTTTTTCAATCAAATTATTATGTTCAAAAAGATATTGTAAAGTAGTTCTAGCTGAAGAAATTTGAAGTTCTATTGGTAAAGTAGATTCAAATCCATATGTCAACATGAAAATTAAATAACTAGTTGCCACTTTGATAATAGTTCTATCAGCACATAAAGATTTAAAAAAATTAAGATTTCAATTTCGTTAATTTTCAAAAACTAATTTTTTCATGATTGAAATTAGATTTTTATTTGTGGATTCAGCTTGACCATTACCCTGAGGGAAATATTTAGATGAATGACTAGATATAATAGAATATTTTCTTAAAAATTCATTCAAAATAAACTAAGTTCTATTATCAAATATGCTTTCATAAGAACTCCAAATCTAAAGAAAATATAATTTTTCAAAAATGAGATTACTTCATTTGTCACAAAACTTTTAAGATCATTGGCCATTTAGTGAAATAATTTGTTGTTGTTAAGATATATCTATAACCAGTTGATGAAGGAGGATTTATATCTAAAATAATATCAATACCCCATTTCATAAATAAATTTTTAAGTATCATAGGATTTAAAGGCATCATAGGTAACTTATCTCTACAAACAAATAATTGACATGGCATACAAGAATGAACTAACTTATAAGCATCTTGAAATAAAGTCAGACAATAATAATCTACTTATAAAATATTATAAGCAGTGGTTTTTGAAGCATAATGTCTGCCATAATTTTCTTCATGACATCCTCTAAGAAATTTTTGGGTTTGGTCATATGTAAGGCACTTTAATAAAACACCATCTCTATTTCGATAAAATAAGAAATTTTTTAATAAACAGAAATTCAAAGTTTTTGAGCATAAAGAACGTCTTTGTTTTTTATCAAAATTATAGGGACAAGATTGATTTTGAAAATAAAAGACTAAGTCATGATACCAATCATCTTTGAAAAGTATATAATCCTATTCATTCATTGCAAGAATAAATTTGAAATTTCTAAATAAATCAGATATTTCTATGGTCTTTAAATGAGGTTTTGCATTCAAATTATCATCAACTGACAAAACCAAAACATTAATATTTGAAGAAGCATTTTTAGTTAGATTTTTTTCCAAGTCATTACCTTTAATTATCTTTGAAGTTTCAAATTTGAGATCAAACTCTTGAATCTGTAATATCTATTTTGCGAGTTTTTCTTGTGTATGCACTAAATTATGCTTACCTTGTTAATTATACTAATTATACTAATTTAGTTTAATTCCCATATTTCCTAGATAATTAACTAATGCCCAAATAACACACATCCCATTCATATACCCCATGAACCTTACCCCATCCTAAAACTAATTAATCCCCTCATTAAACCCTTAATATAACCTATTACCCACTAACCTACTCCCTGAGCCAACTAGCCAATTTAAAATTCCAAAATAATCTACCTACCCAACCACCACCTATCCTAACCTTTCATATAACCCTAAACCCTATGAAGAGATTTATATAATTGGAAGATTTTATAAATCTTCCCCATTCTAACCCCCTTCTCTATAACTCTCTAATTCTAGAGATCTCCATGGATTAAAAATTCCATGGAAAATCCCTAGCCCTTGATATCAATGGTCCAAATTTGAATTTGAGACATTGATCTTTCCCACCATGACTATAAAACTAAGATTTCCCTCCACCATTAAACTAACTTGGACATCCATATATCCATCATATTGTTACTACCTTGCATCCATAAAGCTCTCTTACATCCACCTAAAGCCACTATCAAGTTCATCCAACCATTTGGAAGCCATTGTAAACACTTATCAAGTAATCCAATATTTTAAGTTTTGGACATCAAATAATCCATTTGTAAACCCTAAAGTGAAGCCATAAGGAGATAAAAATTATGGTAAGTGTGTTCATATTATTATGATTTGCCTTTTTTATCCATTCTTATTGGTGTGATTAAGTTTTAGGTTTTTATTACTAGAATAGTAATATGGTTTGGATCTAAAATTTAGTGCACATTTTGGAAACCATGGATTGCCTCCTCAAAACTACCACTTGTGATGATAAAATATGACTGGCGGAAAAACTAACAATCATTTTTTTATCTAAGAAATTTTGATGACATTTTTTCTTTCAAAAATCCACCTAAAATCCTACCAAAACTGACAAAAATTCATAAAATTACTAAGCTAGGGTTTTGATACTCACCGTAGGTCCAACATTAGCCTCTCTCTGGTTCTCACAAACCCTCTTTCCATGATGTAAATATTGAGGTAACCATTCCATGGTCTTTCCTCAAAGCTCAAATCACAAAAAGTTAAAAGGTGTAAATGACCCAATTTTGACCCTTTTATCCAATATGACCCCCTATACACACCTAATGGCCCATTACTAACACTGATTATCTCTAATATCTCTAATTTCCTAATTGTCCCAATCAAATAATTTTTAATCATGTATTAACATCATCTAGGACATGGAATGTTTGACCCTTTCTCATCTACGTTATCATATATCAAGAACTAGATCATCCTGAGGTCTTTTAGGATTATGTAGGCAGCACCTGGTTCTAATTTTATGCCTAGGAATAACTCAGCCACCATCTATTTATTATCACTATCCCATCCTTGCAATAGTCACTTATCGATCACATGTCATTTTCAAGCCCCATATCTTATGAAAAGTAGCTCTCTATCACCTATCACAACTCCTTATCATAATTATCCCTTTTCAAGCTTTCCCTAGCATGTGTCCTTACTATAGGACTTATCATTGGCTTGAACCCATCCTATTTAAATCACTTTTGTCATATCAATCAAAATGCTTTCTAGACATTTGTCATCTATTTAGAACCCATCACTTGAGCTACTTTATATTCTTCCCTATTGGGGCATCTTAATTTTCTATTAGGGCATCCTAACCCCATCTTCTTATGATGTTATCCCACCCTAGGATTTCATTTTGAGTGACTATCTAGGTCAATTTCTCTCTGCATGCTTCCTCAAGGGGGCATCATATCTTACTAACATCTGACACATATCTTACTAATATTTGACACCTTATAACATAATGGTTTTTCCTTTAAAATATCATTACTTCTTTTATTTCACCCCATGCATAATACCTTTCAAAGAGGGGCAAAATGTATGCACTAAATTATGCTCACCCTACTAATTATATTAATTATGCTAATTCCTACTAATTTAGTCTAATTTATATATTTCTTAGATAAATTAAGTAATATCCTAATAACCCCCATCACATTCCTATATCATCAACCTTACTCAATTATTCAAACCAATTAATCCCCTCTTTAAAATCCCTAATAGAACCTATTACCCACTAACCTACTCCCTACGTTGACTAGTCAATTTAAAATTATAAAATCATCTACCTATCAACCACCCCCTATCCTAGCCTCTCCTTAAACCCTAAACTCTTTGGGAAGATTTTCAGAATTAGAGGATTCTATAAATATTCCCCATTCTATCCCCCTTCTGTAGAACTCTCTAATTTTAGAGATCTCCATGAAAGTAAAAATTGTATGGAAAATTCCTAGCCCTTGATATCAATGGCCCAAATTTAAATTTGAGCCATTGATCTTTCCCACCATGCCTATAAAAAATAAACTCTCCCTCCACCCTCAAACTAACTTGAAAATTCATAAAGCCATCATCTTGCTACTATCTTGCATCCATAAAGCTCCCTTCTCTATTTCATCCATCCATAGCCACTATCAAGCTCATTCAATCACTTGGAATTCATTATCAATAGTTATCAAGCAATCCAACATTTCAAGTTTTAGACATCAAATAATTCATTTACAAGTCCTAAAGTGGAACCATAATAAGGTAAAAATGATGGTAAGCATGTTCTTATTATTTTTATTTGTCTCTTTTATCTATTTCTATTGGTGTGAGTGAATTTTAGATTTTTATTACTAGAATTAGTAATATAGTTGGATATAAAATTTTAGTACACAAATAGACTAGTATTAAGCCTATAGTGGTAGCACTAAATTTATTATAATCTATTTTATGTAATCTATATCATGGAGCCACATACATGTAGTTGTGTCTTAGATTGATCAAGCATTAATGTTAAAGTAAAGGACAAAAGTTCTTTATTGTTCCCACTTTTCTCTCTAACACACTTAATTTCTTAAGTGTCTTTTGGAGTAGGATTTTTGAGTGAACAACACTAATAGTAATCATTTTTGCTAAAGGATCAAATTTTTCAACATATATAATCATGGGTTTTTGAGTAAAACCACGTGTAACTAATCTTGCTTTAAATTTTTCAGTTTTACAATTTAATTATATTTGATTTAGACCAAACTTATAACTGAGTATAAATATGCAAATATTTATTAGAAACTATATTTATAATATGCAAAACATTATTCATAGTTTCAACCCATAATAACTTGGGATCATTTGCATAATGTAACATTATTCTAGCCATTTTAATAATGGTGTGGTTTTTTCTCTTAGCAATACAATTTTGTTGTGGGGAGTAGGGAGTTGTTAAATTTATTTCAATAACGTAACTAATTTTAAATTAATCAAATTATTTACTAATATATACACCATCATTATCATATCTTAATATTTTAATAGAAAAATTTAAAATATTTTCAATAATAACTTTAGATTCTTTGAATATAGATAATATTTTATATTTATTCTTTGTAAAATATTATCAAATCATTCTAGTATAATCATCAATAAAATTAATAGAAAATAAATAATCATTAATAGATGCAACTTCAAGTGGTCTTATAATATCACTATGAATTAGCTCTAAAGGATGTAAGGAATTTGTATAATGATTTTTGTGAAAAGGTCTAGTGTGTTGCTTATCATGTAAGAAAACCTCACAAGATTTATGTTAAGAAGAAATAGAAAGAAGGCCAATAAATATATTATGAGAATACATATCATATAAACTTATAAAATTAACATGTCTTAATCTTTTGTGTCATAATTTAGATTCATTTCTACTTTGCGATGAAAGACAACATGTATAAGAAGCAAAAAATATGTATAAATAATTATATTGAATTCTTTCAACAATTAGAGAATCAAATTGATTTCTAATAGATCATTTATCCTTAAAAAAGTTTACAATGAAATTATCATTCATAAGTTGAGAATAAGATGACAATTTTTTCTTAAGTTTAAGAACATAGAAAATATTTTTTATAAACACATTTATAACTTTTGTTTTTCCTTGTGTAGTAGCTTCTAAAAATGAATTATCTCCCACATAAATATTTTAAAATATATCTATAGTGTCAAATAAAATATTATAAAATAAAATCATATGATATGATGTACAACTATCTAAAATTCAATCATTTTCATTAGAAGCAAACAAGACAATATATAAAGGAATAACATTAGAATAATGTTCCTAATTATTGTCATGGTTTTAATTTTTCTATTGACTATGATTAGAACTATTTTTCCTTTGTTATTTTTAGAGTTTTTATTATTAGCTTTTTTTTAATAATAATCTTACCTTCTATGACCAAATTTATCAAATATATTACAATTCCCCTTAAACTTAAGTTTATTATTCTTATTACTAAATTTCTTGCTTCCATTTTTTTATTGGTAGAGTTAAAGTTAGATTTTTAGTTTCTATTATTTTCAAAAACATAATTGAGTGTGAGAATACCCTAAGTGGCATTCTATTTAGAATCAAAATTTGACATTACTTGCTCTTCTTGAATAATGAAAGCAGAAAGGATAGTGAGATTAGGAATATCTTGCTTTGTTTGCTATTTTGAATTAAAAATTGAAAAAAAATCATGAATATTTAATTGAATAATAAAATACAACTAGTCTTTAATTTAATTATAATTGTGTGCATTTAAATGAGATTTAATGTTTTTAATTTTTGCAAGAAAAATAACAATTTTTTCATCATTTTTCATGGGTGTAGTCAACAATTTAAGAATAAGATTAATTATCTTAGAGAGGTGAATGACCTCATGCATAGACTCAATGAGTTTCCAGGAATCATTGAGAGACTCTTAATTGTCGATATGGAGTAGGAATTAATCATCAACACTCCATAAAATAATCAACAAAGCTTCCTACATTTTTTGTTAAAATGCATGGGTGAACTTAGTCATAATATTTCTCCTTGAAGCCAATTTTTCAATCGTGACCAAAATATTCCATAATTTAAAATCCATAAACTCAACTTTAATACGATTTTTTTGGACATTATAGTTAGACCCATTTACAATTTGGGATTTGTCTAATAAAAAATTAGGAGAAGACATAACTTCCCTTTAAGGATGACACTCTAAAACTATAAAAATGATATTTTTAAATATTTTTATATTATATTTGATAATAAATCAAATTTATAATTTAAACAAACAATAAATGTTTAATTTTATGTAAAACAATGCAAAAAATTATAAAAGATTGCGACCAAAGAAGATGTCACAAGTGTTGCATAAAATAATTATGTAAATAAATTTATTAAAAATGTTAAAAAATATATAATAAGGTTTTAAATAAATAAATAAACCACATCAAAGCATTCATAATATGTAAAAAATTAAAAAATGACTGGTCACATGACCATGTTCGACAAAAAATTGACTAGGCCAAGTGTTAAAATTAGACTAGGATTTTAAACGTGAATTAAGGCATACATACAAATAGATTTTCAAAGTAATTATTTTTTTTTAAATTAATTAGTTTTGAAATATTTGATAAAAAATAAATAGGGTTGAAGGGGTTTGAACTTAAGACCTTGTTTTCACAAGTGTCTTTCAAAATAATAATTACCAACTCCATTACTACAATTCTTAAATTATTGCATGCACTGTATTAATTTTAAAACTTATATATATAGAAAGAGTGCATGTAAACTTGTTATTATATTTTTAATTTTTGGTTCTTTAATAATACTAACATGGGGTCCACTTGGTTTTATGCATGGAAATTTTAGTTTTAATAAATAAACTATTCAATCAATAATATACACAAACTATTGACTTACCTTTGAATCTTTTCAAGTTGAAGCATGGTGCACCATCTGAGCTAGAGCATAGTAGAGGAGTTTAAATAGGCCTTCTCAAGCTCTAAAATTTGGCGATAATTCTTCAAATCTTCTAACTAAGCCTCCAAGATCCTCAAAATGAATTTTCATAGAAAAAAATAAATTTTCATGTTTTTAAAGGCTACTCTAGTTGTACAATGGTATCTATAGAGGATTAAAAATTCACATAAGCTTCATGTTGCCTTCACATGACCAAACTGATGTAACAAATGATTCTAGAAGGCCAAACTAATGTAACAACCAAAAAATGACCACAAAAACCTAAAGTTTAAAAAATAAAAAATAATTTCCTAATTTCTTCTAGCTTCAACACATCACATGTGAGTGTGCCATCATGCCCAAGCTTTAAAATGTGGTTTATCTACTTAAAAGAGGTGTTCAAAATGTTCTAGAGGAAAAATGTATTTCCAAAAAAAATTAAATGAGAGAGATGTCTCAGATGTCTCCCATGGCCATACAAGGCTGAAAATGAGTTGAAAAAATATCCACAGATATATCACCAATAATTGCAATCATCCTTTCCACCAATACACAAAATCACATACCTCTAGTACCATATAAAAAAATGTAAAATGTATTGAATATATAATGTACACATAGACAGATCTAGATGTAATACTTAATATCAAAGGAACAAATCAATGAACATAGGAGTTAACATGGAAAACCTCATATATAGGTAAAACCATGGGTGATTATTCATTAATTGAGAAACTAGAACCCAATACAATAAACCCTTCTCGTCTCACTTCTCCTTTGAATCTCTATTCATATAACTCTTCAAGGAAATATCAAATTCTTGATTATTATCACATATATATTTACAAAGGGATAAAAACCCTTTATATAATGAGGTTTGAAGTGGACCATTGTAACTAATGGGTCCAACCTCTCCCCAAAGAACACAATGGTCATATTTAATAATATTTTTTATTATTTTATTTACATGATGATTTAACCTATGTTAAATATAATAATAATAAAATATTATTGTTTATCATTTTGATATGTTAAAATCCCAATAATGGTACCACTTAGCATTAATTTTTCTAACACATAAGTGCAACCAAACATCCATTATCAATCTTCAATCATCTTTAAGTCTATTTGAGCACATCTACTTCACCAAGGGAGAATAATTGCATTGTTTCTTGAGATATAATTTTTTTCTATTTGTATTTCATTTATATGTGCATGTGATTCTTCTCTCTTTTGCTCAATGTTGAGGTGTGTGTTTTTGGGTCTAAGATATGAGTCTTGAGTTTTGTTTCATTGTTCTTTACCTAGCATCTTGGATCCAAATTTACACATACAATTTGTACATATACTTAAAGTAGTTTTTAACAAATAAAAACATTTTTGTATGTATAAAACAACAAATTATAAGGGATGGGTATTTATAAGTACTTAGGATAAATCAAGGTAGAAAATATGACCAATTTAAGTGCTCAAGTCAAGTCAAGTAAATACGGGCCAAAAATAACATTATCAAGTATTTATGATAAAATTTAAGTATCTAAAACATGGTACTAGAAATATTTTTTCATACTAATGTTGAGGATGCTACAGTCATAAATTTTCCACTGCCACATTGGTTTTCAATCACACAATAAAATAACAATGTATTGAGATTGCCATCTGTACCAACATTGTCATTAAGCAAACAATTGATCACCATGAAAACATACGGCATACACCTTATAATAAATCTATCAATTTTCATGTGAAGAAATCCTAGCAAAAAGAGTTTCAATATTTGAATATAACCAATCACACCACACTATAAGCCCACATAACCATTAATAGTAATCCATGCGATAAGGAATGCATTTACATATACCAGCTCATTGCCTACTAAAAAAGAGACTACTAGTACATCATAATGCTTACTTCATAACTATTGGTGTGAATAGGGTTATTTCCTATCTAATTTAACTATCAAGTGTGAAAAGAGTTATTTTCCTAACTAGTTTTCCTATTTGATTTCATTTACTATTTATTTGGTTATGTTTACTTAGGTGTTTTAAATGTTTGTCTCACCTCACAAGATCATGATACTTGTCACAATTTTGTGAAGGGTGGTGAGAGGTGTTTCTTATAAATACCCTCATTTATGAGCTTATTTACAACTCAATTCATTTCAATATATGTATTGCATATGGTTCTATCTATTGCAAGAATACAATTTATTTCTCATCTTTTTATCTTCTTTGTGAGTCAAAGTGTTTCCCTTAAAAACTCTATAATCCTAGCATAATCATTGATAGTAAATTCTTATACACTATTAGCATAAAATATTTCATGGTATCAGAATGGGTTGAGTACCTCGGGTAGCCTCTTAGGAGATATTTTCTAATACTAATTATGCTCTTCTCTTATATCCTTTAGATGACCCTGTGCATCAAAAAGGTTTAGAAAAAATATCAGTTTGGGGAGGGTTCCTTGTTGAGAGTGTTCTTTTCCAGGTTCTTTTTGGAGCTTGATTGAAGCACATCAGAACTCACCACCAATAAATCATCTAAAGAAGGACAACTTTGCTTCTAGTATCATTTCAGTTAAACATTAGGGGCCTCTTTATTAAGGTGGTTTTTGTAGGTGTTTTGCATGCATTTGGAGAGCTACAGGTGTTTTGAATGCATGTGGAGAGCTTTTAAATGAATTTGAAGTTTTTTTCCTCAAAAATGCATTTTTTACCTTCAAAATCAAATTGTAATTTTTTTCAAAACTCCTCCAACTCTAGCTCTCAAAAATATGGTTTTACCGATCAATTGTAATTTTTTAATTTTTCTAATTCTTTTACAAAAAAATTATTTATTATTGTAAAAAAAACTAGAATATTAAAAAAAAAAAGACGGAGGACATTTTTTTTGTTATCAAAAAATTAGAAAAAAAGAAAAAAATTGATATAAACAAAAAAATCAATTTTAAAAAAAAATATAAAAAAATATTTTTAAAAATATAAAAAAATTGAAGCAAAAAAAAAATTTTAAAATTGGTTGCAGGTCATATGACTATGTCATTTGTAGGCCATAGGCCTACACCCTTGATCAAAGGACATTGGGGAGGGCTCAACCCTCAACCCAAGTCATGGCCCCTTGGGGTGGAGCTATGCCCCAACACCCAGGTTGTAGGCCTTTGGGGTGAGGCTTCACCCCAACCCGCAGTCATCAGTTGAGGGTGGGAGGCTCGACCTCCTCCCCAGTCATTCTGCCACATTTTTAAAAAATCAATAAAAAAAATATATACCTGTGTTTTGTCAAGAACAATAAAAAACATCAAAACTCTAAATTTTTTTTGCTAATTCAGGTATTTGACATTACTGGACTTTTTACATTCGGGGTTGCTACAAAAAAATCATGTTTTCCATGCCCATGAATTTTGTTCAAATATGTTTGTTGGTTAAATTGGGAAACTAATTTTTTAAAACTCTAATTTTATCCCAGACATGGGAAATGATTTTTTTTTTTTTTTGGGTCAATAATGGTTACTCCACCAACTTGGTCAACATTATGCTAATTCTAGTGGAAGTTCTACTACATTTGGTAGATTTATAGATTTGGCAATATTTTCACTAAATCTGGAAAACTTGTGGATTACCTCCTCTCCAATGTGCATGGTGATTTGGTAGTTCAACTTTATTAACAAAGATCTCAAGCTCTGAACCTCCAAATGAAAAGAATTATTTTTTTATTTTGGTTATTTTTATGCCCTCTATGTGGTGGCATAGACAAATTATGCATTTGATCAATGGTTTTTCTATAGTTGGTACTTTGTCACAAGATTTGTAGGCATGTCATCCATTTTTGACCTTTTAGGACTCCATTTGGGCTCATCTAGATTCCATTTTGAGTGCAATTATTTTTGAAAGTGCATACTTTTTCATGTACTTAACATTATTATGATAATATTGCGTTGTTATCTTGAAAAATTATAATTTATTCATTATCACCTTCTTTTGGAAAATTGTAACAATTTGTAAACCACCACTTAGTTATTTTTTGTAAGTGGACTTTGTAACTGCACTACTTATAAAGTGCCAAAATCATTTTTCGTTGGGGGATTCTTCATTGAGTGATTTGTTTTGTGGGGTGCTCCTATGGTCATCATTTATTTGTTGCTTTTAATCATGGCTCTTAATCTTTGGAAACTCAAATGTGAGTGCTATGAAAATAAAAGACATACCTTCAATGATTACATACAAAGAAAACTTGATGATCTAAAATTACTCATTCAAATTCAATAAATGAGGCAACTTTGTATTGCAAATGACATCAGTTTGTCAGAATCTCATTACCCCACACTTGTAGATATTTCATCATCTCCTATGCTTTATCCATATTATGATGATTTATAATGACAAATTCTACAAATATTCATGATTTGAAAGTTTCAACTCAGTCATCATTTACACTTTCTATTTAAGCACTTAATTCTTCTTTGTTCAGTTCTCTCACCGATGATGAGAACCATACATCCATGCTTATTGAGCTTGAATTATGCATTATTCCTAATCCCATTTATTAGAATTTGTCACCCATTGGCATCCATTTGGAGACATATACGTAGTTTTTGGAGGCATCACCCACTCCTCCGTCTCTTGTTTATAGTAATTCAATACAATGGGACATTCATGATCTTACTGATACAACTCTTTGGGATGAATACTTGACATAAATTACAATTTTGTTTTGTGAGTCTCATATTTTGGATTTGGAGGACACCATTAAGGACATTCATTTCATCTTTCATGATATATTCTATGGAGCTTATTCTTTTTTAGATGATTAGAGGGCACCTTCAATCCCTCTTATTCTTTCCTTGCCTACATCTAATTCTATAGTGACAATTTCTATAGATATTCATGAGTTGAACATTTAAAATCAGTCATCATTGACACCTTCTATAGTTATTCATGAGTTGATTGTTTCAACTCAATCATCATTGACACCTTCTATAGTAGTACTATATTCTTATTGGTTCAGTTATCTTACCAATGATGAATACCATACATCTATGGTTACTATACTTGAATCTTCTATGGTACCTAATCCATCATATCAACATTTGTCAAATTTTGGAATTGGTCTGGAGATCATTGAGTAGAATTTGAATAAGACATCTTTGAATGAGTAATTTTTATGTCTAGATCCTATTCTACATTTTTTTCCACTTACTTTGGATTATCATCCTTCGACATCGACATGGTGACACTTGAGAAGCTTCCATAAACCTCACTTATCTTGATACTTATTTTCTCACATTGCTTATTGGACTGGGAGTTTATTATAAATTAAGCATTGGACTTGTTTCTTCCCAAAGGGATAAATGCATTTTGTTGACATTAGATCATCTTCAGTATGCATTTTTCAGCATTCATCATTGGCACAAGAGTAACTTCATTATGGGGGTGACTCATAGTCTCACATCTCCTCTCTCATGGGGGAGGGGGTAGGTCAAGGGTAATGGTTATTAATTGTATATTTATGATGTATTTCCCACTTTGGAGGTCATATTGATACCTCCTTTTATCATTTGTTATGTTTTGCATTTTTTCTCTCTTTTGGGGAGGGGTTTTTTCGTATAGGTTTTTTCTCTTTTTCTCTAGTTATGAGAGCTTATATTTTACATGGTTTCCTCATCAAGGATTTTATTTGAGACCCATTGTGTTTTACATATTTTCATTTCTCATTCTTCCTAATTTGCACTTAAGGGGGGGTTTTAGTGTGAACAGAGTTATTTCTTGTCTAATTCCACTATCAAGTGTGAACAGGGTTATCTCCTTAATTGGTTTCACTATTTGATTCTATTCACATCTTATTTGGTTAATTTTACTTATGTATTTTAAATGTTTGTCTCACCTTACAGGATCATGACACTTGTCACAATCCTATGAAGGGTTGGTGAGAGGTATTTCCTATAAATACCCTCCTTTGTAAACTTATTTACAACTCAATTCATTCTAATGCATGTGTGTTTTATATGGTTCTATCTATTGAGAAAATATAGTTTATTCCTCATATTTTGATATTCTTTGTGAGTTAGAGTTCTTCCCTTAAGAACTCAATAATCCTAGCTTAATCACTAATAGTAACTTCTTATATGCTATTAGCATAAAATATTTCAACAACATTCCTTAATTAAACTAAATATAAGTACAAATGACATTATATTCAAGACCATAATATGTGTTCACTCTATCATAATATAATTGACAATTATCTTGTATATAATAAGGGGAAAATAGACTTATGAAGTCAACAATAAGGGTTGTGCCCTATTCATAAGATTATAACTCCAAATTTGAAGTTAACATTGAAGTATATTAATAGTACATGATCATGAACTCAACAGGTCAATACCCCACTCATAAATCATCTATGGGGTTTTCCATATATCACAAATATTTTTAATGAAGGAGTATTCAGGTTCATGAGCATTCTTGTATTAAAAAATATGTTAGTTTAGGAATGTATATGGGTTATTTTATGCAAGGTTTATTTCTATGCACATGTCTTGTTAAATGTTTGTGCACATATTTTCTATTGTAAAGTATGTATTTATATTTTTTTATGTTATATTTGATATGATTGTGTTTAGTGTGATTTTATGTTTCATGCAATCACACTTGTGTCTATAAATTTATATGCATTCTTTTGTTACAATCATTTATAATCATTCCTTTGTCTGAATAAGCATTGAAGTTGTGTGCAAGATGTTGTGGTAATATTCTCTTGTCGTGTTTTCATGTGGAAATTTTATGAATGTTTCTATTATCCTATGACATCTTTTTAGAAAAATGATAAGTCAAAAAAAAATTCTTCGCCATAGTGATGAAAGAGTGACAGAGACTTTTGGAGGTAATTAGAACTTCATTGCATAGCCTATGTGTTGAATTATGGATCATTTGGAAAGCTTGTTATAAATCATGACATCATTCTTGTGTTTTAAATGATGTGAGGGTAATGGTACCAATTTTTCATGGAATTTGGTAATTATGAAGTCCTACACTCTCATGCAACTATGATGTGTTTTAAAAGGCTTTTTTGTTCATTGTTTGATATTCAATTATGAAAGCCATGAAAGCTAAGAAACGTTCATTTAATAATGTATGTGATCTAGTTTGGTATACATTAGGTTATAATATTTTATTGTTCCTTATAA
The DNA here is from genome assembly GCA_037957365.1 of Torreya grandis. Lineage (NCBI taxonomy): Eukaryota > Viridiplantae > Streptophyta > Pinopsida > Cupressales > Taxaceae > Torreya > Torreya grandis. The sequence continues at coordinate 4,618,494 of JARHVA010000670.1, read as the reverse complement.
ATGTAAAAAACATTAATATTTGTAACATTTAATGTTTGAGATGCACTAAGGTGTGTTAATGTTATTAATGGGACAAAAGCACTTAATGTAAGTAGGTGATTCTTGTGTTTATTAAGCATGCCCCTATGCCTATGCTAAGGGACTTGTTTGGTTAGGAGAGAGAAGATTAGATCTAATAATTTGATTTAAAATAATGAGTTATAAAAATTAGATATGTTCGGATCTAATGTTGTAACAAATCTCATTGTGAGATCATGTTGTCATTGTTTTCATTATGCCTATTGTATTTCCTTTGATTTAAATTTAATAGAGATCTGAATTATTTTTATTGCATTTCATTGTAATTTCTATTGATTATTATGAAGGTTATGTTGTTTAAGGCAGCTCTTAATTGATAACCTTAACTGTTATTGCATAATTTAGTATTGAAGCAAGGATGTAATCCTTGTCATTGTTTCTTTCTTTTTACATTTGTGAATGTGGGTAGAACTTAGTTAAAAACATCCCTAAGATTTTTGGAAAGGTGTAATCAAATTTTTTATTTGAGATCATTATTTGGTATCTAGATCATTTGTTTCTAAGTAAATAGCACATATATGAGGCTTAGGTGTTAAAAGAGCCCAAATGGTTAGATAATGTAGACTAGTAGATCTAGCAGAAGTAATAAGAGAAATGTAACCTAGAATGAAAGTTGTGGAAATCAAATATCATCATGGATTTGATGTACTAGACAATGAAAGTGATATTTAGATTGTAGAAGAGGCACTTGAAGATCAATATGTAGGAGAATAGGTTGATGAATCTAAAGATAGATTCTTACAAGCTATTATGAGCATGACAAGTAAACCAAATTTGGATCCTATAATTTATTATAAAAGTTTGATTCCTAAATAATTCACTAATAATATCACTGAGCTAGATAAATAATCTGAGTATAAAAGTATAAAAGATCTCATGCAAGTTAATTTCATTGGTGCAAAGTTGAAAGGTCATGCATCCTTATGGTGGGAACATGTATAAGCTAAAAGAATGTGCAAAGGTAAATAAAATATTAAGACATGGAATAAATTTGTTCTCAAGCTGAAAGTTAAAATCATTATTTTAGATTACAATATGAGTTTTTTTAAGAAGCTCCAAAACTTGCGATAAAGGGATATGAGTGTCAAAGAATACACTGAGAGTGTTATAGACTTACTGTCAGAGTGAGTCATGTGGAGGAGGATGTTGAAAATATATCCAAATATGTAAATGTATTACACATGGAAATTCAAGATGAATTTTATATGATCATATTGTCATTTGTTGAAGAAGCTTATCAATATGCACTAAAGGTAGAGGAAAATTTATTATGTAAATAAGGAGGAACATCAAGAGGAAGAGGAAGATTCAAGATTAGATGTGGAACTGATGGAGGTTATTATGCACAAATGAAATAGGGTGATGTAAGTACTTTGTATCATAATGGTGTTAATACCTAGAGAGATAGAAGTAATTGTAGAGTAAGAAGATCCCATACATATGGATGAGATAGAGTTCATGGATTCAATGGAACATGTTTTAGGCGTGATGAGATTGGCCACAATATTGAGTATGATTCCAATTCTATCACTTGATATTTGATGGTATATTTAGTTTATTTGGTGCATTAATAATTTAGGATGGTTATTTAATTAATTAATATATTTATATAAATTGTTTTTCAATTTTAGACACTTTTTAGACACTCCCTAAAAATAACTTGAAGTGTTAGTCAGAATCCAGTTCATTGAATGTTTAGTTAACTAAATTTAAATTTATTTTAGTCAAAATTTTATTTTTAGATTTATATTTTTAGAGTTCTATTTTTATATTTCTATTTTTAGGGTTCTATTTTTATACTTTCACTTGTCTAATGTGTATGTGAGTGTACATGTTTATTTAGCTGATGAATAAGCTTATGGCATGATGTCTATATCTTATCAATGAGATAAAATTTTATCTTAGATTATATTTTTTAGGTGTTTATTTTTAATTTAAATATTTTTTAATTAAATTTCTTAATTTAGTATTATATTGTCATGTAAGTTTCTTGTAATTAACTAATTTTATATTTTATTATTGAAATATTCTGCACAAATATGGTACAATAATTATTTTTAAAAATCCATGTTTCATATTTTTAGCTCTATTTTTTTATTTTAATCATTCAAAAATTAAAATCATAAAGTTTATGTATTCTAATTTGAAGTTATTTAATACATATTTTGTCAACAATCACACTTACAACACTACTAGATTAACAACTAGTAATTATGTAACATATTAGTTGATAAATAGCTTCAAATTTAAACTAAATAAAAGATGATTTAGACTTATTCATATATTAAATACCTTAATTTATTTTCATATATACATTCAAAAAATGTTCATAAAGATTCATACCACTATCAAGAGAATCAATGGCTTTAGTAAGCTATGCTTTCATGAATATTCTCATCTTCAAAGGTGACAACTTTGGATATTGGAAAGATCATTTGAAGATATTTATCATGTGAAAATAAGTTTTGAATAATTTTATCCATAGTCACACACCACTTCAATATTTTAATACATTTTTTCAAAATCAAAAAATAATAATAAAGGATGAAAAAAGGTAGATGCACAAGCTTTCCTCTATCTTTAGAGTGCCCTATACCCAAGCATCTATCCCAATATTTTAGGATGAAAGAATGCCCATGAGACATGTAATACCTTGGAAACATAATATCAAATATATACTAAGGTAAGATAATTAAAACTTTAAACTCTTAAAATAAATTTTAAAAATTTAAAAATTTCATATAATGAAAGAGTTGGAGAATATTACATAAGAATAAATAATTTAGTACATAAAATGAGGGTTTATGGAGAAACTATCCAAGATATATTAAAATAAGCATTTTTCTATCACTATTTAAGAGTGTATGTATATTAACACTATAATTTTTTATGAGTTAATGGATTCTCTCTTATCCCATGATGATAAAATGAGACTATATGTAGGAGATCTAGAATAGGCACTTAAAATCAATATAGGCTTTAAAGACCAAATAAAAATAAAAATAAGAATCAATGAATTTTATAAAACCCAAATTAAAATGTTAAATTTTAATCTAACTTCATAGGTGAGAGAAATAAATAGCTTATTTTTTATTACTATGAAAAATTAAGACATATGATAAAAGATTGTAAAATACTAGCAACTAAGAATCAAGATAATCAAGAGAGTGAAAAGAATTTTTTTAAAACTAAGTAAATTGATATTAAATAAGGATAAAATTATTATACCACATATAATTTGGTAATATAATAATCAAATAATTGGTGGTTTCTTGATTCAATTTGCTCAAATCACATGAAAAGTCACAAATTTAGTTTCAACAATTTAAATGATTCCTTCAAAATCCATGGAAAGTTCATCCAAGTTGAAAAAAAAGGTAGCATGAAAATCAACACAAGTCAAGGTCTTTTTGAAATAAAGGATGTTTATTTTTTTCTTAATCTATATCCTAAAATTATTGATCGTAATTTCATATGATATAGTGATGAAAGTAAAACATACAAGTTTTATAATCCTACTAGTAAATCCATAGTTGTTTCTTAAAATTATAATTTTTTTGAAAGGTATATGTTGATTCTGATCATTTATCTAAAGAATTTATATATAAACATATGTATCCTCTTGAATTTTATTTTTAGGTCTTAAAAATTCATACACATATTTCTATTTCAATAGGAAACAATACTATCTCTTTCTAACAAATTAGTCATCCATCTATATCAACTCCAAACAAGAATAAATGTTCGTTGAATCCATATGCAGCCAATGAAATTTTAGATCATAATTATGAGAGGAGGATAAAAAATCCTTAACATCAATAATTTAATTTATTTTATGATGCTTATAATTAAAATACTATGTTTGCATTGTCATTTATGGCTAATGAACCTAAAAGTTATGTATAAGCTAGTGAAAAAAAAGAATGGGTTGAGGATATGAAATTAAATATTGATTTAGTTGAAAGGAATGATACATGAAATCTTGTTCATCCTTTTTTAAATAAATATTTCATTATAACCAAGTGATTATACAAGACCAAATTCATAAATGATGGTACAGTTAACAAGCTAAAAGCTAGACTAGCTACAAAAGGGTTTGCACAAACATATGGGGTTAACTATGAGGAAACCTATGTATATGTGGCATGTCTAGATATGATAATATTAATTATTTTTTTAGCTACTAGTAAAGGATATAAAATATAATAAATATATTTAAAAAATGCATTCCTAAATGGAATGATTGAAGAATAAGTATATATGAGGTAGTCAATACATTTTAAGGTAAAGGGTAAATAATTCTAGGTATACAAGTTGACTAAGACTTTTTATGGGTTGAATCAACATCGAAGAGTTTGGTACTCAAAAATTTATATATTTTTATTGGATCAATAATTTTTAAGTTAAAATGAATCAACTATTTACATATAAACATTGGGTTATAATATTTTATATGTTTGTCTCTATGTAGATGACTTGATTTTTATAAGTAGCTCTATGAAGATGTTGAATATCTTAAAGGAAGCTATGAAATTAGAGTTTGATATGATTAATATTTAACTTATAAAATAATTTATTGACATGGAAGTTCATCAAAAGAAAGATGAAGTATTCATTTTTCAATTCAAGTATGTCCAAGACATATTAAAGAAGTACAATCTTCAAGATTTGAAGCCTACAGACACTCCAATCGCAAGTGAAGAAAATTTTATGAGAGAGGATGAAATAAATTCAACCTATGAAAATAATTTTTGAATTATGTTGGTATATTAAATGTATCTCACCATGACAAGCCCTGATATCAGTTATGATATTTTTCTAGTTTCTAGATTTATGGGCAAAACATCACTCAAATATTTGCAAGCAATGAAGAGAATTTTCAAATAAGAGATTATTATAATCATGTTATTAATTTAAAATAAATAAGTTAATTATGACTAATTAGATACATATATTTATATTAAAAAGTATCTTTTGATGATAAGAAGTCAACTTTATGTTATTGTTTCACATTGTGAAGTAGATTGGTTTCTTGTTCTTCAAATACATAAGCTACAATTATATTGTCCTCTAATGAAATTGAATATATGTCCCTTACATTAGCTTACACACAAGTATTATGGTTTACAATACCCTTAGTTGATTTCAAAGAAGCTCAACTTGAGCTAATACATATTTTCTATGATAATAATGTGGTAATACAATTGTCCAAGAATCTAATTTTTCATGATAGAACCAAGCATATTAATTCAAACATAATTTTTTCATACACTTGGTTAATGATAAAAACTTTGTCATTTACTATGTGAGAGGTGAAGATCAATTTGTTAATATTTTCACCAAGTCATTACACAAGTAGATTCATGAAAGATATAAGGATATAATAGGTATTTCTTCTCTTTGTATCAAAGGGGGAATGAAATATTGAGTGTGATTTTAATGTCAACACTTGATTTGATGTTATATTTAATTTATTTATTGTTTTATTAATTTATAAGTGTTATTTAATTCAATTATATCCTAACATTTTTCAAAAAAATTCTAAAAAATAGTTAGAAGTATTTGTTAGAGTCTAATTCACTAAGTGTCATATTAACTGAATTTAAAGTTATTTTAGTCCAACTTATATTTTTAGAGTTCTTTTTTTAGAATTCTACTTTTACATTTTCACTTGTCCAGTGTGCATGTGAGTGTGTATATGTGCTTAACTAATGAAGAGGTTTATTGCATGACGTTCACATCTTATCAACGAGTTAAAATTATTATTTTAGAGTATATTTTTATTTTACTTAGTTTTTAAGTAAATATATTAATTTATCATTAACTTGTAATGCAAGTTCCTTGTAATTGGTTAGTTTTAACCTTTATTATTATAAAAATATTATGCACAGATGTGGTACAATAATTTATTTTTTAAATTCATGTTGCATATTTTTATCTTTGATTTTTTATTTCATCTATTCACTAAGTAAAACCAAAAATCTTATGTATTCTAATTTTAAGTTATTTAGTGCATATTTTGTCAACAATCATACTTACAACACTACTAAATTAACAACTAATAATTATGAGATATATTGGTTGATATATAGAATCAATTTTGTAGTAAATCAAAGTTGATTTTCACTCCTTCCATACATTCAAACCTTCATACAAATCATTTAGTTATCATCATATGCATAATGAAATAAATAGAATTGATGTGAGCACTCATATCACACAAATAGATGAAAAAAGTGTTGTGTCTATTCATAACATAGATGAATTAGAAAATGGAGAAGCTCTCATGATGAAAAGAGTATTTTTGAAGCCTGCAAAAGAGGAAAATACTCTTGCATAATGAAATAATTTATTCATAACCATTTTCAAATATGAAGGTAAATGTTACAAATTGATTGTTGATAGTGGAAGCATAGATAATATTATTTCACAATAAATGGTAGATAAACTTAAGTTGAATAGAATTTTACATCCAAATATATATAAGATATCTTGGTTATTTAAATGACATCAAGTTTTTTGTGAATGAACAATTTTTAGTAAGTTTTCAAATTGGTACTTATAGAGATAACGTTTTATGTAACATAATGTCTATGGATGTTTGTAATATTTTTATTAAATGCCTTGGTATTTTGACTGTAGGGCATAACATGATGGCCATGCTAACCCATATATATTATATAAATATGGAGTAAAACATACACTGAATCCTTTGAAGGATAAGTGTGAGTAAGTGGAAAAAACTCTAAAAGTGTAGATAGTTTTAGGAAAAGATTTTCTAAAGGAAGTGAAGTAGAGTGAATGTTATGCTTTAATATCAAAAACAATGCAATAATTTGCAGATCTATCCAAATAATAAACAATTTCACTTGAAGTAAAATAAATACTAAGTGAGCCAAATTGTATCTAATTATTTTCCAAACGGATTGTAGTAGATGAGAAACATAAGTCATTTCATGTATTTGATACCTAGTTCAAGTTTACCAAACAAAAAAACACATAAATTGATTTTGAAAGAGAATGCATAAGTACAGAGAAAAGTTCAACAATTGTTGAATAAAATTTTAATTAGAAAAAAATTGAGCCATGTGTACTACCAGCAGTACTAACACCTAAGAATAATGGAGAATAGAGAATACATACTAATTATATAGCCATTAAAAAGATTAATATAAATTATAGATGTCCATTACTGCACATATATGATTTTATGGATTGTTTGTGTGGATCAAGATACTTCACAAAATATGATTTGAAAAGTGTGTATCATCAGATTTGCATAAGAGAGGGTGATGAATGGAAGATGATATTCAAAACACAAGAAGTGTTGAATGAGTGGTTGGTTATGCTATTTGGTTTGACTAATGCACCAAGTACATCCATGGGATTGATGAATGGAGTTATTTAACTACTTATGAATAAAAAAATTATTGTGTGTCTTGATAACATATTAATTTTTAGTGGAACAAAGGAAGAATATTTGTGACTTATGCACAAAGTTTTATAAATGAAAAGAAATGAAAAGTTATTTGTGAATTTTAATAAATGTAGTTTAATGCAAGAAGAATTAGTATATTTGAGTTTTTTTTATTTCTCAAGAAAGTTTGAATATGGATCTATAAGACATGTGAGTTATATTAAACTAGTTATCACCTTAAAGTACATTTGAGGTATGTAGTTTTCATGGACTAGTGATTTTTTATAGGAAGTTCATTAGGAATTTCAATGGAATATGTACAATAATTACTGATGTAATGCACAAACATTTAAAAAAAAAATTATATGGAAAGTAGAAGCATAACATAGTTTCTAAAAATTGAAGAATAAGATAATATAATATCCAATGTTGGCATTGTCATATTCAATAAGGTAGTTTAGGTAGATTTTGATGTGTGGTACCATAATATGAGAAATGTTGAGTCAAGATGGAATATCGATTGCATATTTTAGTAAAAAATTGAATGATGTAAATCATAAACATCCAATATATGATCAAAATTCATATGTAATTGTGAAAGCATTAAATAAATTGAGACATTATTTATCACCAAATGAATGTGTATTATATATACATCATCAAGCATTATAGTTCATTAATAGTCAACATAAGTTGAATAAGAGACATGTGAGTGAATTTTCAAACATAGAAGTGGAGATGCTAATAATTTTTTTAATACATTGAATAGAATAATTATTTTTTTGAATGAGTTAAGAGTGGAAGTCATAGCATTTAATATTATGAAAGAATGGTATGAAGAATAGAAGTGAAAATTATAATAGAGTTAATCTTTTTTTTTTAACATAAAAGTGGAAATTCTAACAGAGTTGTTGATGCATTGAGTAGAATAATTATTTTGTTGAATGAGTTAAGAGTTGAAGTCATAGGATTTCATATTCAATTTTTTCAAAAACATGGAATCCATGTACAAAACCAATGAGTAAAGATAAAACATTGTGGTTAGAATATTTTTTTGAGGAAGGTTTTTTATTCAAAAGAAGGTAATTATGCATACTGAGAAGTTCAATACGGAAGGAAAAACATAATAGAGATTTAACTAGTCATTTTGGTTATGAAAAAATATTAGCATAAGTGGTAGAAATTAAGTTTGGATAAAGATGTGTAGATGTGCGAAAATATATTTAGGAGCTTAGATTTTGTCAAATAGTGAAGGGAGAAGTTAGAAGATAGGGTTATATCAACTATTTCCTATTCCAAAGAAACCATAAGATGATATAAGTATGGATTTTATGTTGAATTTGCTTAAAACATAGAGAGTAAATGATTCAATGTTTATGATAAAAAAATATATTCTCAAAGATGACACATTTTATAGTATGTAGAAAGAATAGTGATACAACAAACATTTCTAACATGTTTTTCAAGGAAAATTGTCAGATTACATGGTTTACCCATAGTATAGTATCAAATAAAGATGTGAAATTAATTAGTCATTTTAAGAGAAAATTGGGAAAGAAGTTGAAAACTAAACTATAGTTCATATTAGCATACTATCCTCAGACATATGGACAAATAGAGGTAGTCAATATAAGTTTGGGTAATCTTTTGAGATGTTTAATTGAAGGTAAGTCATGAACATGGGATAATGTTCTCACATAAGTTGAGTTTGATTATAACAATTTAGTGAAAAGAAGTACATGAAAGACATCATTTCAAATTGTTTATGGGATAAGTTCAAGAGGTGTTACATAATTAATAAACATGAAAAATGAATAAAAGAGAAGTGTTGAAACATAAAATCTTGTGAAACACATGTGAAAAGTGCATAATCAAGTGAGAGAACAGTTGGAAAGGAACACATCAAAATATAAATAACATGTAGATCAGAAGAGAGGAGAAGTTGAATATCAGATGGAATATTTAGTCTTAACATACTTGAGAAAGAGAGATATCCAAAAGGGACATATGATAAGTTGAAATGAAAGTAGATTGATCCTAGCAGAATTTTGAGAAAAAATTAAAAAAATTCACATGAATAGAGTTGTATGAAGGTATAAATATATAGCCTATTTTTAATATAGTTGATTTGTATCCATATTATGAAGGAAAAAATAATGAGAATGCAAACATAAATTTTAAATAAATTAATTAAAGATTTCAGATGCTTGAGAAAGAGCACAAAGAAATAAAAGAAGTGATTGACATGAAAGTTAGAAAGACTACAAGAAATAATTAATATACATAATATTTGGTAAAATAGAAATGTTGAGACATAGAATATATGACATGGATTAGCACATCAAAATATGTAAAATAAGAGATATAATTAGCAAAGTTATTAGAAGTCACATAAATAGGAGCACATGTTTCTTTTCTTACCCAAGTTGTATGATGTAGGAACATCTAGGTTGAGCAATCTTGCATCAACTAAAAATATGTTAGTTTATGAATTTGTATAAGCGTTATGTTATGCAAGGTTTATTTATGCACACATCTTGTTAGAATATTATGCATGTATTCTTGTTGAATAGACCATCTTTATATTGGTTTATTTTATCTTTGAGGCATTTGTGTTTAGTGTAATTTTATGTTGCATGTGAGCACACTCATGTCTATAAATTTATATCAATTATTTTGTTGCGTACATTTTTAACCATTTCTTTTGTCTAAATAAGCCTGTGAAGTTCTGTGCAAGATGCTATGGTAATATTCTCTTACCACATAACCATGTGAAAATTATATGAATCTTTATGTTAACCTATGATATCTTTTGAACAATAGGATAATTGGTAGATTTTTTCTTTACCACAGTAATGAAAGAGTGGGAGAGACTTCTAGAGGTAATTGAAACTTCATTGTGTAGCGTGTGTGTTGAATTATGGATCATTTAGAAATCCTATAATAAAACATGACATTATTCTTTTATTTTGAATGATCTAAGGATCATGGTGCCATGTTTTCATGGAGTTTAATAATTGTGAAGTCTTACGATCTCATGTAATTTTATCATGCAATTGTGATGTGTTATGAAAGGAGTCATTATAGATTGTTTGGCATGTAATTTTAAAATTCATGGAACTTGAAAATTATTAAATTGATAATGTATGTGATATAGTTTGGGACATGTTGGGTTATAATGTGTTCTTGTTCTTGGAAATATGAAAACATTTAATATTTATCACATAGAATGTTTAATATGCAATAAGGTGTCTTAATGTTGTTAGTGGAGTAAATACACTTAATGTAAGTAAGTAGGTCTTGAGTTTATATAAGCTATGCCCTGATAACTATGCTATGATAGTTATTTAGTTAGGAGAGGGAAGATTAAATATGACAATTTGATTGTAAATATTGTGTTAGCAAAATTAGATATCTTTAGACCTGATGTTGTAACAAATCTCATTATGAGATCGTGTTGTCATTATTCCTTTTGTATTTCCTTTGATTGAAATCTAATAGAGATCTAAATAATTTTAATTGCATTTCTCTGCATTTTATGCTAAGTATTTCAAAGGTTGTGTTGTCTAAGGCATCTCTTAATTAGGACCCTAATTATGGTTTCATTAATTCCTTTCTATCTTAAGAAAGAGAAAAATAAAGTAAATTACCTGTAGTAAAAAAAGAGGCATGAAAATGGTGATAGTCGAGCTACAAACCCCTAGGGTTTGTGTCTGTCTTGTAGACAATATTCCTTCCAAAAACCAAGTTCATTTTTGTAGCTTCTCTATACTTACCTCCATTCCTCTCTATATCATGTGATTTGTTCTCCCCAACTCTTGGGTATGGAGCATTAATGGAGGTATGGATAATCCTTTCCCTATGTCCACTAAGGATTCTGATAATTGCATGGCTTCTTCCATTATAAAAAAATGAAGTAATACATCCATTTAGCTATCATGCCCATATTTGGGATTCAAAAACTCCAAAAAACACAAAACTCTAAATAACTCTTCTAATACCAACATTCAAATAAAACCTTTAAATTCCATAATCAAGCTTCCTCCAAATCTAATAATGATAGAATGTAAAATAATTTCAATAGACAAAAATAAGTGAAATTAAATCAACATAAAATTATCTTCCCATAATCATAACTCCTATATCATAAAGAGAGGTCCAAAAAAAATCCAACTTCATACCCTTTACCCTCATAGTCTTATAATAATAATAATAATAACTTTGTTAACATATTCATACATACTTAACATCATAAAGACTTTTAAAAAAAAATTATCCCTTATGTAGGTAGTTAGAGCTAGCTACTAAGTAAGCATTTACAAATTTTATCCTACCCATACTTAACAACTCCATCTCAATCTCATGTAAGACCATCAATACCAAGGTAGAAGAAAATTAGGTATTACTGACACTAACCAAAACATAATTTAATGACAACATCAATCCAAGGCAAAAGTCTAATTTGAATTTATAAAACTCTCTCAGAACAAGATTTCAAAATGTTAAATCCTAACATAAGCATCTAAATCTAGAGATACATAAAAACACCTAATGCATTATGATAAAAGAAGCAAAACTCATGTAACCATAATAACTAATACTATCATGCAACACTAAATGCTAAGCATGCCAACATGAGAAACTCATAAAGAATTTGGGAATGTGCACAAAGTTGGGGGACAAATATTGGCCAACCCATGGACATGATTTTCCTAAAATTTCAAAAATCTAAACTTTTGTAGATAATTTGAGATATCTACACTCCAAATTTGAAGATGGTGTAAGAACATAAAATGTTTAATTTTGAGTTTAGTTTCCAAAATACTATTTTTTTTAAAAAGTGGTTAAGTATAACTAGGTCAAACATATAAAATTTGAAGAGGAACTCCTATTTTTTAAAATAAAATAGAGTAGATAGATAGTTGTGTGGCAAACCATTCTTTGAGCAGCATTTAATATTCTTTGAAACCCTTTGGAGAAAATTTAGATAAGATATTCTAGTTTGTGATCTATATTTTTTCAATGAATATTTTTTTATGAATTTTTAAAGTAAATAGATCTTAAAAACTAAAAATAAAATGGATAGCCATCTGTGTGACATGCCTAACTACCTCAAAAAAATGAAAATTAGTGTTTTTTTAAATATGTGTAGAATTAGGCCTAGTTTGTGACCATATAACTTGTTTTTCACTTGGAACAATAAAATAAAAATTATATGAACATATATAGGCATGTATTTTTGTAGCATGCAGTGGCCTAAAAGAGGTATAGTTAGAAATCAACATAGTTTGAAACCTTAAATTAGTCCAAAAATTATAAAAATTATATTTTTAAAAAGAGAAGAACATGATCATCATGATGGTATTAAGTTTTTTAATTTTCACATTGAAATTCATAGTGTATTTAGCGATCAAAGTTGAATTTTGTTGGATTTTATCATAACTTTCAAACTCGACTGTAGATTGATAGGTCCAAGCCTTAGGCTCGAGAATCCAAGCTATTCTCGAGCCAAAAGGCATAGGATTTGAAATCAAATTAAAATAGTGTGATCATGTTAATAACATGATCATGGTATAAATGCGATCACATTATTAATCATGTTAATAACATGATCATGTTACTTAATAATGTGATCACGTTAATAACGTGATAGCGTTATATATTCACAACACCCAAAAAACCTGAATTTACTCTTTACCTCAAATTTTATATATGACTTTATATGTTCTTGAGCTCCCTAATAGTGGTGTTATTTCATGTGATACGAGAAAGGTCCCTAACCTTGGATAGTGAATTAAGGTGTCATGGTATCATAATAGACTTCAAAAAAATTATATTCATTTTTATATGTTCACTTGACCACTTATAATTACTTGGTTTTAAGGTGTAACTCATTATAAATTTTATGATATAACTTATTTTATCATGAGATGTCATAAAATGCATTTTTAAACCTATGGACAAAACTTAGCCTTTGGATTACCAATCTAGTTTTGCATCTGAAGTAAATTTGGGATATTTCAAGCCCCTTCAACCTAATTACATGAATATAAAATGTGATTTGGGGTTGACCAACTCCAATTTCATTAGCTCGATTGAAGCAAAAACACATAATTTAATTATATGCAAGTTTTACATGTATAAAATGTGGTTTTGATCTCAATAAACTTGAAGTCATCAGTTAATGAATGCAAATTTTGATTAGTTCAATTATGGAGGTAATTAGGGTCAAAATGAGCCATGTGAATGTATTTTAAATTGTGTACTCAATGTGATTTGGAATTAAATCAAACCTAATGTCATGTCATATATAATTAACCAAAGAGTTTATTTAATTAATCCAAGTGGCATTTGAGGCCAATTTGAACCCCTTAAAGAGCAAGATATGATTTGGGGCAAAATTAAAAGTCTGATTCTATCATGAATTGATCCAATTAGTTAAATTGTACAAATAGGGGCATGATTTGGGAAAAATTGAGCCTCTAAACCAAATTTATGGATCAATCAATTATATAACATATTTTTAACATGTATATCTTAACTGACCCTCCTTTTATCTAAAATACAAACATGTTAAGTAATTGTCATAAATAGGTGAACAAGAAGATCAAATTTTTTTTAATTACCTTAATGATTGGACCATATATCTGATATCTTAAACCCTAAACCCTATACCATTAACTTAAACCCTAAACCCTGTTCCATTTACCTTAAACCCTAAGCCATAATCCCTAAACCCCAAAACATTTAAATTGTAGACCCTAAACCAATAAATTTAACCCCAATTAACATCCTTTATATATAGTAAGAATTAGGCTCACAAGGATGAATTTGGTCAAAATCCCATCACTCATTACCATAATTGACTCAATCTATGATGATGTGTGGGCCAATTGAACCCAAAATCACATTCTTTACTCATATATCTAGGTTCAAGGAGCTCAAATTTGCCCCAATTGCCATCATGATTATACCTTATATACCCTAAGCCTTGATCCCTAAATTTCATAATCCCTAAACTCTAAAACATAAATACAAACTATTTAAAACTTGAACCAATCATTTTATCTCAAATTAACATCATTTAAGACTAAGAATTAAGTTTAGAGGGCTCAATTTGGCCTAAATCACATGACTGATTGCCCCATTTGACTAATTTGCTCAATCTGCATGATGGCATGGGGTATAATGACAACCCAAAAACACATTCTATAGTCATAAATGGGTCTAAGTAATTCAAATTATCATCAATTATCTTTTTGATTTATCCTATGTACCCTAAACCATATATACATTAAAACCTAAGCCCTAAACCATAAATCATAAACACTATACTCCAAATTATAAACCATAAATATTCCCTATTTACCAATTAATTTAGTCCCAATTAACTTCTTTTTTATTAATAATTTGGTTCACATGGTATAGAGCAATTATACATTATATACAAGTCCTTAAACCTAAACCCTATGACCTAATCACTTATCCCTAAAACATAAATTGTAATCCATATGACCTAATGCCCACTACATTCCATAAACATGCATGCCTTATGATATAACTAATTTTTATCATGAGATGTCATAAAATGCATTTTTTAATCCTATGGCCAAAATTTAGCCTTTGGAGTACCAATCTACTTATGCATCTAAAGTAAATTGGGGTTGTTTCGAGCCCATTCAACCTAATTACATGACTATAAAACATGATTTTGGGGTTGATCAGCTCCAATTTCATTATCTTAATTGAATCAAAGAAACATTATTTACTTATATGCAAGTTATACATGTATATAATGTGGTTTTAAGCTCAATAAACCTGAAGTCATTAGCTAATAAATGCAAATGTTAATTAGTTAAATTATGGAGGTAATTAGGGTCAAAATGAGTCACATGAACCTATTTTAAATTGTATATGATGTGATTTAGAGTGAAATTAACCCTAATTTCATGTCAAATATAATTAATCAAAGAGTTTATTCATTTAATCGAGGAGGCAGTTGAGGCTAATTCGAACCCCTTCAAGAGTAAGATATGATTTAGGGAAAAATTAAAAGATCAATTCTATCATGAATTGATCCAATTAGTCAATTTGTGTAATTAAGAGGTGATCTGGGTAAAATTGAGCCCCTAAACTAAATTTATGTCTCAATCGATTTTATAACATGTATGCAACATGTACATGGCTTAATTGACCCTACTTTTATTAGAAATACAAACATGAAGGTAATTGTCATAAATAGGTGAACAAGTAACTCAAATGTTCTTAAATTACCTTAGTGATTAGACCCTATATCCAATATCTTAAACCCTAAACCCTGTACCATTTACCTTAAACCCTAAGACATAAGACCTAAACCCTAAATCCTTTAAATTTTAGACCCTAGAGTAATAGATTTGGCCCCAATTAACATCCTTTATATATATTAAGAATTAGGTTCACAGGGATGAACTTGGTTAAAATTGCATCACTCATTAAACCATAATTTACTTAATTGGCTCAATCTATGATGATGTGGGGGTAATTTAATCTCAAAATCACATTCTTTACTCATAGATATAGGTTCAAGGAGCTCAAATTTTCCTTAATTACCTTCATGATTGCACCTTATATACTCTAAAACCTATACCCTAAGCCCTAATCCTTAAATTTCCTAATCCATAAACTCTAAACCATAAATGTAAACTCTTTAAACCTTGAACCAATCATTTTAGCCCAAATTAACATCATTTAGACTAATAATTAAGTTCATAAGGCTTAGTTTAGCCTAAATCACATGGCTGATTACCCCATTTGACTAATTCACTCAATTTGTATGATGACATGAGGTATAATGATAACCCAAAAACACATTCTATAATCATAAATGGGTCTAAGTGATTCAAATTATCTTAAATTATCTTTACGATTGACCCTATGTACCCTAAACCATATATACATTAAAACCTAATCCCTAAACCATAAACTATAAACACTATATCCTAAATTGTAAACCATAAGCTTTCCCTATTTACCAATAAATTTAGTCCCAATTAACATCCTTTGTAGTAAGAATTAGGTCCAATGGCATAAAGAGATTAGACATTATATATAGGTCCTTAAACTTAAACCTTATGCCTTAATCCCTAATCCCTAAAACATAAATTGTAAGCCCTATGCCCTAATTCCCACTACATGCCACAAACATACATGCCTTACGATATAACTAATGTTATCACGATATGTCATAAAATGCATTTTTAAAACCTATGGCCAAAACTTAGCCTTTATATTACCAATCTAGTTGTGCATCTAAAGTAAATTAGGGCTATTTTTATCCCCTTCAACCTAATTACATGACTATAAAATGTGATTTGTGGGTTTATCATCTCCAATTTTCCCCAATCTCCATCATGATTATACCTTATATACTCTAAAACCTATACCCCAAGCCCTAATCCTTAAAGTTCCTAATATCTAAACTCTAAACCATAAATATAAAATCCTTAAACTCTAAACCAATTGTTTTATCCCAAATTAACATAATTTAGACTAATAATTATGTTTTTGATTAACCTTAGGTACCCTAAACCTAAGCCCTAAACATTATACCCTAAATTGTAAACCAAAAACTTTCCCTATTTACCAATTGATTTAGTCCCAATTAACATCCTTTGTATTAAAAATTATGTTCAGACATGGCATAGAGTGATTAGACCTTATATACACCCTTAAACCTAAACCTTACATTCCCTAATCCCTAAACCCTATGCACTAATGCCTTAATCTATAATCCATAATCCATGATATATATTAAGTATAATGTGATTGCATTATTTAATAACACAATTTCATTATTATCAATATAGACAACACTCGATTCTCAATGTCAATGTCTAACCCCAATTGATTATTAATAATAATGTGATCATGTTATTACATAATGCGATCACGTTATTCTTAATATACACTTCTCAATATGTATGTTGAAGTATAATCTAGTATAGCAAATAACATGATCATGTTATGTAATAATGTGATCATGCTATATAATTTGATCACCTTATTATTATTATTATAGACTAATCTCACTTTTCAACATCTACTTTTAACCCAAATTGATAATTCTATCCCCATAAACATTCTCTGAGTACTTTTGTAAGAGTTGTAGTACCTGTGTACTTGACCCTACCTTTGAAAAGTTGTCAGTTGTCCTTGATGGGTGATAGATCATGTTTGAGAAAGAGGAAGATATTGAAAAATAAAACATAAAAGGAATTAGAATATTTGAGAGATAAAAACAAGATACGAATGTAAAAAATTCATGGTAGACAAGGTACAAACCCAAATCTTGATGAACCAAATGCCATAGATAATGAGCCAATTGACAATAATGAATTAAAAAATGATTAAATTCACCATAATGAAATGAATAATAATGAAATTGATAATAATTAATTAGATAATGTTATAAGTTGACATTCAAAGTTCCCAATTTTTTATTTTGTTGATGATGAGTATATGTATGATGCTTCACCCCCCATGAATGAAGAAAATTTGATGGAAACAAATAATGATGAAATTAACCATCAAAAAAATTCATGAAAACATATAATGAAGAAATAAATAATGAATAAAATGTCATCCCACCTCTAAACAGTGAAATTAATAATGATTTTGAAACACCCTCTCAATAAATTCCACCATTAACAACATCTTCAAGAGTTATGCGTAGAAAAGAAAAGTACTTAATTAAAGTCGATGAAAATATTTTAAAACCAATGCATAAAAAAAATTTAATCGTCATTCAAGAAGATTGGCTCAACAAATTTGGGATAATTTCCTTCATAATTTAGATTATGATAATCAAAGATGTCAATTATTTGTTTCATTGATAAAATTGATTAAGATGAGACCTATAATGTACACATTAGGACTAAGAAAATCAAGCATGGATGATGAAAGTAATGAAATTATTGAAAATTTGCATGATGCATATCATATTGCAAGCCCAAAATCATGCATTCAAGATTGTAATGCTGCCTGGTGTAGACTTATAACTTGTGTAATAAGTGACCAAATAGGGAAAAAATGAATGGTTTCAAAAACAAGATGAACACTTACATAAATAAAAAAACATTAATGAAAGCAATTGAAAGACGTGAAAGACTTAATGAAACTAATACTAATGAGCTCTAGGCATTCTATAGTAGACTTCCATAAAAGTACAAGGCTACAGTTGATACTGTCAAAGAATTACTTGCTCAATTTTGGAAAGACAATATAGGAGTTTCATCCAATGCAAGAGATGTAGTGAAAAGAAGATTTGGTTCTCGTAACCATGAACTGCATCCAAAACATTTGTTGGAAGTGACTCAAACATAATTATACTTTAAATTTTTGGAAAAACATCCACGAAATTCTATTTTTCAAATATATTTTGAGATGGCCAAACATTTTTATGTAAAAATAAATCACACATGCACCACTTGTTGTAGGCAACATGTTCAATTTTAAATGCACTATGATATTTTTAGCCATATTCATTATACTTTGCATACTAACAATATTTTTTATGAGTGTGGCATTGAATTGACACCAAAATCAGCCAGGGAATTTATTCCAACTATCTTTTACAAAAGACTAGATAGACAATTACGACATGTATGGTGGATTGCCAAAATTAAAAAAATATTTCCATGAGGAGATTACAAGTGAAATTGGACAAGAATTAGTTGGTTTAAGAAAATATAAATCAATGAATTATTAATTAAAACATGGAAAAAAATCTAAAAGGTGTGATCTTATTACAAAAAAGATACCTATTTTTGAGTTTTTGGTCAAATTTAGGGAGAAGATTATTTATGAATATGCAAAGCACACACACAGGGATAGATGGTTGGATGAACATTTTAAGATAAGAAAGAATATATTTCCACTTGGTTCAATTGTTTCAGTAGTTGACTTTGTTTAAAATTATATATTTAAACCCCAAATGAAAGTTCAATCATAGTATTAAAACTCATCACAAATTAACATATTCATGCATATAGCATTCATGTATGCACCTGATAGTATAGAGTAACAACAAAAAATATTAAGAGAGTATCATTTATATATTAGCAATGACAAATCACATTATTCAGATTATGTACAAGATTGTTTTTAGAATTTTTATGAATAGTTGAGTTAGAGGAACATTACTTTCAATCAACATTACATTTGGTCAGACAATTGCACATCACAATTCAAAAATGTACAAATATTTTATTGGTTGAATAAGATGCACATTACCACTGGTGTAAAATACATTTGAATTTTTACCAAAGTTGGCCATGGAAAATGGGAGTATGACAGTGTTGGATCATGTGTAAAAAGAGATATTACAAGGGAGGAGTTAAAATTTGAAGAGGTTGTTCATTTGACAAATACAAAAACTATGGTTGAATGGTGTAATGAGAACATGTGTCATGGTGCTCAACCAAATTCTACTATTCGTAGACATTTTTGGTTAATGGTGGAAGAAACTTGGCAAAGTATGAGGATCATATGACTCTAATGGGTTCAAGTGACCTCCACTCATTTTGTATCTCAAATGCAAGTTCTTGGATTATTCATATGAGACACTTGGCATGTTTTTTTATGTATGTGTGGACTCTATTTGAAATGAGTGTGATTCACAAGATTGAGTAGATTCTTGGAGTTCTAAACCTCTAATTCCAATCAACACATATCAATTTCTAATATCATTACAACTTATAAATATGATATCATTAGATAACTTTGACCATGTATCTGATCTAGTGTAGCCAAGTAGAATATTTTTCATTATGTATAATTTATTCTCATTATATATCTTCATATTATCACTAAAATGGTTTTTTTATACAAGGCATTTTTTTGTAGTTATTATATATGAGAATAATGAAGAGAGCATTAATTAATACTTGTGTTGGTGTGTAGAGATAGAAAAAATTTATTTACCTAGTTACAGATGGAAAAAACATTGATTATCCCACTAGGTCAATGGTAGTCACTGGAACTTGATTTCAATGATATCCTATAAAATATTCAGATAAATGGTTCTTTGAAGAGTTTGAAATGCATAGGAAAATACTAAACTATTCAAATTTTATTCTTGAAACAAATATTCAATTACAAAAATATCATGGGAGGTCATTAAACAGGAAACTATGGAAAGTTCAAGAGTCACACCATGAAACTATTCTTGATAATATCAAAGTTAGAGAATATCATTGTGGTTCATTAGATTGATATACATAGGTATGTAAAATTTTCAAATTTATATGTAATCAATTTTACCAAATGTTTTTTTTATTTTTTAGGTAGTCCATATGAATTTTATTTTTAATTACTTACTAACAATTTTTTGTAGGTTAGTGGTGTCAGATAAGCTTCCACCTTCACGTGGTTGACATTGTTAGTAGAGAATTATATATTCTTAAAGCTAAGAGAATATAAAAATAGATGTGATTTAATCTTAGGTTGGACGTGATTGAATCTCAAAAAATGACTTATAGGTTTCATTTTACGTGTGTTTAAACTTAGGCTAAACATTTGCATTTTTCTTGTATTGGGAAGGGCATTCTTGAGGCTAGAATGAGTGGTGGGTTTATCGATCAGACCTAATGGGAGGCCAAGAAGTTGGTCCTAGATATTATATGTCTCCTCAAACATGTTGGAAGTGTCAATTTTTAGTCAGGAAGCATCGAAACCCCAGTTCTTCAATCATAACTTGAACTTTAATAACATTTATTGTCAATGTTTTTGCACTTCAAGATGGTAGTGAAAATGCACTTTCAAATGGATTTTAACATCGTGTCAATGTCATAGTATTTAATTTTCCTATCTGGATGTGATTGAAGTGATAGATTCTTAGGTGGGGGTCTTGGAGGTAGAAATGGCAGTTGGAGCTCAAGAAGTTGTTTGTTTAATGCCAAAAAATTGCATTTTTGTACCCCTCACTGCAACTTGTCCAATAGATTGATCTCAAAGGTTTCATTTTTCAACCCCATTCTAAGATTATAAGGATAAAATATGAAAATTAATTATTTAATGGTTCATATAAATGACTTAAAGATTTTATTTTATGCATGTTTGAACTTTGGCTATAAATTTGTAATTTTCTTGTATTGGGAAGGGTGTTCTTGAGGATGTAATGGGTGGTCAGTTTATCAATCAAGCCTAATGGAAGGCCAAGAACCTAGTCCTAGACATTATCCACCCCCAATATGTGTTGTGTCATTTTTTAGTCAGGAAGCATCAAAACCATAATTCTGCAACCACAACTTAAACTTTGACAATATTTGTTGTCAGTGTTTCTATGCTCTAAAATGGTAGTCAAAATGCACTTTTAGGTGGATTTAAATGTCATGGAGGTGTGATAACATGTAATTTACCTATATGGATGTGATAAAAGTGATATATTCTTATATTTATGTTTTTAATGTAGAAATGGCAGTTGGAGCTCAAGAAATTGCTTGTTCAATGCCAAAACATTACATTTTTGGACCCCTCACTACAACTTGTCCAATAGATTTCTCTTGAAGGTTCCACCTAAGTGATATATGGTGTGATTATAGGTATTAAATAGGTAGATTAAGGATCTAACATTTCATGTAAATGACTTACAAGATTTTTTTACGATTGTTTGAATTTAGGTTTAAAAATTACATTTTTCTTGTAATGGGAAGGGTGTTCTTGAGGCCAGAATGGGTGATGAGTTTGTCGATCAGGCCTGATGGGAGGCCAATAACTTGGTATTATAATTTATCCACCCCCTATACATGTTTTAAATTTTATTTTTTATTTAGGAAGCATTGAAACCATAATTTTGCAACCACAACTTAAACTTTGATAACATTTGTTGGCAGTGCTTTCACAGTCCAAAACAGTAGTGAAAATGAACTTCGGCGTGGATTTGAATGTCATGGTAGAGTGATAACATATAATTTGCCTATTTTGACATGATATGAGTGATATATTCTTAGATGGAGGTCCCAAAGGCAAAAATGGTAGTTGAAACTCAAGAAGTTGCTTGTTTGATGCCAAAAAGTTGTATTTTTGGACCCCTCACTATAACTTATCCAATAGATTACTATCAAAGGTTCCCATTGATTGATCTAGGGTATGATTATAAATATTAAATATTTATATTAATTATTTTATGATTCTCATAAATAACTTACAAGTTTTATTTTATGTGTGTTTGAACTTAGGTTAAAAATTACATTTTTCTTGTACTGGAAAGGGTGTTCTTGAGGCTGAAATGGATGGTGGGTTTGTCAATCAAGCCTGATGACAGGCCAAGAACCTAGTCCTAGATGTTATCTACTCCCTTGGATATGTTGACAGTATCATTTTTTAGTCAATAAGCATTGAAACCATAGTTCTACAACCATAACTTAAACTTTGATAATATTTATTGTCAGTGTTTTCATACTCTAGAACGTTAGTGAAAATGCAATTCTAGGTAGATTTAAACATTGTGAAGATGTGATAACAATTATTTTTCCTTTATGGATGTGATCAAAGTTATATATTCTCATATGGATGTCCCAAAGGTAAAAATGGCAGTTGGAGCTCAAGAAGTTACTTGTTTAATGCCAAAAAAGTTGCATTTTTAGACCCATCGCTACAACTTATCCAACGGATTACTCTCAAAGGTTCTACCTGATTTATTTAGGGTGAGATTAGATGGATTAAATAGGTAGGTTATGTATCTAATGTCTCATGTAAATGAATTATAGTTTTCATTTTATGCGTGTTTGAACTTAAGCTAAAAATTACATTTTTCTTATATTGGGAAGGGCATTCTTACGGTCAGAATGGGTGGTGGGTTTATCGATCGAGCTTGATGGGAGGCCAAGAATATGGTCTTAGATGTTATACCCCCCTCTTAATGTGTTTTTAGTGTCATTTTTTGGTCAAGAAGCATCAAAATAGTAGTTTTGCTAAGCTCTTAGCTTGTAAATTTTTTGAGTAAATCTGAAGTAAGGTTTCATGAGTAAAACACCTCTAAAAATCAAACAATTGAAAAATAAGGTTTGAAAATTTGTGAGAATATGTGTAATGGATATTATATCTTATTCCAAGTATCATTGTGTTGACAATACATTTTTAATTTTAGGTACAGAGGACTATTTTTATGTACCCCTGTAGAAGACCATTTTTTAGAAGGTTGTGCATAAGTTAAGATGAGTTTTTGGTTGATTTGAGTTATATAAACTTGGTAAAGGGTTAAAAAATGTTAAAATTTATAAAATACTAATATAAATATAATTTTAAAGATATACAAGCTTTATTTTTAAAAATTGACCTATTGGAGCAACAACTAGGTCTAGAGACCTAGAAACTTAAAAAGATAGAATTTGAGAATGAGAGCTCAATCTCTTAGAGACCTATTGTTGGTTGATTTATTGTAAGTTTTGAAACATACATAAATCCTTTATTTTTAATAAGACCTATCCAAAATTCATGCCCATATATATGGCCAATATGGATAAATTTCTAATATTATGAGAATTCTTATACATACGAAAATATTGAGTGGAAGGATTTACTCATTCAAGCATTCCCCTTCACTTTGATATAAGGAGAACTATTTAATAAAGGTAGAGATTTAATGTTTATAATATTATTAATATAACATGAAAGATATAATGTCATAATGGAGGCCCATGATGGAGTTGTAGGAGGACACAATCTTGGGTATGTTGTTGTAGATAAAATCATGCTTAAAGGATTATGGTGGCTAAATTTGTTTTAAGGTACACATAAGTATGATAAGGCATGTGATATATGCCACTGAATAGGAAACCCCAATGCAAGAGATGAAAATTTTATATATGGCTTGTACTAACCTTAGCATCATTTATGAAATTGTATATTGATTTCATGGGTCCAATAAAACCAATGGCTAGGAGAAGTAATGCTAGACTAATCATTACAGGAATTAAATATATGAAAAGATGTGTGGAGATTGTACTTAAAAAATACTTCATCTCAAAGACTATAGTGAAGGTTTCTTAATAAATTCACATGAAAAACAAATATTGTTAACTAGTATCCATCACAATGATTACATATGTATAGATAAGAGGTCTCTTATAAAGTAAGAGTATAGTCTTATAAATTACAACTAATACAATCCCTACAATATCTTCATTATAATCCTAAATATTATCACTTAGACTTATCTATTGAGTCACATAGACACAAAATCTATAATATATTTTGATAACTATAATAAATATATTCTCATATGTAAATCTATTAACTAATGTTAACACTTATTTACTCACACACATTAATAATTAGAACACTATACAATAACATTTTAAATTAAAAATGAATGTAAATTAGATAGATTTCTATTATAGGCATACAATATAGGCACATGTATACAATGTCAATAATACATAGATTGTCATGATAGGCATACAAAAATTATATCTACCAATATTGTATCTAATATTGGATGAATGTCATATACATATATAAAATACCAAAAATGTGTAAATTATCATATAGGCATACAAAAAATCACATCTCATGTAAGGCATCCTATTCATCAAATAGCCTCCCTCTCTTTGCCTTCCTCGAAGAAGACTCTCCTTGGGATTCCGTGCTAGTAGATGGAGACCCCTCTAAAGCTTTGGATTACTCTAAGGTCTGACTATGGGTCCTACACTCATAGCTCATTTACAGCTAAACCTTTTCAAACACAAGTATTATTAAAAAATTAATATAAAATACATTCAACTAATTGTTAAGAAATTAATTTTATTACTACAATAAAAAAAAATTAAACATGCACTTATTACAAGTTAGTGATCCTGTACAATCTATTTTTGACACTCAAACAAGTCAATGGCAGGTTCAGTTATTCAAATATGCATCTAAAATAAAAGAGAAACGTGAGAAATTTTTTTATTAATCATCTGACTAGGACTATCAAATGTCATAGGACAACCTTGCATACACAATACATTCACATAAATTATATTTTCCCCAATTATGTAGTAAAAGTATTAAAACAAGTCTATTTTTACAAGTTAATATATACCTCTATCAACACCTATACAGATGATGTTATAACATTAATGCCTATGTTTAGCTTGACTCTCAAAGAGGTAGGAGTGTCTACTTGAGCCATCAACTATTCATGTAAACAAGGTCTCACTTACTTTTATATAAAGTATCAAAGATATATATGGCAAGTTTTTCTCAATGTAAACCAAGATATGATCTAAAACTCAAAAGTTTTGATTGAAAATATATTTCAAGAAACATGAAAATAACACATTAACAATGATTTCTCTGAGAAGAGATGTTTTATTACTCAAGATTGCAAATACAAACATATGCTTATCTCTAGGAAGAGATGTTTGATTTCTTTTCTGGGTTACATCTTCATTTATACACATTTTGAAGGTAGGAGGAGGATGTGGAAGTTCACTAATATTGAGGTAGATTAATTGGTTTGACTTCCATGATTCACAACAATATAGAATTTGAGGAATTACTATTTTTAGAAACTTACTATTATTAGACTCCACTATTAAAATTAAAATTTGAGGCACTTTCATTGAGTTTTTGGGGGTCAAAACCCACTAATAAAATCTTGATTACATCTCACCACATTCTCTTTGTTCTTATATTTCCAACGATTCAAACGAGGAGTCAATTAGAGCTATGGTTCAAAAGTTATGGCTCCTAGAAGTTCCATCATCAACTGGAGTAGAACCGTCACCCGAATTATCACTTGAATTATTGCCTAGATCATTCCTCCCTCCTTAAGAATCAATGGTCCCCATTACATCAATATTCCTCATCAGGTGTGGTAGTTGTGTCTTAATTTGATTCTCTGTGAGCCACTCACCTTGGTGGCTAAGATGGCCCCTTTTGACCACCCAATAAAGTGAAATAGAGCATCCTCTTGTTGTCTTCATCTAGGTGTCCACAATCTGATCCTCCTCCATTGCAACAAAATTATGTGTGTCAAGATCATCAAGGTCTAGTTGTTCTACTATGACTAAAGTGTCCAATAGAGATGGATGATATGGTTTGAGGAGCTCCACATTGAATATTGGATACCGACCAAGGTAGGCTAGTAGGTTCAACTCAAAAACATTTTCTCCAACTTTTTTGGTGATGGTGTAGGGACCATATCATAGAGGCCAAATTTTTTTGTGTGGACCTGAAATTCATTCCTTTTGAATTCACAACCAAAATGTGTCACCCATAAAAAAATGGTGTGTAATCCTATGTTTTTTATGGCATTGCTTATACTTCTGATTCATCTTCTCCAAGATGTCATGAACCTACTGCTAGATGTGTTGCATTTATTCAATGAAATTTGTTACTTTTACTGCCTCAGATCTCCCATGAGGTGTGTATTCCATGGTATGAAATTAAATGGCTATATCAATTGGTGACATGGGTTTTAACCCAAATCATACTTGAAATGGGCTATTCTTGATCGAGCTATGTAGAGCCTAATTATATCCATGTTGTATGAAAAGAAGCCCCTCATCCCATGTGCATGGATGTTTGGAGTGATACATCTAAATCATGTGAACAATTAGGTGGTTCACCACTTCTATCTGACCATCAGTTTGTGGATGGAAATCTATGGACTTCATCATCTTGGTATATATAATCTTCCATAATGTGGACCAGAAGATGCTCAAGAACCTATTATCTCTATTTGAGACAATGGACTTGGGGAGACCAAAATGGAACCATACATGACTAAAATATAGTTGAGTAGTTTCTTCAGTAGATATAATTTTCTTACAAGCAATCATGATATCCATTTTTGAAAAATGATCAACTACAACAAAAATACAGTCTTTGTCATGTTTTGAAGTGGGAAAACCTAAGATAAAATCCATTGAGACAAATTCCTAAGGCCTGGTTGGTTCTAGAAATAGCACGTACAATCCTTGTTTCTTATGTATTAGATTGGATATCACACATGGGGTGTAAAATTTGAGGTATCTTTCTACATACTTTTGCATATGGGGCTAGTAGAAGTGTTTTTGAAGAACTACCAATGTCTTCTCTACACCAAAGTGCCCAGTTATCCTGCTCAAATGTGCTTCCCATATCATCTTTTATTACTCTGCAACTGGAACACAAGCGTGCCCCATGTGACAGAGGATATTATCTTATAAATAGAAATCAAAAACATGTTTACCCTCTTGAAGTGCCTGATATGTATTAGCAAAGGTAAGATCTACTTCATACAGAGCACCCCAAGTGGCAGTCTCATGTCTACACAGGTCAAGAACTATTATGAGTGTAGTAATTGGTGGGTGACTCAGACAATCTATGACCATATTTGAGCTCCCCTTTTTTTATTATAAAATGGAACTACTGTAGAAATTTGGCCCACTTTTGGTTCCTCTCATTTCTTAGTTTGCTTTATGTCTGAATGAATTCCAATGGTCTATGGTTAGTGTGGATGACCATCTCTTTCCCCAAGATGTAGTGTTTTCATTGTTTACAAGCTTGCATAATGGCATAGAGCTCATTGTCATATGTTGGGTATTTCCTAACTGTATCATTTAAATTTTCACTATGGTATGCAATAGGATGGCCATATTTCATTATTATAGCTCCCATGGCATATTCAGACACATATGTCATCAACTAGAAAGTTTGATGCAAGTCAGGCAAGCAAGAATAGGGGTTGAGCAGAGTCTATTCTTTAAATTTTTAATTTCCCTTTATTGTATTTTGCCCCACTAAAATCAAAATTTAGATCCTCCTTTAGTCATTTGGGTTAGTGGCCAAGCAACATGTGAGAATCCAAGAATAAACCTGTGATAGAAATTTGTAAGACCTAAGAAGCTACAAAGTTCTATGAGGGTCCTTGGTGAAGGGCATTATTGAATAACCCAAATCTTCTCTAGATCAGCATGGACCCCTTCCTCATTCATAATGTACCCTAGGTACTAAGTTATTTTCATCTCAAATGTGCACTTGTCAATATTTACATACAACTTATGCTTTTGAAGAGTTTGAAGCACCTTACAGACATGTTGCAGATGTTCCTCCCATGTTCTATTATAGATGAGTATGTCATCCAAGTAGACAACCATGAATGAGTTTGTGAAGGGTCACAAGATATCATCCATCATCCTCATGAGGGTTGTAGGTGCATTAGTCAAGCTAAAAGGTATAACCAACCATTTGAAAATCCCCTCCTTAGATTTGAATGCGGTCTTCTAGACATCGATGAGATTGATGGGAATTTGGTGATAACTAGATTTGAAATCAATTTTGGTGAAGAACTTTGCACCATGGAGTTGGTCCAGTAGGTCATCAATCCTAGGGAGAGAGTAGTAATTCTTCATAGTGATTTTATTCAAGGCTTGATAGTTAATGCAAAGCCTCTATGTTCCATATTTCTTTAGTGTCAGGACAATTGAGCTACCACAAGGTAAAGATCTTGGCCTGATGTGACCCTTTTGAATCAATTATTTAATCTACCTTTTTATCTCATCATTCTCCAAAACTAATCTATGATACATAATAATGTTAGGCAAAGGTGATCCTGGGATCAAATTGATATAATGTTTTACCTGGAAGTGAAGTGGAACTCCCAGGGGTGATTTGAATAAGTCATCATATTCTCCCATGATTTGTCCCATCTACTTCTGTTGCTATGTTGATTGTGTAGTTAGAACTGCAACATTAGCCTTCTTGGATATTTGTGGTTTGACCACCATGAGAATGAATTGCTTTGTCTTATCCACCAATCTCTTACATTGTTTGGCACTAATTAGGGAGACAGATGTGGGAGGTGGTACCTCTAGTACCCTATAGTGCCACATTCCAAGAGTGAGGGTGATTCTTTGGGTTCATGATTCATAGATGCCATGTTGATCATACATGAATGGCTGACCAAGAAGTACATCACAAATATCTATATTAACCACATCACACACACACAAGAATTCATCTTGAAAAATTTTTATTACATAGAAAGAAGATATTGATGGGTGCAATGGAGGTCTCTCCCTAGGCTCAACCATCCAATACTATATGGCTTTAGGTGAGGCTTCATGGATAAATTTAGACTTTTCATAACTTTAGTAGAGATTAAATTCTTTTGACTCCCACTATCAAGAATGAAATGTATGGGCTTACTTTTTACCCATTATTTCGAGTGAAACATCTGGCATTTCCTCATGGGTTTGTGATGAAGCAACAATGGTATCAGGCTCAACATCTAAAATATCTTCTTCATCCTCTTCGACTGCAGGGTGTGTATGAGGTAGAGAAGTAGATGACAAGTATTTTGAATCAAAAAGTAGTGACTTGATGGCTCAACATTATTTTTTGGAATGAGTTCTAGTTTTGTGGTAATCACACCATTTCTCAGTCTTCCCCTTCTAGGGTTTCTTATCTTTGAACTCATTTTGCTTCTAATTTTAGCCTCATGTTTAACCTTCTTCATCATGTTTCCATTTCTAAGGCTAACTCTTTGTATTCTTTCTTCCATGCTTCTACTCATTCTTCACTGTGAATTTGTATGCCTCATCGAGGGTTTCCAAATTAAAGAGTTCCATTTTCCCTGTATGTAACATTATAGTCCACCATGATATTTGATTCATATGTTTCTCACTTTCTTGAATTCCTAATCTCATAGATAGAGAATGAAAAATGTTAGTGTAATCTTAAACAAATTGGTCCTTACCTTGGTTAAGTTATTGCCACTGTATGTATAGATCATCATATGCTCCAATGGGATAATATTCTTCCTTTGCTACTTCCATAAAATCATCCCAGGTAGGTTCCACCTCAAGGCCAATGTCATCTATACTGAACCTCTTTTTGTACACTTCCCACCAATTTTTCATGCGCAATGATGCTTTCAAAAGAGCAAAAGTGATCTTTTCTCCATCAGTGAATTTATTTACAGAAAAGTAGGAAGACAATTAATCCAACCAATTGTCTAGTGCATCAACATTGATTTTTCCTTCAAATTTAGGGTTATCAAAATTCTCCTAAACCTTGAAGGGTGTTGGGGCACTGAAAGGACATTCTATGGATGAGGAGCCAAGGAGTGCAGATGAGGAGCTAGAATTTTCCATCAAGATTTATTGGAGAATTTAGGTGAATTTTTACAGCATTTGTGCTTGTTTCCATTGGAGGGATTCATTCACCATTTCCTTGAAGGGATCAGATGTCTTAGTGTCGTCCACCATTTGAGGTCATTTGAAGTGAATAGGTGGATAGTTTGGAAGCTCTGTTATTTTTCACCCAAGCTTTTTGTAGCCTGACCTCATCCTCAAAATCATATACTCTCAAGACAAACTGCTCTAATACCACTAATCCAAAACTTATAAGTTTTTATTGAAAATATATTTCAAGAAACAAAAAAATAACATAGTAACAATGATTTCTCTAAGAAGAGATGTTTTATTACTGAAGATTGCAAATACAAACATATGCTTCTCTTTGGGAAGAGATGTATGATTTATTTTTTGGGTTACATCTTCATTTATACACATTTTGAAGGTAGGAGGAGGATGTGGAAGGTCACCAATCTCGAGGGAGATTAAGTGGTTCAACTTC
The DNA here is from genome assembly GCA_037957365.1 of Torreya grandis. Classification (NCBI taxonomy): domain Eukaryota; kingdom Viridiplantae; phylum Streptophyta; class Pinopsida; order Cupressales; family Taxaceae; genus Torreya; species Torreya grandis. The sequence continues at coordinate 4,587,407 of JARHVA010000670.1, read as the reverse complement.
CATGATTCACAACAATACAAAATTTGAGGAATTACTATTTTTAGAAACTTATTATTTTTAGATTGCATTACTAAAATTGAAATTTAAGGCACTTCTATTAAGTTTTTGGGGATTAAACCCCACTAAGAAAATCTCAGTGCCATCTCACTATGTTCTTATCATTCTTAGCTTTCCAATGGTTCAAATGGGGATTCAATCAGAGCTATGGTGCAAAAGTTATGGCTCCCAAAAGTCAGTCATCAATTAGGGTAGAACCGTCACCCAAATTGTCACCTGAATTGTTGCCCAGATTATTCCTCCCTCCTTGAGAAGAAATGGTCCCCATTACATCAATATTACTAATCATGTGTGGTAGTTTTTTATTAATTTGATTATCTATGAGCCACTCACTTTGGTGGCTAAGCTGGCCCCTTTTGACCACCTGATAAAGTAGATTAGAGCATCCTCTTGTTGTCTTCATCCAGGTGTCCACAATCTGATCCTCCTTCACTGGAGAAAAACTCTATGAATCAATCTCATCAATGTCTAGTTGTTTTGTTACGACTGTAGTGTCTATTAAAGGTGGATGATATGGTTTGAGGAGTTCCACGTTGAATATTGGATGCAGACCAAGGTAGGCTGGTAGGTTCAACTCAAAAGCATTTTCTCCAAATTTTTTGGTGATGGTGTAGGGACCATATTGTAGAGGCTGAATTTTTCTATGTGGGCCTACAATTTGTTCCTTTTGAAGCCACAACCAAACCTTGTCACCCAGAACAAAATGGTGTGCAATCCTATGGCAAGTTTTTCTCAATGTAAACCAAGATATATATGGAAATGTATTTTAACATGCATATCATGAAAAGATAATGTAAACCAAGATTCATCGAAGTGTAATTGCCATGCAATGTGAAATTACCAATAATAGAAAGTAGTTTACATGTTGGAGGTAATATAAAAATTGTAATAAATGTAGGAAGTGTGAGTGGAATAGTAGAAGGTGGAAAGAATAGTAGCACTTCAAAAAGGTAGAGTTAGGGAGAAAAAAGGAATAAGAGACATATCAAAAACTTTGTCCTTACTTTTAAAGCTTATTTGGATAGTGTAAAATGTAAATAAGTGTCTAGTGGTTATTGATCAATCCTGTGGTGTTCATATCTCTAGTTAGAGAAGATTCAATTCAGAAGTCTACAAGGTCAAAGTGGTGAAACCTAAGTTTCAATAATTTATCTTCAAGCACAGTTGGAACCCAAATTTTGACCAAGTATTTTGGTATTTTGGCATGTAATCAGTACTGCACGAGATGAATCATAGAGCAGAAGGACCATGGCACATAACTAGCAAGGCATGAAGGGACAAGGGTATAGAAGCACTAGTGTGAGAAGACCTAGTCAAAGATGACATATAACTATGAAGAACCTGAGATCATAAGACTCAAAAAAACATTGAAATACTTGGGGAGTGCATGGGAAGTAGGATACAATTGAGGAGAGATTATCAAGGGCCATTCAGACCTTATCCATCACAATTTTTGCACTGGCCCATAAAGAGGAAGACATATGGTTGTAAGGATCTAGCATATAACAAATATATAGGGAGTGCAAAGGCCTAATTCCTTAGGTTAAATAGTTGATAGACTGCCATGACTCTCAGTATATAAATTTATTTTTGGCCAATCACTCATGCCATTTATTATGTAACTACTTAGTCAAGGAAAAACAAGTATAAATACCCCTATATGAAATCATTGTAAGGTGACTAAGATCAAATATCATTTTATTGAAATATAATATAGAGTTACGGATATTATAATTAGTTATAATGTTCATGTTCCAATTAATTGATAACTATGCATATGTTGGGAGGGTTTCTTTAAGTAACTTTTAGTTGTAATTTATTATGAGATTTATACAACTTTTACTTCTAGAATTTACGTAACAGTATTTGAACTCCATGGCATTTATCTACATAATTATGATTGTTCAGCTTAATGATAAAAGGACCAAAGTAGTGTATTTTATTTCTATGTAACTTATAACTAGATACAAGTTTGAACTCAATAATATGACTAGTATGTTACTGTGCAACATAACCCACAGGGACTGATCTCTTATTATGTGCTTCGGGTGAGCATGCAAGACCACAGTCTTGAATGAAGGGTTAGTGTGCCAGCTTGTTAGGGATACACTTCAACACTTAAAATGTTATTAAAGAATAAAAACCCAACATTTTGTTTTTGTTACCAGGACCTATAATTCTTGTTTCATAGTAATGGAATATGCTTGAACATCTCAACCTTGAAAGTATTAAATAATGAATTACTAGGGTCGAAGATAATTTTTTGGTTCCTTACCTTGAACCAGGAGTTTCTATACGTTAGTGGGTGGAATAAAATATCTACAATGCATTATATGAAACTTTATTTGTTGAAATCCCTATTCATTTGTATGTTTGGCTATCTGCTTATGCTTAAGATTGATCATAGAACTTTGGGAGAAGACAATCTTGGATGTTAGAATGTCAAAGGGATTTAACATGATTAGGAACACTATGGACATGAGCTATTAATATTTGGTGGAGAGGAGTGTTGAATAGATACATTCTAGAGTATGTTGTAACCACTTACTCTTGTCTTGAAGAAGCCAAGTTCCATTTCCTTAAAGAGCAGCATGGTCAGTGTATTAGACATTTTCCACTAGAAGTCAAGAAGTTGTTCATTGATTGTGGGCTTGAAACTATGCTAATTGAGAGATAAATCCATCCTTGCATGAACCGTAAAATTGGAAAGGGAATATAGAAGTGGTGGTAAAGGATTTTAGGTTTAGAATGGTAGCCATTCAACAGGCATTGCAAGAGTGAAAATATGATGAAGCTCGACAAAGGATTATAGGAGAAAGCAGTGCAAGAAGGGACAAGGAGAACTCAATAAGTGTTGTTAGGATCCATAGGGAAGTAGAAACACATAAAGAGGATTTTGTTACTTTCAAACCATGCCCTATGCCACTTTTATCATATGAAGGAGAAAGTAGTCGAATAATAGAAACTGAAGAACCAAGTTTGAACCAACCAAGTTCGTAAACCATAATGCATGCTCATGCTTTTGAATTAGATGAATTATGTATACATAATTGGGATACAGATTGTGTGAAATCATAAATTGATCCTATAAGGGAAATTGTAGTTGAGCTAATTTTAACTCATACAGAATTAACACTCTATTTTCCTCTTCAAGGAAATTTCATGGCTCAACTTGGGATTCCTAGTAGACCTAACATTCATAGTGGACAAATTATAGGCCCAAATATTATTAATCAAATAACTACCATGCCCCACAACATGGGTGTTGTTGTTGGATGCACTAGAGGCAAACTAGGAGTTGGCACAGGAGGAAGTGGTGGACTTCCCACTCAAAGAATAGGATTTGTGGGTTGTCAACAACCACCAATACAAGCACCTAAAATACTAATAGTATATTATGAAATGATGCTTCACCTACCTAAATCTTGAGGTGTAGAGAATGTTGTAGAACATGTCTGTAAGTGTAAACTTATTTGGAAGGCACGAGGCATCACTTCTTCTAAATAAAAGGCCACACAATTCATGACTACACTTTTAGAGAGAGCACATAAATGGTATAAAAATTTTGACCCTCAACAGGCAGTGATTGACTATGATCAACTCAAAATGGAATTCCTTCAAGAATTTGACATTCCTAAATCTGGGCAACAAAGTATTTCTACACTGAAAGATATAAAGTAGGAGCTCACTAAAAGTGTATGGAAATATGATGCATAGTTCAAGATACTTTTATCAAAGTTATCATTTGAAATAAATGTTGCTCAACATGCACAATGGTTCATGGGAGGTTTTTTACTTCCTTTTCAATGAACACTATCCTAAAAAAGCTTGATTAGCTCATGTGAAGCTATGGAAGCCACCCTATATATTGAAGTTGTTACTAGTATTGACACTGGGATTAGTCCTTTCATGGAAACCTAAATAGCTTCAATGGAATCATAACTTGAAAAACTAACTTAAAACAATGAGTATGGTACTCATAATGGTCTTTGGTATACCGATTGTGAGTCTGAAGGTCATAATTGAAGAAACTACCCACACAAAAAAAAATATGTTGTACTGAAGCAGTTGTGTGAAATTTTCCATGAAGATCATGATATACGCTCTTGTTCTCTCTTACAATGAGATACACATTTGAAGGTATATGAATATTGTAAAATATGCAATGCCAACACCCATGACATAAATGATTATCAGTTAATTAGTGATATCCATGAAACACACATGTGTAGTATGTGTTAAACCTCTGTGTCTAATAATCAAGATAATGGTGGATTTTATCACTAAGGTAGAGGGCAAGGATGAGGAGGTGGTCATTTTCCACCAAGAACATGTTATAATTTTGGATCGCGAGACCACTATCAAAGGGATTGTTTAGTTTATCCAACATGTGTTTTTTGTAAAAAGAGCATTAGTTTGAAGAATACCCTAACCTATACACAACCATCACTAAGGAGAGAAATGAAAAAGTTACAATAATTATTCACATTTAGAAACCACACTATCACCCATGCTCAATCACCCCTACAACTCAACAGGTGAATATCACTACATGTAGTGGTAGACAATCTCAGTCTACATCTACTCCCATTGAGAAGGTACAATGTGAAGAGCATCAAGCAAAGAAGTATCTTGATGCCCAACAATAGAAGGATATACTCTAGGACACTATGAAATTAGTATGATAACTAAAAGGAAAATTTAGTTTCTTAAGGACTAGGAAGAAATGTAACATGTTGATATGCAGAAGGCAACATAGCCTCAAAATGTGGCACAGGATAATTTTCAAGAGCTTTGAAAGCGTATGTTGGATGAAGACATTATCCCAAAACTAAGTATTTGGCTTAAGAAATAGGTAAAAGAACCAAATGATGCTCAACCTCAATTGACTCAGTAAACTGAGGATCATTGATTAAATCATGCTTGGTTACAATATATCCCTATTCCTCCTAGCCTTCAAGAGAACAAAGAAATACTAGTGAATGCTACCATCAGTGGTTGACTGATTTGAGACATCTTATTTGACACTAGCACTAAATTTAACATCCTTACCAAGTATTCATGGTGAAAAATGGTTAGTCTGACATTATAACCATCATCACATGTATTATTTATGGCTAATAAAACTTTTGTTCTACTGATTGATGTCCTTAAAAATGCAATGGTGGATATCCTTAGAGTGCCTTTCAAAGCTGATTTTGAGGTTATAGAGTTAGTTGAGGTAGATGATTTTATAGCTTTATTTGGGCAACCCTAGTATTATGAAAATAATATAGATTAAGCTTCAAAAATAACTACATCAATTTTGAGAATATTGATCAACGTGTTGTGATTTCATTAGATCAAGCACATGGGACTCCATATGTAGAACCTATTAATATAGAAGAGGATATTAACCACATTTGTATTGTCATAGTCAGAGGTGGTAAACAACATGATCCTACTCTTGATAGCATCCTTCGATGGATAGACACTCAGTCCCTTTTTGATACTACAAGTAATGTTTGTAATTTTTGGGCCCATGATGACTATGACCTCACTAAAAGAGTGTGAAGTACCATTGGTAATCAAGAGAACATTCCATGTCAGCATCATAAATGCCACAGGTTTTTTCACCGTCTTATCAGCCAAGTCATGAGAGAACCAATTATGGATACATTCTTAGAAAGACTTGATGAAGCTCCTCAATTTCATGGACAAATGGAAGTCTGTAAATTTGTTCAGTGCCTTGAAGAACTCTGACAATGATCATATATGATCATTAGTTCACCTTTTTGATGTTACCACTGCAAGGTGGTGGTGAACCCATAATGATCAACTTCCCTATTAGGATTGATTTTGATCTTCTTTACATCACCAGATTCATCATGACAACTAAGTCAAGGGAGCAATTAGCTATAGCAAAGTATGAGTATCTAAACCCCATATAGAGGCTTGTGAATCCATGTGGAAGGTTGAAGTGTCTTTCTTGCTAGAGTACCTATGGTTACATGATTTCTATGGAACTTTATGAACCTATGTGAGGGCATGATATGTTCATGAAGAGTGATATATGGGTATCTATTTTTGTCATCTATTGAAATAAAACATGAAATCAACATTATCTTAATCATCTCCGAGAATGAACTTACACCTTACTCTCTAGGCCATGTGAAAAATAGTGGTTGGTGACCCTAATCCCATTGAAGTTCATCTGTGATATATCCATAATGTCCTAAAAGAAGGTCTAGTTCTATTCAATGATCCATTTATAGAACCTACTCCTACACTATAACCAATTTTTGATCAAGACCAATATGAAAAGATATGACTAGGAAATAGAAACTAGTGTTTTAGGTAGATGAAGGAGAAGGTTCTGACCCACCTGACCCATTAGCAAATCATTTGGAGGTCCCTATAGATTATGGCTCATGAAATATTTATGATACTGGTCCTGATGTAGATAATCCTTACTCTGAGCCAATTCAAACTATCCAACATAACATCTATATAGAGGAAGAATCAAAAATAGCCACTATAGGTAATTACTGGATTGACATACAATTTTCAAATATATTTGAGTTGATAAAATAATGCCAAGATGTATTTTCAAGAAGCTACAGTGATATGAAAGGTATTCATCCATCTCTAGGTAAGATTCATATCAAACTAGTTGAAGGTGCTCAACCAATTAAGAAAAGGCCAAATAGGATGAATCTAAATCTATGGGCATCCATAAAGGAAGAAATTGATAGTATGTTGTGCACTAGAGTGATCACCCCAATTGATGAATCTGAGTGGTTCAGTACCATGGTGATAAGTATAAATAAATATGGATGCATTAGAATTTGTGTTGATTACCATATACTTAAATCATCTTGCATCATTGATCCCTTCTCAATACCATTCACAGAGGAAATTCTTAAAGGTGTCACTAGGTGTGAAATATATACTTTTACAGATGGATTTTTGGGGTATCATCAGGTCAAATTAGCTGAGGAAGATCAACCAAAGACTAATTTCACCACTGAATGGGGATCCTTCACTTATACTATCATGCCTTTTAGGTTGAAGAATGTACCAGCAATGTTTTCATGTATAGTCATTGAGGCCTTTAAATATTTCATCCATAAATTTCTTCGAGTCTACTTGGATGATTGGACAGTCTATGGCTTGATCAAGGACAGTTTCTCTAATCTATGGCTCATGCTTGAGCATTGTTGAGTCCTACAAATGTTATTGAATCTAAAGAAGTGTTTTTTTGCTACACCTTACGATGTTCTTTTAGGGCATATTATTTGCAATGATGAACTTTTAGTAGACTCAACAAAGGTATCTATCATTCTTTGCCTCCCAGTGATGAAGTCTCAGCATGAAATTCATGCCTTTATAGGACATATAGGTTATTATAATAAATTCATTTGTGGATATGCAAAAATTACCACACCTCTAGAGGAACTTTTAAAACATAATGAACACTTCATTTGGACTTGCACCTGTTAAGAAGCCTTTAAGGCCTTAAAACATAATCTAGGTACCACTCTAATCATATAGTTCCATGATTGGACAAAATAATTCCATGTCCATGTTGATGCTTCTAGAATGGTAGTTGGTGCAATCCTTGCACAACCAAGTGAAGCTCACCTTGATCACCCTATCTATTTTGATAGTAGGAAAATTACTCTAGTTGAGCAAAATTATACCACCATGGAGTGCAAATCATTATCAATGGTCTATGCTCTACAGAAATTTCAAAAATACTTATTGGCAATTCCTTTTATATTCTATATAGATCATGAAGCTTTAAAATATATAGTCAATAAACATGTCTTGCATGGATGCATTTACCACTGGATAGCATTGTTTCAATAATTTCAATTATTTATCATGGTCAAACAAAGAAAAACTAATTATGGCCTTGACCATCTTTCTCATATTGATTCTGAATAACCACCATGTACTATTTAAGATGACTTACCTGATGTTCAATTGTTTCATGTTTCTTGTGTACCTAAGGAGTTAGAAGATATTGCAGCGTTTCTAACTACTAGCTCCATGCTCGATTGTCTGACTCCTTAGGGAAAGAAAAAACTTGTGGTTCATGTCACACCTTTTCACCTCATCAGAGGGGACCTCTAAAAGCTTGGTTGTGATGAAATTATTTGGTACTATGTCATGAAACATGAGTGCTCTGAAGTACTCCAATAAGTTCATGGGGGAATGCAGGTGGACACTATGCTGGAGAGGCTATTGTGTGCAAGGTTCTATTAGATAGATTATGATGGCCTACCTTTTTTTAAGATACTAAGATATATGTTAGGAAGTGTGACATTTGTCAGTGTATAAGAAACCCAAGTCACCAGGATGTCATGTCTTTACATCTAATTCAATCTCAAAATCCATTTAAAAAGTGGACCATTGATTTTATCGACCCCATCGATCCAGTTGGATGATGAATAGGTTCTTGTTATATCATTATGATAACTGATTATCTCATGTGTTGGGATGAAGTTATGCCAACAAAATATTATACTATTACTACTATTTTACGCTTCATTTGGGAACATGTCATAACCTAGTTTGGATGACCACTAAGTTTTACTATTGATCATGATATCCATTTCCTAAATGAAACTATTTGCTTCTTACTTTTTGAGTTCATGATTGCTCATCATAAAACAACACCATATCACCCCCAAGCCAATGAAACTGTCGAGGCATTTAATAAAATCTTATGCACCACCCTTACAAAAAATTATAATATTAGCCAAACTAACTGGGATGATCAAGTATCTGCAATACTTTAGGCTTATCAAACAACCTATAAGTGCCTAAATAAGAATACACCATTCAATTTAGTATATGGCAAAGAGGTAGTTCTACCAGTCAAATTTTTGGTACCATCTCTTCGTATTGTGCACATTGGACAGTTGGATGAGGAGTAATCCTTGAAAGCATGCTTGGATACGTTGTTACAGCTAGATGAAGCTTGTTTCCTTGCTCATTGGAGTCAAGATGTGGAGAAATACAAAAAAAAAGCATGGCATGATCAACACATCAAGCATAAAACATTTTCCCCTGGGATGAAAGTCTTACTCTATGATTTCAAGTTTGCGTGCCATTCTAGAAAACTTTAAATTCATTGGGATGGTCCTTTTGTAATTCATAGCATTCAACCTACCAGTGCTTATCAATTACAAAGATTGGACAACCAATTTCTTCTTAGGCATTACAATGGAAGCCAAATACGACTGTATTTTACCTTTGAATAATTTGAACTTTGTAATAATAAGGCTTATGTCATAAGTCTAGGATTTCTTGTTTTCAATAAAATCATTGTCTTTGTTGCACACATTTCTTTAAATATAGAGTAGTTTCAATTTTGTAATTGCATTTTCATGGAGGACCACAACATAGTTTCAGTGTGTGGTAAAATGTATTTGTATTCATGATTAAATATGCATGCACAAGTTACTTAAGGCATGCAAGATAAATAGCCTTATGATAAGATATTCCTGCCAAATAGTTTGAAAATTTTAAAATAAATAGAACCGTTGTCTTCCACTCCAAAGAAAAGTGTAGGATAGGATGTGTCATTAATGTGAAATAAATAGTGGTGTGATAAATGTGCCACCATCATGACAAGACAATACCATTAAATGCATTTATGGTGAGAAGAGATAATCGAAGAATGGTGTTTGTTACAAGTGCATTAATAACGAGAAGTGATGGATAAAAGGAAAGGGGGTAGTAAATGTGGGTTAACCCCTTCGAGCCTATAAAAGGACAAGGAAGCTCATTTTTATGTTTTACCTTTACTTCCATTTGCATTTACGTAGCTGAAGAACGAAGTAAGCCAGAGTGATTCCAGAGTGAGTAAACAACATCATAATTCTATAAACATCTTTTGATTTGAGCATCAAGCTAAGTAATTAAAGCATATGACTAATTCTAAAATATGACCACAACAAAGAGAACTGGTAGTTGCAGGTTTCAAAGGTAGACATCTATCATTATAGGGCAGCAAAGCAAGAAAAATGGAAGTCATTGACATAGCAACAACATATTCTTTTTGGAATATTGGATGGTCATGCCTCAAGCTTCAGGCTCCTTAGAGGGTGATGCGGCCTAAGAAAAAGTCTTTAAGAATCAATCCTTTGTCGACTATTCTAGAAGAAGAAGAAATACTAGGGGGAAATCAGTATTAATCAAGGAAGAGACACCTAAAAAATAGGAATAACATGTCGAAGGAGAAGAGGTTACGATGACATGGCAAGTGAAGAAGGCACAATCATCTTCACTCCCACCATTAATGATATAGGAAATGTAGTACCCAGAGATGGTGTTGTGTGTAGAAAAATATGTCTCGAAATTACCCTCTTGCACTATTTTTTACTATAATCACCATCAACCTAAGAATAATCTTGAGTTACAAAATGACTACCGATTTGATTGAACCAATTGGTGTATGACCTCAATATTTTCAATGTTTTGGATGTTGCAGATTTGTTTCAATTGTTCAACCTTCCATATTTTGTAAAACCTATGGAAGCAATTAAGCTTATACTCTCATGCATCCTTGAGGATTACCTCTACTTTGTTGGGCATAGTATGAAAATTACACTCGAAAGGATAAGTAAGGTGTCAAAGTTGCATTGCTCTAAAATGGATGTAGAGTTTGACTTAGAGAAATTAGAGGAGATTGGAAAAAAAACAATGGTGATAATGTATCAAAAGTAAGGTCATTGTTAGTGTAGGTTTTTATTTTTCCCTATTATTTAATTAAGGAATATTATATATTTGTGCATACATGGAGTTTTCCGACATTCGTGGGATAGGCTAGCTTATGTGGAGATGTGTGTCATAGTGTGTCATAGGTGTCATAAGAATGTCATAAGTAACTCTTTTGACCGGCTATTCCGGGTATGGGAGTTACTTCTCTATTATTAGCACCTTGTCACCACCTTTCATGGAGGAGTTACAGTCTATTCTTGGGGTGCTTCGACCACCTTTTGTGGAGGAGTTACTTACGTGCTCTCCTATATGTATTCTTCACTTTGGCCATCTTAAGTTAATCGAATATTGGGTTTTGCTCCTATTTATCTTTTGCAAATTATCTCTTTCAGTGATTCCACTTTGCTTTAGCTTCTTTGTGGTGTGCACCAGCTTCGTCTCGTGTGATCACTTGACCATTGCATTCGCGTTATTCGGACTTTGGCAACAACTACGATATGGTATCAGAGCCACCCCAGTAATCGTGTGTCTGGTTACTGAAATCTTGAGTTTTTTGCTTGCAAAAGATCTTCGATTTTGTTATTTTCATGCATTATGTTTGTACTGGCATATAAGCCTTGATACAGATTCGTAGGTTTGACTCATTCTCTGTGTGAAGTATATGAACATATCTATGTGCAAATAATCTGCAAGTTTTCTTGGAACATCATTGATGTTATTGGAAAGCTCTCATTGAAAAACTAGTGTGTTGGCATTTGACATGTGGAGAGCCTCTTAAGCTTTCTTGAACGCTGCATAAGCCGTACGGCCTGGTGTCTCCTGAAAACCCCTCTCTTCCACTTTGGCGCTTATCTCCTTAACCAGGCGTTTGGATATGTTGTGAAATTGATCTTAAAGTGTGAAGTTATTTTCTAAAATCAGCCTTAAAGACCAGCGTGGACCGTACGGTCCATACACCTGCGCAGTTTTCACTCACCTCTCACCTTGGCGTTTTAGTTTGGCATTTCAATTTGGCTTTGGACAGCAGAAAAAGAAGGCGTTGGAGTTGTTTTGTCTTCACCAAGCTGCTGTGTGGAGATCTGCAAAGTCTTTTTGATAATGCACATTCAAAACAGCAAACAAAAAGACCAAACCCTCAAAAATGGCGCCCTTTTTCATTTTGGCGCTCCATGTGAGCCCTCACACAACGTTTATTTGGTAAAATCTGCCTTTGTTTCTTAAATTCTTAGTCAAATATGACTTTTCAAATCTTAAATCAGTCAATTTGGTTAAAAAATGAAGATTTAAAGCTGTATTTTACATTGTGGGCAATTTGGGTTTTTTATTTTAAGTTTGAGTTTTCCCTTGTCAAAGACAAAGGGCTTATTCCGGGTTGGCAGGAGGCCAATTCCCCCTCACAAAGACCTCTTTTGTATTCCTCGCTTTGTGCTGAGTCCAATGAGTGGTTGGAAGGCCACTTTCTCTCTCAAAACAGGGATTTTTTTAATGTTTTAGTGTTGTTTTTTTTGCAAAATTACTAGTTTACGGGAAATTAAAACTTTAAAATCTTGCAAACGGTAGCTCAGATTTGAGTTATGTCTTTTGCAAAAGTGCTTAGTTTTCAATTTTCCACAACTTAGGATAGATAATTATCAAAAAAACACTACTTTATAAAGTGTCAAAAATTTGGGTCTCCTGAGACGCATTTTCCGTTGGGTCCAACGTCCTATTTTCTTGGGTTATTAACTTGACTTGCACAGATTGCTCTAAGATGCATTCTCGACTGAGCCTGACATCTTTTGAGTGTGCACTTGCATATTTTGGGGGGCTCAACTTTTCGGGTGGGTGTGATTGCTTTTCAGCACTTGTAATCTTTGCTTTCATTTTCCTTTCTGCATAATTTCACAACTTGCAATCAACACAACTTCACTTAAATTCAGCTTAAAATAGATTATTTTCAACTTAAACTCCTAACACCCTTCAACTATCATGAATGGAAGGTTAAAATGTCAATCATTCTTAGAAGTAAAGGGTTGTATAGGATCACCATGGGTACTGAAGTAGAACCCAGCACTGATGCTAAAAAGGTCAAGTGGTACAACCGTAGTGATGGAACCTATGGATTACTGAGCTTGTCCATGTCTCCAGAACTTCTCTTCCATTTAGAAACCTACAAGACTCCCAAAGACATATGGGACACCTTAGAAACCTTATTTGGGGAAGCTTGATGAGATGAGAGGTCATGAGCTCGAAAACGAACTCATAAGTCTAAGTCCTAGCAACTTTGACACCTTACAGGTCTTCTTCACTAATTTTAAGGCCCTTAGATTGTAATTGAAATAATGTGAGATAGAGAAGAAAGATGATCAACTCATCATTTCTATTCTTGCAAAGTTAGGTCCAAGCTTTTCAGTCTTTGTCTCCACTTTCCATGCCACAAAAAGTGCCCTTGGCACTACATGGAAAATGTCTTCTTTAGATTCATTCATTGCTGACTTGACTAGAGAGCAAGATAAGATAATTCAAATGGGCACAATGAAGTCTACTCAACCCCAAGCTTTGATAGCTGGAAATGGTAAGGATAAGACTTCAACAAAGGAGAAGAAAAAAAAGAACAAGGACCAAGAGAAGAAGAAAGAAAACAACAATCCTACCAAAAACAACACTGAGTCTTCCTCCTCCTATGTTAAACCTAAGAAGGAGAAGGTTAAGTGTGCCTATTGTAAGAAGATAAGGAATGATGAACACAAATGCATGAAGAAACAAATAGATCACCTAACTCATCTTCTAGAGAAGCACAACATAGGTGTTCCTGAGTCCATCAAGTAGAATTCATCTACCCAAGATTTTACTAAGGCAAAAGGCAAGGGTAAGGAGAAAGAAAAGGGAAAGACCCTTGTAGCTATAGCAGCTTCTACATCTTCATGGGTCATTGACTCGGGTGCTTCTCACCACATGGGCTCTTCCCTAATTGAGTTTGCATATTTAGAGCCTTGTATCATGACTTCAATTAGTTTGGGTGATGACACATTAGTTTTCATTGCATGGAGAGGGTCAGTTGAAATGGAAGGAAGAACATTCAATAATGTTCTAATTGTTCCTTCTCTTTCAACCAATCTCTTATCAGTGTACCAAATCACTCACATTGGTCGAGGCATGAGAGTTGAGTTTTCACCAGATTCAGTGGCTATCAAGGAGTTGCATAGTGATACTATAGTGGCAGTGGGTAGGGTAGATCACCAAGCAAGGTTATACACCTCAAATTTTGCACCTGATTCTTCTCCAACAGCATTGCTGACCCATTTAGATGGAGTTAGCAAATTATGGCATGAGTGGTTTGGCCACCTTAACTACTGTTACCTTGAGCAACTTTGCAAACATGACATGGTCATTGGCTTGCCTCGTGTCCAATTCTCAAAAGGACTTTACGAGGGGTGCTCCCTTGGGAAGCATCTCGAAGCAAAATTTGACAAAGGCAAAGCTTGGAGGGATTCACAACCTTTAGAGTTAGTCCACAGTGATGTATCAAGACCCTTTCCCAAACCATCTTTCACAAAGGCCAAGTACATTCTCACTTTCATTGATGATTTCTCTAGGTACACTTGGATATATTTTCTCAAACAAAAGTCTGAAGTGTTTGAAAAAAATTTAGACTTCACGGCTCTTGTTGAGAAATAAAGAGAGAAATCTATCAAGGTTCTTCGAACTGATAATGGAGGGGAGTATGTCAGCAACAAGTTTGAGCAATTTTGCACCATAGAGGGGATTGATTTGTAGTGCACAGTCACTTATAGTCCTTCATAGAATGGGGTTACAGAATGCAAAAATAGGTTCTTGAAAGAGATGGGTAGATGTATGATTCACTCCAAATCCTTAGCACCATAGTACTGAGTTGAAGCCATCAATTGTGCTTACTACATTCAAAATAGGGTTCCTCACAAAGCTTTAAAAGGGATAACACCCTTTGAAGCTTGACATAAAAAGAAACCTGATGTTGAGCACCTTAGGGTTTTTAGATCCCCAACCATGGCCCGCATATCAAAGAAGAAATGAAAATATATGGAACGTCAGTCTAAGCCTTACATCTTTGTAGGATACCAGATGGTGTTAAGGGGTATCACCTTTTAGATCCGACCACTCATGAGTTGTTCATTGAGAGAAGTATCCACTTTCAGGAGAGTCCTAGAGACTCAACACTTGGCACTTCTTCTCTCTCATCGAATCTACTTTTTCATGATGATTCCTCAGATTTAGATCAGCCACAGTAGGTTCCTGAGCCAGAGACATATTCTTCTTCTTCGAGTTCAGACAGTGAGGATAGTGATGCAAAGTCATCTACCTCTAGTCAGTTAGAGGATGAGGAGTTAGCACCTGAATTGCCCACTTTCAGGCCACTTTGGGCTAGACAAACACTTGAGAGTGCTTGCACTTAGGTAGGAGATCCCACAGATGACAGACATACTAGGGGTATTTTCAGAGAAATCCACATGCCTTCTTTGCCTTAATTTTAGATCCACAAATTTTTTGACAGGCATCAGGAGTACCCTAGTGGGATAGTGCTATGGAGGAAGAATATTCTTCCTTAATCAAAAATCACACTTGGGACTTGACTTCACTTCCTAAGGGAAGGAAGATGGTTTGATGTAGGTGGATATATCAGACCAAGTTTGCAACAGATGGAGCAGTTGATAAGTACAAAGTGTGATTGGTTGCCAAGGGTTTCTCACAGGTGGCAGGCATTGACAACTCAGAGACCTTTGCACCCGTTGCAAAGATGACTTCTATCTGACTCACCTTGGCTATTGCCATAGCACATGGTTGGGATGTGCATTAGATGGATGTGAAGAGTGTTTTTCTTCATGGAGACCTAAAGGAGGAGATCTACATGGAGCAGTCATCAGGATTTGTTCAGGATTCTTCCTTAGTATGCAGACTTAGGAAATCTATTTATGGCCTCAAATAGGCCCCTCGGGCTTGGTATGCCAAGATGGATTCCTTCCTTCTCACAATGGGTTTCACTAGGTGCCATTTTGACCCTAATGTCTACTTCTTGTGGCAGGATGATTTGCTCTTGATTTTGGTTCTATATGTTGATGACCTTTTGATCACCGAGAGTTCTTCATCGGCTATTGTAGCGGTGAAGACATCTCTCCAGGATAGATTTGACATGATAGACTTGGGTTTGTTGCACTACTTCCTTGGCATCGAGATCTCACAGTCAGATTCAAGGATTTCTCTTGCATAACCTAAGTATGCTCTTGATTTATCGTCTCAATTTCACATGGCTGATTGCAAGCCATCTCCGACTCTCTTTCTATCAAGATTCAAGCTTGAGGCTGACTGTTCTTCACCATTAGTTGATGCCACTCGGTATCGACAACTTGTTGGCAGTCTCATCTACTTGACTCACACCAGGCCCAACATATCATATGCAGTGGGACTTGTCTCCAAATTTATGTAGGAACCTCATGAGCTACATTAGAAAGCAGCTAAGAGGATCTTGCATTACATACAGGGTTCACATAGATATGGGATTCATTACAGATTTGGCATAGAGGCTGACTTGATTGGGTATACAGATTCAGACTGGGCTGGTGATTCATAGACTCACAAGTCCACTTCTGGTTACAGTTTCTCTCTAGGTTTTGGTCCTATCAGTTGGTCTAGCAAGAAGCAAAATGCTATTGCTATATCATCTACAAAGGCAGAGTACAGGGGAGTTGTTAATGTAGCTACTGAGGCTATTTGGCTTCAAGGGATACTTTTTGAGTTTGGCATTCCTATCACGTAGCCCACCATCATTTATTGTGAAAACCAGAGTACCATTCAGATTTGCAAGAATTCAATTCAGCACCAGTGTACCAAGCACATTGAGATTCACATGCATTTCATTCGAGAGCTTATTCATAGTCAGGTCATTGACTTGATATTTTGTCAGTCTTCAGAGCAGGTTGCAGACATCTTCACCAAACCTTTCACCAAGAGCAAGTTCATTCATCTACGAGCTCTTCTTGGGGTGTGGTCCACATCTGTAGCCACATCATCTTCGGGGGGGCCACTAGCCTCTTGATTTATTTTATGTCTCTCTTTTGGGGGGAGTTCTTTCCTACATGTTTTCTCATTTTCTCTATCTTATGGGAGATTGCATTTGTACATGGGTACCTCATCAGGCCTAGTTGTCGAGACCCATTTTATATTTCCACACTTCCCACCTAAGCTTCACTTATGGGGGGGTGTTAGTGTAGGTTTTTATTTTTCCCTATTATTTAATTAGGGAATATTATATATTTATGCATACATGGAGTTTTCCTACATTTGTGGGATAGGCTAGCTTATGTGGAGATGTGTGTCATAGATGTGTCATAGGTGTCATAATAATGTCATAAGTAACTCCTTTGACTAGCTATTCTGGGTATGGGAGTTACTTCTCTATTCTTAGCATCTTATCACCACCTTTCATGGAGGATTTATAGTCTATTCTTGGGGTGCTTTAACCACCTTTTGTGGAGGAGTTACTTACGTGCTCTCCTATATGTATTCTTCACTTTGGCCATCTTAAGTTAATCAAATATTGGGTTTTGCTCCTATTTGTCTTTTGCAAATTATCTCTTTCATTGATTTCACTTTACTTTAGCTTCTTTGTGGTGTGCACCAACTTCATCTCGTGTGATCACTTGACCATTGCATTCACGTTATTCAGACCTTGGCAACAACTCTGATAGTCATGCCATGCATATCAAGAACATGCAAGATCCTACCCTCTAGGTGGTGGTGTGCATCATAATGACCAAGATCAGTGGTACCAATCATTAGAAAGAGGTAGATATGGCCCACCTCTACATCACTGACCAAGAAAATGAGGGGTTGAAGTATAATTGGGCTATGTATTTTACCCACAAAATCATCAAGGATGTTAAGAAGACTCATCAGATATCTAACCATATGTTCTCATAGAGGGTATTTTTATTATTAATGGTGTTTGATAAGATCGGTATACTTGACTACACCTCAAGAGTGCTGAAGTGGGCATACCCACTCAAACACAAGTCTTATGATGATATCTATAAATCATTCATGTGCCTTGGGCACATCACCCTCACCTACAAAAATAAGATGAAATCATGGTTCGATGGAATAAAGGAAGCCTTTGGGAATGAATTACATAATCCTAAAGACTTGCCTACCCAAATTGGAGAACAAGCTCAGTTTGTTGTAAAGCAACACTTCTCTTTGGCACACATCAAGATGGTCCCATCTGAATAACTCTCTATGTGGTTGAAGCTACCATGTACCTTTTTGGTGTGGTACTTCATCAAATCTATAAACCACATGTTTGATGTATAACCTCTTGCTTTAGAATTAGATTGGATCAAATTGAAGATTCACACTCTCTAGTAGATGTACATCTATCCTGGTAAAAAGGCCTACCAAAAGAAGTAGGAGATTGACCAAACTGATATCAAGGTCAAATAGACAATGATGGGAGAGTAGGTGATTAATCTATTCTACATGTTATGACCCAAGAAGAAGACTTCAAAAACCACGAAGCATACACAAGAAAAACTCCCACTAGTACCTCAACTGTCAAATAAAAAGTGTTTTGGGCATGATGCTAGCACAAGTTCATAGTAGGATCCTTTAAAATGGCAGAGGATTGCCCAGGGATCACCTTCTATACACTCACCACCTAGACCTTCTCCACCTAGACCTTCTCCTTCAATACCCTCCCCACCTAGACCTTCTCCACCCAAAGTTGTGCCCCTATAGGTTTCTCCACCCCCACCTTCACCTCTATAGGTTCATCCACTCCCACCTTCACCTCCATAGGTTCCTCCACCCTTGACTTCACCACCACCACCTCTAAGAACTTCATAGGCATCATCACCAGGGGTTTTGCCATTAGGGGTTATTTTACAAAGAATAGTAGAGAAAAAATTGGAGCAGGAAAAACTTGCAAGCCAGAAGGAAGAGGTCAAAGACTCTGATTCCTAGAAGACACCCTCCCTGATGCAAGAGGAGGAGACCACCTTTGAAGACTCACCATTAGACATTAGGGTCCATTTGGCGAAGAGGGGGATAGTGATGATACTTAGTAGATGAGCAAAATGGCTATCGATAGCACTTATTTAGCTATCGACACAAAGGTTGAGATTTTAGAGCATGACCCAAATAAAGTAAAGGAGCCTATTGGTTATAAAGGAGAACCACCCTTGATTGATGTATCCACCAATCTTCATGCTCAATACCAAGCTATCATTCTAGATAGGATTATTTATCTTTGGCCGCACTTCCTTCCCTAAGATGCAATTATTGACATAAGATAGTAAATGTCCTTCCTTTTGGACATGTACAATGAGGTTCACCATTTTGAGCTCCCTCCAGATGGTCTCCTATTAGATCCTCAAGCTCCAGTATTGCCAACCTCACTATGGGTTGATCCTTAGAATATCACCCCTCTACAAGCTAGTACTGCATTTTTTAAAATGGATTTTGAATTCACATGCCAAAACATACTTTTAGATTCTAGCATGCATGATGCAAAGAAGAAACATGGCTAGGTAATGGCTATGTATGAAAAAGAGGTTGCTACTCAGAAGGCACTTACAAAATAAGTGGTTGTATTGAAATAACAAAAAAAGGAGGCCATAGAGGCCAAGGTAAAAAATTTAAATTTATGTAAAAAAATTTGTATCAAGAGCCAATATTAATAGATGGAGTGCCTCTAGATGGGGATGCTTTGAATAAATTGGGGACCCTAGTGAATATCCTACTAAAGCACTACAAGGAACAACCTATATCAAAGAACAAAGCAATATTGGTGGCAGAGTAGTTTACTAAGCCAGTAGAGGTTTGTAATCATGCTCTCAAAAGAGTTGGGGAAGTCATCCCCATATTAGATGGGATTTTTGAAAGATTGGCATGATCAAATAAAATTTTAGAGGCTCGGCTCCACACAAAGGAATCCTAAAGATAGTAGTTAGCATGTGTTTCCCTCTTAATAAAGGATTACAATGAGCATACAAATGCATTCAAGGATGTCAAATCCATGAAAAATAAAATAATTGCACATCAATAATAATTGAATGCTAGTTTTACAGTGCTCTAAGGATAGGTTGTCGATGAGGTCTCGACACTAGAAGAAGTTTAGAAGGATGCCAGCACATCCCTAGATGAATTGGTCAAGAAGGCCAATGAAAATTCTGACCAACTTGAGGAGATGAAGAAATCAAAGGTGACCATTGAAAAAATAATGGCAAAGCTACTTGACACATTATCACATTAGGACAATGTCAAGAAGTATATTGAACAAATTGGGCTTGAATTTTTGGCGAAAGATGCAACTGAGACTTTGTCTAGGATGGACTAAGAGCATAGTGTGGGGTAATGTTGGACCCCAAAATTTGACCAAGTATTTTGGCATGGCACTGGTACGATATGAGAGGAAGCATAACACATAAGGATGTGGCATGGAACTAACGAGGCCAAAAGGATGAGGGTACAGAAGTACTAGCACAAGAAGACCCAATCAAAGATGGTATATAACTACAAGGAATCTAAGATGTTAGGGATTAGAACAACATCGAAAGACTTAGGGAGCACATGTAAGTGTGAGACAGTTGAGGATTGATTCTCAAGGGCCATCCAAACCTTATCCATCATGATTTTTGCACCATCCCGTAAAGAGGAAGACACATGGCAGTAAGAATCTAGCAGAGAAAAAATTTATAGGGGGCGCAAAGGCCCAGGTCCTTAGAGAAAAATAGTTGATAGACTGCCATGACTCTTAGTCTATAAAAGGTTCATTGGCCAATCACTCATAATTTATTATGTAACTACTTAGTCAGGAAAAAAAAAGTATAAACACCCTTGTATGAAATCATTGTAAGGTGATTGAAACCAAATATCATTTTGCCAAAATATAATATAGAGTTACGGATATTACAATTAGTTGTGATTTTCATGTTCCAATTAATTGACAGTTATGCATCTGTTGGGAGATTTTTTTTAAGTGACTTCTAGTTTTAATTCATTATGAGATTTATATAACTTTTAATTTTAGAATTTATGTAATAGTATTTGAACTCCATGCCATTTATCTGTGTAACTATGATTGTTGAGCTTAATGATACAAGGACCAAAGTAGTGTGTTTCTTTTTCTATGTAACTTCTAACTAAATACAAGTTTGAATTAAATAATATGACTAGTATGTTACTATAAAAAATATGTTACTATACAAAATAACCCATGAGAACCAGTCTTTTACTGTGCACTTTGGGTGAGCGCACAAGACTATAGTCTTACATGAAGGGCCAATGCGCTAGCTCGTTGGGGCTACACTTCAGCACTTGAAACATTATTAAATAATAAAAACCCAACATACGTGATAAAAAAAGGAGAACATAGTCAGTTTAAAGTGTAATTATAAATGATTTAAAGATGAGTAAGGGATAGAGGAGCTCTATGAAATGAATGTAAACACATTGAAAGTCTCAATACTATTAAGAAAATTCAAAATACATCGGAAGAATATATACAATCCAATTAGTAACAATTCTAAGTTTGCATAGTAAAAAAGAAAGACCATATAGATTTCTTGGAAATAGAGTTGAGGATTTAAGGTATTGTGAATGTTGTGGGATATTGTTTTTCCATGTGTGTGATTCTTCGAATTTCTCTCAAATGAAGTTAAAGGGTCTTAAGGGTTTATTTTGTCCTATTTGTTGACATAGTCATTTGGAGGGGTACAAAAATTCTATAAAACTACATGTTGGGAGTGATTTAGCATTGAGAAAGGAAAAGTAATAGTTTGAGAAGATGCATGGGGTAAGGGCAGATCCATTTCAAGCCTTAGAATCTTTAATAAGGGTCAAGCGGTCATTCTAGCTCATTTATTATCCTCTTGGGTAGATGCAAGATTGATACAACATAAGTTTGGGTTTGAAACGATAACACATGATTTAATCGATGAAAAGTCATTAAAATTTGTGGACAGGTGTATTTATATAGGAAGAAGATGATTTTGAAGGTTTAAAGTTTATTCAAATCCATATGGTACAGTTTCACAATTAGTAGCCTTGAATTAGGCCTAGGAAACCTAATTAGTTTTGAGGGGTGTTGGGTTAGGTGTTCTCCAAAGAGAGTTAAATTATGAAAGTCCCTACATGAGCTATGTGATGTAAAGGGGTACCTGAATGTGGGTTTGGTTTGGTTGGGAGATTTTTAGTTTACTCAAAACAAGGAGGTTTACCTCAAAAAAGGGCTAGTAGAAGGAAGGTGTCAAAGAGGAAAGAAGAGTGTCAAAGTATAATATTGTGTCCCACTAGCTGGCTAGAAATATTAAAAAATAAATCTTAAAAAAAAATTAATGATTTTTAGAAAAATTAGAAAAATGTATATGTACTATATATTTGTATATCTAGTCTAAAACATATTTTTTGATTAATTTCAATGACCCAAACTCAAAAAAAATTGAGGAGAAGATGAAAGTGTATGTGGCCTCTTTATGCCAAAAAATGGGACAAACTATTATGCTCTGACCCAAAATTTTTTAGTTAAGTGAAGAGTTGAATCTTAGGGGTTCTGTGGAATGGTTGGATGTATGAAATGAGATGTAATTGAGTAGGTAGATGGTATTATGAGTATTGTGGAAAGACAAAATCAAAGTAGCATGCAGATCTATGAAAACACATAAGAAGATTGTAAATAATATAACAAAGATAAAGAAAGAGAACATGAAAACAAAGTATGAACTGAGGAGGTTGATATTAAAAGGAAATATTGTAGAGGTAGTTAATTAATAAAATGACTTAAAGCAGAGGAGGATTAAGTGAATACAAGAAGGCTCTAGAGCCATTGAGTAGGTAAGAGTGAACAAGAAAGACCTAATAAATGCAAAGTGATCAAAAAGATAAAGAGGTTGAAGATATAAGACAAATAAGGACAAGAAAATATCATATTTGGGTATTTGGAAGAGGTAAGTGTGTGTTTCCATCCATATCAAGCAAGCTTGTTAGAACCTATGCATCAAGATACTTGATAGATAAATTTAACTTAAAATTATAAGGCAAATATGCATAGACTAAATGTACATAGAGCATAAGATTAACTTGAAATTTTATCTCTGTATAAGTAAAAGGTGTCATCTTAACAGAGACAGATGTAGTAGTGGATGGGCCAACAATTGGATCCAAAAATGTAAACAATGGATGTGTCAAATCTAATGTTGCAAATGTCGACTATGATGATGAAGGCATTGTCACCTCCTGCAACATAAAAAAATGATATATATATTATTCAATTTTTATATAAATTAATTGTTAGTTAAATTAAAATTTCAAATTTAACTTAAATTTAACATGACATTTATATAAAATATACTTGAATATGTGTAGTGGCTAATGTCTACACACTAAATGTGCATGCCAAAAACTCATCACTCGTAATAATGTTATCCAAGCCCTTTGAGCCACCGATGCCATCATCATCATAAATTTCAGTGCACATAGCTCCATAAGAATTGTAAAGGTGGGGTCGGGTATGCACATTAGGTGGCATATCTCTAGCATCAGTCTATGAGAGCCTACTCATATGCTGAATGAGTGAATCAATGAGTAAACTTAGAGCATGCAGAGTGTCGATTTCCATGACCTATTTAACTATAGAGGGGATCTTAGGTTCAAGTGGCTTTTAGATATGGATCCTTACAGGTTGATTAGGTGCATGATGTGCACCAAGTCAATTTTGCACAGAGCCTTTCCCTCGACCCTAAAACTCACTAGAATAAAAATAGTTCAGAATCTCATTGAGGACAAACTCACAGTATATTTTCCTCAAAAAATACAAGAGACCTCATGGTTGTTACATGGTGGATAATCAAACACCATCCACCATTGATACTAAAAATTGGTTGTGATTAAATTATGTTGGTAGTGATGGATTGGAAAACAAGTAGCAATAACTAAAAATGGTGCATTGGTGGTTGGGTCAATGAATAAGGTGCAAATGGAGGCTTTTGATATTTCTTTGTTCTTGAACTCAAGTGCTGATAATTTTTTAGCATAATAAGCCTTACAATTATCCTAATATGAAGCTTATCTATCAATTTGACTCGTTATAGACCTAATAATGTCTCTAGGGAATTGGCTAAATGGGTGTGGTGGGTGTTGGTGGAAGTGGGATCCCTCATTCTTCAATTTCAATTTTATTTTTCACAATGTTGTCAACTAGACTCTCGTGACTGCCTGGGGGATTTTGTGGAACTATAGGAGGGTTAGGTGGAGGGATAGGAGGAACAAGACGGTTTTGTGGAGGGTTAGGTGGAGGGTTAGGAGGAGGAACACGAGGGTTTTATGGAGAGTTAGGAGGGTTAGGTAAAAGAATAGGAGGGTTAGCAGGATGAACTATTCAAAAAAAACAAATTACAACTAAAAATTACTAAAATTACTAAAAATTAGGATTAAACAATGAAAATAACTAAAAATTAGGGTTAACAAGTGTAGATTTTTAGCACTTATTCTATGTGGCGGCATCATCGATTAATGGCTTTTTGGGATGAATTTAGTAGCTCCCTGTCAAGCTTTTGTCCCTCACACAAAATGTGATCACGAAAGGCAAGGATAGCAAAAGAAACTGGATTGCAAAATGACAAATTTGCATTCAGATTTTGATTTTGATTTTTTTTGGTGACATAGATAACATGATCGTGTTATTAACATGATTGCGTTATTGAAAAAAATAATAATGTGATCATATTATGGCTTGGTAATTATTGATCTATAATTTAAATAATGCGATTGCGTTAATTAAAAAACATGATCATGCTATTTATTAACGCAATCACGTTACTGAAAATGTCCACAAAATTTTCCCTCAACTCCATGAACTTATCCATTTATGATTCCCATGTGTGATATTCTCTTTCCTTGGCCACCTCCTGCGTTTAGGCATCCCTCTCCTTGATGATGCTTTCCCTCAGTCTCTCAAGGGTGTTCCTAAACAATCATAACAAATTAAATAACTATCTAAGTAATAATTAATTAATAATTAACAATTAACTATTCCATAAAGTAAAATTAATTCCATAGAAATATAGATCATTATATGGAAAAAAAAAATTGAAACAAAATTACTAATAATTTTATTATCATTTATTTAATAATAGAACATCATAATAAAATGAGTGAAGAGCAATAAACTCAAATTGAGGTCAATCATAATATCTTGTTTATTCAAATGATGCAAAGCTTACATATAGAGATATCACTCCTATAATCAAGGAGGCTGCTATAACTACCCTCTCCATAATAATCTCACCAACTCCTATATTTGTTAGTTGGTTAAATAACACAATACTCACGTACAACAATATTATTCCAAACTCCTAAAACACATAACAATATTACTAATTTATTTACTTTACTGTAAATGCTAATTACCATGGAAACTCTAAATTCCTAACATTCCCTCTCGTAGAGGTCACATGGAGAAATACAAACCACACAAGCATACACACAAATAAGTATTTATTACAAACAGTCTTCATCACTAAATTCTTCATTGTTGGCATGAGAGTTAGATTCTTCTTCATCATTTTCATCAGTTGTCCTATAACTTTCTATAAAGGAGGACTTATGTTCTTTGCTTGCAATTCAAAAGATTATGCCCTAATTTTTTATAGTAGTAACATTTGTATTTAGTTTTTGCATTCTTAGATTTGTGCACATGTTTAGAATTTTTTTAAGAATTGCTTGGCTTGTTTTATGTGGCTAGTGCTTCTTCTTCCTCTGTAACATTATTCTTCATTTTGTTTCCTTCATGAAGCAATGTCGATATAACGTTCTCTAAGTTTGGATTCAACTTACTTTGAGTGAACACCATATTTAACATATTGTTGGGCATGCTATTTAAAAGTATAGCTTTTGTCTCAGTGTCCTTTATGTCTTTGCTTATTCTATCCAACTGGTTAATGGGAGAACAGAGTTCGCTGATGTAAGATACTATGTCTCTGCCTTCATCCATTTTCAATCCATATAACTTTTGTTTCATAGTTCTCTTTGCACTATCAGCTTGAGATCCGAATAGTATGTTTAATGTTTCCTAGATATCTTTGTAAGACTTTTTAAAGTCTACATGATGTAAATAGGGTTTTGACAAGCCAAGGCCAATAATGGCTAAAGCTTTTTTGTCCTTGACTTTCTATTTTTGAACCTCATCGACATCTATGGGTTTTGTCACAGTGTCATCGGCAATGTCTCAAAGGTCTTTTTTAATTAGCAGCGACTAGATTTGGATTTGCCATGTATGAAAATCCACTCCATCAAATTTGTCAATTGGTGTCAATTTTTCCATGTTATCCATCCCACAAATTTGATTCAGTAGACATCGACTTCAATCGATAATACATCTTTATAATGACACTTTTGATTTTTGAGAAAAACACTGCAAATTATTAGACTCTTATAATTATGATTGACACTTTAATAATTTAAAAACATCCTGTGATAGATGAAATTACTTTGACTTTTTAAATTGGCTCAAAAATGTCATTAAAAAGACACTTAATTTTCACAATGATAATAATATACTAAACTAAAACATATATTATTTAAAATACTAAAATGTTTATATTGATCAAATACTTGATCAATTTAAAGACTTTATCGACTCACAAAAGAGACTTAGATTAAACATACACAAGTTAAATCAAACTTAAAAGAGAATAACATAATCGACTTATCTTTCAATTCCCTGCAACCCTAAAAAATTTTTAAAACCTTCACGTCCCTCATTTTCCATGTTGATTAGTTTTGTGAATTTGTAGAATTTGTAGGTTTTGTTCTCATGTCTCTCAACTTTCCATATCAGTTTGAATCGTCAAATTTCATCAAGAAACAAAAACAATATGGTGATTTTCGTGAGGCTCTTTCAAAACCCCCCTCCTGCCCACCCTCTCCCCGACACACACACACATAATTAAAAACCTCCTTTGAATGCCTCCCAAATTCCAATGCTAAGATTTTTTCTTCTATTGGTTGATCTACTACAGGTGGAACGACGGCAGAATGTACTTACAAAATAAACGAGTTCCACAACTAATCTGAGTTGATGTTGTGCAGGGAGGGAGCAAACGAATTGTTTTGAATTTTCAAACCAGACTGCAAATGTTTTTGTTTAATTTTTGATTTAATAATGCAAATGGTGGACAAAATGAGGATGGCAAGACTGGAGAGAATGGACAATGTGGAAGAGAGAGCATATGGACAGTGAATGACAAAATTCAAGTAAATGTATAGATGTAACAACTATTGTTGCACATGGTCTGCACTGCAACGTGAGTCAGTACGATCTGTTGAATGCAAGGACAATGGAGAGTGAATACATAGTGGTCCAAGAACTTACATTGATACCGGATAATAAAATGAGTGAAGAGCAATAAGCTTGATTTGGGGTCAATCACAATAACTTGTTTATTCAAAGAATGCAAAGCTTACATATATAAATATCACTCGTATAATTAAGGAGGTTGCTATAATTATCGTCCCCATAATAATTTTGAGTTGGTTAAAGAACATAATACTGGCTTAAACAATTTTTATTTCAAACTTCCAAAATACATAACATTACTAACTTATTTATCTTATTGTAAATACTAATTACCATAGGAACTCTAAATTCCCAACAGAGTGGGTACATGAAAATGGGAGATGACAATGACTGACCTACCTGTAAGCATTTCGTCATCAATATGATGACCATGCATGCGTTCAATTGTTACAAAAAGATTCACCTCAATTCTGCCCAATTATTTCTTCCATGTTATAAGGACCTCAAAGTTCTCTCCAATTGGAAGGGAAAGATTTGAAATCTCCATATGCAAACCAGGACCATCATAATCATCAATATGAGGTGGTGCATCAGTTTTTACATTTACAGATTTTCCATCCACAATAGATACTTCAGCTAGCTTTCTTTTCCCTTCCTCCCCACCATCACAATGGAAAGCTGCAGTAACAATAGAGGCGTCTGCAACAGAAGCAGAAGAAAACTTCAATCCCAGAACTGTAACTCTCTGAAGAATCCATCCCTCTTTGATTGCAAACTCCCCCATTTGGACTACTGATCTGAGCCTAACTCCTGCCTCTACAACATTTGCATAAAACTCTACATAAGTTGATCTGCCACTCTCTACTTTCATTTCCAAATCCTCTCCGCTGTCCAAATATAGCTCTCCATTTGCTTCCATCCCACTGCCTATAGCTACTACAAGACTAAATGGGGTTTTTCTGGCTTCACTTGTTGTCATACCCATTTCTTGCATAGGCAATATGGTGCCTTCATATACATGAACATTGATGGTATCTAATGGAGCTTGAAGCTTTACATATGCACCACTCTCCACTGTTATTGAATCCGAAACATTGAACAAATTGTACCATGTCCCCTTTGGAAAATAAGCATCCACAGTCCTTGCTCCTTCTTTCAAAACAGGGGACACAAGAATCCCCTTCCCTAGTAGAAATTGGGAATCGATTCCCAATGTGTTGGTATCATTAGGGAAGGTGAAAAAAAGAGGCCTAGCAATTGGAGATCCTTTGGTATGTGCTTCAAAAGACAATGTGTATATGTATGGAAGTAGGCGATATCTCATACCTAATGCTTTCCTTGCAGACTCTGTGACAGAATTCCATAAGTAAAGCTCTTGACGAATTATATTTATGTCTGAATGATCTCTGGCAAAAGGATAAAATGAACCTAGTTGAGTCCATCTATTACAGAGCTCTTCTGTTGTGTCTCGCGCAAAACCACAAATATCAGCACCCACCATTGGGACTCCAAACAATCCGAAACTTAGAATTGTAGGTATGGTGTACCGGAGATCATCCCATGTTGAAGCAGTGTCTCCTGTCCAATGTGCAGCATGGTGTCCAGACCCAACAAAGTTAGAACGGCACATTACGAATGGCCTCTTGTTTAGTACTGATTTCAATGCCTTGTTGGTCGCAATGGCCTCTGTTAGCCCATATAGATTATGTGCATTGTATTCCAAGATATCATTATAGTGAACTGCACTGGGAGACATGGTATAGAGCCACAAAGGTCCCTGAATTCCAGAAATATTGATTTTGTAAGGAGGATCATCCCACGTGGTCGCATTGGTATCACTGCAAACTAAACAGCATTCTGTCTGTGGTTGTCCATCTTTTTTTGGGCATTCCCTGTCCTTTGGCAAGGAACATGTAATCCCAGAACAGAGGTTGGCAACCTCATTCATATCAAGCCAAAGGCCATCAAATGGAATTTTATTGTGAAACTCAGAGATTTCATTTTTCCAGAAAGAGAGACTCTTGGGGTTCAGAAAATCTGGAAAATGTACTGGACCTGGCCATACTTGTGCAAAGTAAGGAGCACCTGCTTTTTTCACAAAAATGTCATTTTGTATTCCTCTCTGAAATGTTTTGTAGGTTTCATTTACACTTATTCCTGTACAGATAAAGCAAATGGTATGAGTGTTATTCTCATATAACTTGGTCACTTCTAAGTTCTGATTTAATCATATAATTAGGAACAAATACATACAAGGAATTTCAGTACAACATTGGGTTAATTCATGATGGAAATTGAGATTTTGCATTACCTGGATCAATTAAAGGAACATATCTCTGCCCTTTAGCATGGATTCCGTCAATAAATTCTCTCATTTCTTTCTCAGGGAAATTCACAGGGTCCAGAGTGAAATCCTTGAAATCGTCCATATAATCAATGTCTGTCCACATACCTTCAAGAGGTATTTTTGCTTCTGCATATCCAGCTACAACTGATTTAAGGACTGAAATATTGTTATATCCATATCTGCCTTGGTGAAAGCCTGTACAATTTATACATATATATTACAAATAGTGCATATTAGAAGTTGCAACTTAATATCAAAATTACTTCAATAATAACTTAACTTTCTACTCTTGGGATACATCTTACATTTCTATGCCAATTTTCCTTTCCAAAATTCTGCAAATATGAAATATATTCCAAGTACAAGAACTATACAAATCTTAAAGGAATTTATCAAACTTCCCTAGCAGTCTTTCCCCAATTTGATGCTGACAGTCGTGCACAGGAAGGACTGAAAAAGACACAAAGACACCAATGTGCATACATAACCAGAAAGAATTCAAGGGGACTGACAGAATACCTAAGGCCTTTATGATCTGCGAAATACTTCTATTTGCAAAGACATCACATGTGAAAATGATCTTGAGAGCATGGGGAATCCCGTGGATAACACATTGAATTGATACATGGGGAATCCTAACACATTAAATTGAAGAAACTTAAGATATCTTGTTCCAATAATAAAATAATGAATAGACATGAATTAATATTTTTCAGAAGAGTTGTATTTTTTCTGCATTGTAAAAGATACAGTTTTAAAAGAAATGCCAAGTTGCACTCTCTATGCTGCATACTACTGGATGGTAGTAATTTTTTGGGAAGAGATATAAAAAATCTATAAAACTTTCTTATTTATGTTCTCTTTTTTATATTATAATTCATTAATTTTATATCCATTTGGTTATGATGTAATGATAAAAAGGGATGTGCCACTCCCAGTTATCCACCCATACTTTTATTATATCTATTTTTAGCAAGAAATAAATAATCTAAATTTAAAAAAAAAAATTAATTAATTTGAAATATGAAAAAGAATGAAAAATGTTTCCCTAAGAAATTGAGGTTCCGGAAATTTGAAGAGAGGTCCCAAATTTCACTTAATAAAATTAAAATATTTAAATAATATTTGAATGCCTATCCCCCAATCCCCTAAATCTGGAATTTTTTTTACCTTTCTTTAAACCTCTCTTCCTAACAATCCCAAATCCATTGGGTGCAAGGTTGAGGCCCTGTAGCCCCCACCCAGGATCAATAAATGTGATTTCAGGGAAATGGAAATGTATTATTTTCATATATAAAAAAAACTTATTTTTTTTGAAAAGTGGTTGTCTCAGACATGGTTTTTCAGTCTAGGTAGTAAGTTACCCTAAAAAAATTTACTTGTTAGGTAGTAAGAAGGTACTTAAAAAAAATTTACTTAAAATAATTTATGATTTCTATTTTTTTCTTTTTTTCTATCACATGACATATTTTATTTGGAATATTTAAGATAATAAAATAATTCACGAACGAACTTTATAAAATTTTGAATTTTCTCAACAATTTTTAAAAAAAAAAGTTTAAAAAATACATGAAATTATATATAACAAGAGCTGTTTGGCGGCTAGTCTCTGTCTTTTTATTATAAATTGTTTTTGCTTGAATTTATATATATATATCTTATAAAAAACTTAATTTATGTATAATTTGTAATATAAATTTAATTTTCATATATATCTTTTGAATTTAAAAATACAAATTTAATATTGTAAAATAAATGGACATCATAAAATTTAGATGTATATCTTACAATATAAATTTGTTTTGATTATTTGAATTTGAAAATACAAATATAAGTTTTTTTTAATATAAACTTAATTTACATGTGTAGATAGTGAAATTTAAATATAAAAACATTTAAATGCAGAAAATCAAAAACAAGGGACCAAATATGTCAATGGCATGAAAATATAAATGCCACTTACATAAGATAGCCCATAATATTGGCAGAAATGATAAGCTCGAAAATAGGCTGCAATCCAATATGATTGGATGCACATTGGTGATAAAGTAGTATTAATAATATGCGAAAATGCATGTTAATAATATGATAAAATGGAGGAAAATGGAAATGTATTATTTTCATATATTAAAAAAAAACTTAAATTTTTTGAAAAGTAGTTGTCTCAGAAGTGGTTTTTCAGTCCAGGTAGTAAGAAGGTACTAAAAATAATTTACTTGTTTAAAATAATTTATGATTTCTGTTTTTCTCCTTTCTTTTATCACATGACATATTTTGTTTGGAGTATTTAAGATAATAAAATAATTCATGAACTTACTTCATAAAATCCTGAATTTTCCCAACAATTTTTTAAAAAAAAAATTAGGAAATACATGAAATCACATGGCTAGTCTCTGTTTTTATATTGTAAATTATTTTTACTTGAATTTGTATGTATATCTTATAAAAAGCATAACAGTAAAATTTAAATGTATATCTTACAATATATATTTGTTTAAATTATTTAAATTTAAAAATATAAATATGAGTTTTTGGTAATATAAACTTAATTTACATGTGTAGATAGTGAAATTTAAATATAGAAACATTGGCATGAAAATATAAATGACACACAAAATTGCCGATAATATTGGGAGAAATGATCAGCTCGTAAATTTAGGCTGCAATTGAGCATGATTGCATGCACAGTGGTGATAAAATCGTATTAATAGTATGAGAAAATGCATGTTAATAATATGATAAAATGGAGGTATAATAATAGGGAGAAAATCAATTGGATTCATGAATAACTGGAGTAATAATAGGGAGGTTAGAATATTAATAGTTGATTGTCTTTTTTTATGCCAATAAGATTGGATTCATGTTTCGTATTAAATAGAGTAATAATAGGGAGGTTAGAATATTAATAATTGATTGTCTTTTTTTATGTTAAAGATTGTTATTTGTTATGTTATATTCCAAGTGTCATTTTTAAAATAAGTTTTTAATTATAATATTGATATAAATAAAATATTTCATAAAAACATAACATATAATAAAATATTCTTTAATATTTGATGTTCAATTTTAAAATTCATAAAACATTATATTATTTAGTAAAAAAATTATTTGTTTTAGTCATTCTTATAATATCCTACAGGACAGAGACTCATAATAAACTCCTATAAATTTTCAACAATACCCCTTAAAAACAATTAAATAATCCCCAGCATGAACCACTACCTAACTTCACATTCAAGAGACAACTCATGACAATTGCCATTTCAACCCCAGATTTCATATCCCAAGGAAGGATATATTATTCTGGTTAACCACCTTGCCATGTAAGTGGCATACTAGACAAGGCTAGCTATTTCAATTAAGTACCACATACCTCAGAGGAACTGGATAGCCACACCTACTAGGTAGGTCCATAATGCCAAACAATCTGCTGCTGAAAAAGAAAACAGTAGGATAAAAATATCCTAATTTAGGAAGACTTTTGCAATTGATGAAATTCCTATTTGAATGGTGATGTTTTCCAGCTGTCTGCATATAGCCCATTAATCCATCAGAGAAAGAGTGAAGAGTTTTTGCAGCCTGCTACTTCCACTTATGGGAAAGGAGGAAGAGCTTTGCTGTTTCTACTGAAAGTTTGGTAATATCTTGGACTACCAGGGTATTAAGGAATGAGTACAGAAAGGCATCTAAAGTCCTCTATCTATCTCATTTGACTTGTCAGATTTACTGTTTACATTTACAAGCAAAATGACCCTTGTTAACATCCCTGGAAAGAAAGCAAATACATGAAAGAAAAAACATCATCTTACCAAAAGACCAGTATGGCATCGGGGCAGGCCTACCCACTAGGCCTGTGTACTGCTGAACAACAGAGAGCGGAGAAGGTCCAGAGAAGAAATAAAAGTCGAAAACTCCCCCAATCACTCTATATGTCAAGAAGTTGCCCCCATACTCAATATCCATTCCATTGCTATTAAGTAACAAAGCTCCATGAGCAACACCTCCTGCTCTCACATCCATATAAAATGGTTGAGATCCATATAAATCCAGATACACATGCCAGCTCAAAATGTCTTTATTCCAGAGAGTACGACAACTTTCATTCTTGTTCAGACGAAATCCAGGCCTGGTGCTCTCCCCCAGTCCATACAGAGAAGCAGTTGAAGGAAGGCCAGTAGATATCTCCAAGTACTGGTCTTTGAATACCATGTGCCCAAAGGGATAATCATTGCCTTGGCCTTGTGCAGAAGAATTGAAGAGGACTTCTCCATTGGAACTCCTTGTAACTGCAAACCCAAATGGGCTTTGAGTGTATGAAAACTGCAATTCAGGATCATCATTCACACCATGATCATCATCATATCTGACCACCACTTCTGTGGGGACCTCCCACCTTTGTTTTTTTGCATCAGTGATATGAACTCTTAAGCGTTTATTGGATTCATACCTGAAAAAACCATCACCTTCATCACTGTCAGATCAGGCATGAAATTTTCTTTAAATATATATATATATATATATATATATATATATGATTAAGGATTTTTTTTATGAAAAATGATTTAAGGATTGGTTATAGTTACTTGACTAGCAGTTTGAGTTGTTGGATATCTGGGCCATAAAGAGAATTATTGCTGATGAGCTGCAGTTGTGCTGTTAAGGATTTGCCATCTGGTGCTTTTGTGATTGAAGTCAGCGTATAGCCAGATCCAATAGCTTGGCAGGCCAAAGGTAAGAATAAAACTGGTAAGATCCTGAAAAATAGAGCTATGAAATATACCCACATTGTTGTTTATGTTAGTTTCTTAGGAAAACACAGAAACAGGACATGACAATGAAGAAAGAGGATTGCAATCTTTATAAACTAATGCAGGTAGTCAAGTCTTGTGAGTTTCCTCCAATGTTGCAACTATGATTTATGAGTCACTGTCATCTGAATAATCCACCTTCAAAACTGCTGAAAACATCATAATTATAAATCTGGCTTAAGTACATTTTCATCCAACAATATTTTAAAAAAACAATTGTAAAGGCATGAAATAAAAATTTAAAATTGATCGAGTTGTACCTACATTTTCATCTAACAATATTTTGAAACACAACTGTAAAAGTAGTTTGGTACAGAATTCAGTCCTTATCATAAGTTGGAAGTGGTCAAATTATTCATTAAATATGTTCACCTTTAAATCAAAAGATTTAAATTTAATATTGAAAGGGTT
Organism: Torreya grandis; assembly: GCA_037957365.1. Lineage (NCBI taxonomy): Eukaryota > Viridiplantae > Streptophyta > Pinopsida > Cupressales > Taxaceae > Torreya > Torreya grandis. The sequence continues at coordinate 4,552,768 of JARHVA010000670.1, read as the reverse complement.
GTAGTCTGATTGGTGAGGATGATGGTTGTTTATATCCATTTACCAAGGTACAAATCCTTCTAAGTACTTGACACAGTAAAATAAATCAATTAAGAGATTTTAGTTTAAAAGTAAAATTACTATTATTTTTTATAAACGGGATAGCTATTATAAGGTACACATTATGTCGAAAGACATTCTACAATAGGTAGTGAGCTGTAATATTTATAAATATCAGATCTTAAATTTAATGGCCTTATGATTGTATTTATATTTTTAGCAGTAAAATACAATCAATTTTTTTAGTAGACCATATTAGATGCAAGGTAAGGTGGACCATCAAAAACTATAAAAAATTCTTCTACCAAGAATTATATTAGCATTTGAATGGCAATGTTGAATAAATAGCCATTATTGAAAAAAATCATAAGAGGGAAGGTCAGCGGTCAGATTTAGGCCACGATGAGTATGTTCCCTTTTAAACCTGGCCTTGAATTTGACATCTATTTCACTGCCACTTTGAAGTTTTTCATTTTTTCTTGAAGAAGTCAATCAAAATATCACACCTTGACCATATCGTAGAGTTTGGAGCCTCCTTTTTCTCTGAAATATTTTTAAGATAAAGGCCTTGAGATTTATACCTCTAGGCATTTTTTAAATAAATGTATTTAAGATATTTGTACTAATATATAAATGTATCTACAAGTTTAAGTCTATTATTAATTTAAATAATGTAAGATAACTCAATCTAGTTGCAAAATTGTGATGTGCTTGACTAAATATTCTTTGAAAAAAGAACTCTAAATCTCGTCGTATGCCTTAAATATTACAATTTTTTGATTGACTTAGATCTGAGCAAAAAGAAAAAAACTTCATTATAATGTAATGCAAATGCTTCTAAATTTTACTGTGTAAGAGCTTTTGGATAACATTTTAGGTCACACTCTGTGAACCATCATAAGGATGAGAATTAATGGGATATCTTCATCATCAAATATATTCACCTTTCAATCATTTCTCATCCTGATGATGGTTCACATAGTGTGACTCGAAATGTTATCCAAAAACTCTTACACAATAATATCCAAAAGCATTTGCATTACATTATCATGGACTCTGGAAACACTATTACTCTTATTCATTATAATGATCAAATAAATATCAAATTTAAAGTTGAAATTACCTTATGACAATCAAATAAATGTTAAATTTTATGTCAACTATTAATGGCTAATATCTCATAGATATTACAATCCACCATTACCTTCAATTGTTGTTGTAAAATGCATCTATCAACCTAACTATCAATGTAATTATACTCCTTGATATTAAAGTCTTATCTCTAAACCTTTTCTAACTCTAACAATTATAACACTCCATCAACAAACAAACAAGAAATTATACCTTGTCTTAAGAGGAATTAAGTATAAATCAAGTGATAAGGTTAATAGATTGCCATGATAACCACCTCCATTTCAACCCTGTCATGATAAAGATGGAGCAACTTTGGCTTGTAGTTTGTTAAAGAATGGTTATGAATATGGTCTTATAAAATGAATTGAGTAGTTTGTCAAATTCGGTTAACATCTTGTATAGGGTTTTAGGTTAATTGGTTTGTAGTTGTGTAAATGGGAGTATCACTTTCTCCAACCAAAATTAAATTCTCCCCAATTTACAAGATCTTCATTTTGATTTTTTGGAATAAGATATGTAACATAAGAATATAAATAAAAATTAAAGTAACTTTATAGAATAAAGTTGTCTTATAAAAAAAAATAAAAAAACAAAAGCCATGATGCGACTTTAGTACGTATTGTTCATAGAAACAAGGGTGTCATGTGCCAAGTCCTTGCAGTTATTGTAGAAGACAAATCTATAGAAGAAGATAAAATAAGCAATGTGAGGAGGAAATCACAAATTTATAATGAACAATTTGCATAAGCATAGCTTAGCTATTTGTAGTTTCTATTTTTTTATGTGGCCACAACTCATCATTGCTAGTGAAATTTGGTTAAGCTAGGAAATGAAAACAATGGTAAAGACTCAATCATTAAATATCTTAATTATTTTACCTTGAAAAGTCTTTTTGGACTTTCCATGTTTAATAATAAGATGAAAGTGGCATCTTATTGAATGAGATAAAAATATTCCCTAATTTAATACAATAATATTGTTAATATTAAACACAATCATATACGATCAATAAAATAGATTCTGTTATTTGCACATCAAAGATTACAAAATATGATAATTCCATTTTTTTCTGCAATTAATAATTATAACAATAATAAATCACATAAAGCACGATATATTTTAAAAACTAAAAAAACAAAATGAAAATTATATATATATATATATATATATATATATATATATATATATATATATATATATATATATATATATATATACATACATACATACATACATACTTATCTACCTATCTTCCTTGAAAGTTACAATGATCAACCCTACCTTTATCATTAAGGAATTTTTTTACAATGATGATTTATTCAACATTACTCTTCCAATGATAATATAGTTTATAAGATAAAATACTATAAAAAATATATATTTATTACAATATATATTTATTATAAATAAATATTGACAACTAATTACATGTGATTGAAAATACGTCTATATGGACCGTTGGCATAAACTTCATATAAATTTTATTTATAACTAATCTATGTAGAAAATTAAAAAAGAAAACTTAGAAAAATAGCGTGGGGTTGTTGACATGACATAAGCTTTGAAATAGGTATTATGGATGGTGCAACATGGTGTAATTGAGTTGCATAATATGACATTTTGTATTTCGCATATGGTAGCATGGGATCACACGAGTTAGTGCCATGGTGAGTAGACTATGATGTTTGTGCGAGGTGCACAAATTTATCAATGTGAGATGAGGTGAGAGTGGGAACTCGTTTTCAAGGTGAGGTGGCAGTGTGCAGCTACACTCAAATCAAACCACCCAAAAAAATCAAGTAGGCACTAGCCGAAAGAGAAAAAACTAGGCATGACATAAATGACACGCTTTATATTATAAGTAATATTAATAATATGTTATATTAAATATAATATATAATACAAAATATTATACTAAATAATTATATATTATAATATATAAGTAGATATTTATTATTAATATATGTAGTAATGGTAATGGTATATTTTATTATTAATATATGTAGCAATGTGAGGATGAAATTGTTGTCCCCGAAAAATGACTTCTCATTTTTGGGACAACATATGACTATTTTGGTCTTGCACAGCCAAAAATAATATCTTCCCTTCTCGAAATTTGTTCTGAGCTTTCAAATTCCTCATTTTCAAGTTTTTTCAGTAAAGGGATTAACAGGTTCTACAGGTTCAAAGGCTTTTGCAGGCGAGTTCAATCAAAAGAACCAGGTTCCAACACTTAGTCATTTTTGGGATTGGTTCAGTGCCTTGGTTCAATAAAAAATGTCCATCGGCAAGCATCTAAGCAAAGATTGAACCATTGAACCTTGAACCACTTTGGTTCAATGGGTTCAATGGGTTCAAAGGTTCAATGTCATCAGCAGGAGTTAAGCACATTTGTCAAAGGTTCAAAGATCAATTGCTTCCAGGTTCAACGGCTTCAAAGCACTTATCAAGGAGAAGAAGGCTTGAACCATCGAACCATTGAACCACTTGGGTTCAATGGTTCAACAAGTTCGACGACTCAAAGGTTCAATGCATTTGGTTCAAATAGGATCAAGAGGACTTAGCCAAATAAAAGGAATGAACCGATTAAACCGTTGAACCTTGAACCACTTGAAAGTTCAATGGTTCATGGGTTCAAAGGTTCAAAGGCGGCCTCAGTCAAAGAAAGAAGCAATGAAATAGATGGTTCAACGAAAGCAGGCACAAAAGAAAAGTATGAGCGAAAGCTACCAAGTGTCATCTACTGAGACACATTATACTTTATTTCTAAAAAGTGGCAGATACTGCCACGTGTCCCTTTTGAAGCTTGTCAGAAGCTTCCAAGTGTCAATATCTGTAGTGCCTTCCTTTAGCTTCACTATATTGAGCAAGGACTGTGGTGGGTCTCGAGCAAATGACTAAAATAGGTGGAGGCCGACAAGTGTCATCGTCCGTGAGAACTCAAATGAGCCCCAAATGTTTTTATGGTGTTGTAAAAGCCTGAGAGCGAAAAGCGTTAAGTGTCAATGGTGGAAGGTTTCAATATGATGCAGCGAAAGATGCCACGTGTCCCTGGTAAGAATCAGTGGAAGCTGACAAGTGTCATCATCCATGTGAATCAAAAATGAGTCCTGACTGCTTCTGTAAGTGTTTCTAGAGTTTGGCAGAAGCTGCCACGTGTTATCTCCTATGAGACTCTCAAAGGTTTCTAAAAGCTCTTATGAATTAAGTAGATGCTTCCACGTGTCCTCACCTGTTCCAGTGGAAGATGCCACTTGTCTCTTGTTAAATGCAGTGGAAGGTGCCATGTGTCAAAGACGGGGCATTCTCAATGCAGAGACACAGAGCCAAGGAAAGGTGTCCTTCGAAAAAATTGTCTGAAGGAATTCCTTCAAACATTTTGTCTGAAGGAAATAAAGAGACGAAAAGTCCTCAAAAAGAATTAAAGCCTGAAGGCCACCCGGATGATCTTGAAGGGTAGGTACCCTTGTGGGGGGACACTCGACACTTAGAAACGGACCTTTTTCAAGACCCCAAAGGGCACGTTCCCTTCGAGAAGGGTTAAGCCTCAAATCACAACGAAAGCTACCAAGTGTCGCATGCCGAGACAACAGCCTCTAACAAGTTTCAATACAACGGAACTCGCCACATTTTCTGTCCCAGTGCAGTGAAAGCTGCCAAGTGTCTGCATCCGCGCCAACGGTCTCCAACAAGTTTCAAAGCTTATTTCAAAACTGTGGAGGCCGCCACGTGTCCTCACCTACGTCACAGTGGAAAGTAGCCATAACAAGCAAGAAAGACACAAAGAAGTTGCTAAGAAGAATGATAGGCCCATGAACGCCAAATTTAGGATGACTGGCTAGCCATTAACCTTCAAAATAAGAAAGACCTGCGAACATCAAATTTGCTGCAATGAAGTGTCTGTTGACCTTTGTAGGCTTAAAATGCAGACCCGATACATTCAAGGACCCTAAGGCCAAGGCCAAATGGAAAAAGAGACAAAGAGGGAAACTCAACAGGAGTTATTCCCCGTAGGTGGAGCAGTTTTTCTAGGTAGGTTTTTGGGGCCTGCCAGCATTAAAAGCGCAACCTAATTGTCCCCTTTGGAGTAAAGGCAGAGTAGACAGTTGCACAAAAAGTAGGTGATGAAATGAGTGATTCAGGCTCAGGAGTAGACACTGGAGATGAATCAACATGCCACAGTTAAGGTAGTCGCCCTGCTCCAGCATGGCCCTCCCTGACAGAACCAAGAATGCATCCAAGGCATTAATTGCGTAGCATGGGTCACTCCATGGGACAAAGTTCCAAGCCTCTCTTGGCCTCTATACATTGTAATCTCTCATTCGATGCAAAGGAGATCTTCCCTTCACCAGAAGCAAAACTCTACCCAAATTGAAAGGCATCACTGAGACTTTGAGCTCAGATTGTTTATCATATTTCTTTGTTTGAATCAGAAAGCAAGTTACTTTCCGACTTTGTGCTGTTATAGCTTGTATCATTCTAGGAGATTGTTCTTATGTCTATTTCCTGAATGTAATCTTGTTTATGCAATTTAACAAGTAGCACTAGTGGAAGTGATAAGGAAGGTGTCCTGAAGCCAGCAACTTTCAGACTTTGTGATGTCATAGTTGTCTTCAGTGTGTGTTTATTTTCTGTTTCTGTGTAAAGGACCTTGGGATGACTTTGTGCCCCCATTGTTCTTTGTATCTCACTCTTGGGCAGTCAAGGTGGAGACTTTGTGCTACATCTTAGATTGCTAGTTACTCTACACTCTGTTACCAATTACTTATCCTACCTGAAAGAACTCATGTTGTCCCTTGCAAGAACACTTTTGAAAGAAGAGAAGTGCCTTCAGTGTTTTCATCGGGATTTTCTCCTTTGGTTATGAACATCATCTCTGAAAGAAGAGAGATGGATGGAATATCCTACCCTTGAGTGTTATTTTCAGCTTATATATATAGTATATAGATCCTACATATTTATAGGGAACCTCCCCTTGATGAGAGGAGAGATTTGTCCCCTTTGGATGTGGTAAACCTGCAACTTTGGATGACCAATCTCCCTTGCTATGGATGATCAAACCTATTTTGCTCATTAGTAAGCTGGTGACAAAATATTCACCCAATAGAAATCATGCATTTAAAATGAACTTTGTGTATATACATAGCTTGATTATTTATAGTTTCTATTTTTTATGCAGCGACAACTCAACATTACTAGTGAAATTTGATCAAGCTTGGAAATGAAAACGACGGTAAAGACTCAATCCTTAAATGTCTTAATGATTTTAACAAAAAAAATCCTTTTAGACTTTCCATGTTCAACGATATGTTGAAAGTGGCATCGTATTGAACGAGACAAAAGTATTCCCTGATTTCACACAATTATATGGTTAATAATTAAACACAATTATATATGGTCAATAAAATAGATTTTGTTATTTGCACATCAACGACTCCAACATATGATAATTCCATTTTTTTTGCAATTAATAATCATCGTAATAGTAAATCACATAAAGTACAACATGTTTTGAAAAGGAAAATAATAAAATGAAATTGAAATTGTATATGTATATGTATAAAGAAAGAAATTTTAATTAACCCTCAAGGTTACAATGATAGACTTTGCCTTTATTATTAATGAATTTTTTTGGCAAGGATTATTTATTCAACATTACTCTTCCAATGATAATATAGTTTATAAGATAAAATATTATAGACAATATATATTTATTATAAATAAATATTGACAACTAATTACATGTGATTGAAAATACGTCTATATGGACCCACTGACATAGACTTCATAGAAACTTTATTTATAATTAATCTAAGTAAAATAAAAAAAATAAAAAACTAGAAAAATAACATGGGATTGTTGACATGGCATAAAATTTTAAATATGTATCATGTATGGTGGAACATGGTGTAATTGAGTTGCAGAATATGGCATTTTGCTTTCCGTGCATGGTAGCATGGGATTGCATGAGTTAATGTAGTGTTGAGTAGACTGTGTTATTTATGAGAGGTGCACAAGATTATAAATGTGAGGTGATGTAAGAGTGGGAACTCGCTCTCAAGGTGAGGTGATAGTGTGTGGCTACACTCGAATCAAATTGCCTAAAAAAATTAAGTAGGAGTTGGCCGAAAGAGAAAAAAATTGGGCCCATGACATTTAAATGGCACACTTGATATTATATTTTATTACATTTAAATATTATATATAATACAAAATATTATATTAAATAATTGTATATTATAATATATAATTAGATATTTATTAAAATATTTATTATTAATATATGTAGTAATGGTATATATTATTATAATTTATATTATAGAAATGATACAATGTTGTTGATGTTGTGACAAGATATTGAAGTTCTATACTCTATATTGATACCTATAGCAATTACATCAAGTTTAAGAATATACATAAATGCCATCCTCAGACCCTGGAAAAAAGAATAAGGCCATAAAGAACATGGAAATAATATATTTAGGGCAACATTTGAATTTACATGACCAACACCCATTGCAAAGGGGTCTGCAACTTACTAGGTGGTAGCATCTTTGATTCATTGAATTCTATTTTCAATGAAGGACGAGGATGTCATGAGAACTTATTTGATTTTGGCAGTATTATGATCCACACTTGTAATAATTAAAGTATGTGATATAAGAATATAAAGAATAATTAAAGTAACTTTATGGAAAAAGTTATCATATCAAAAAAATAATGTTACTTCATGTTTGGTCCTTAACAAACAATATCTTTTTTTTAACAAACAACTAACTATGGAATAGTTAAATTATGGTATATGTGGAATGGATGGATATATTCTACTATGTTTATTTTTTTGAACTATTGCATTTTTTGTTCTAAATCTCTATTTTTTAGTACATCTATTTAACAAAAAATGTATGATTGTAGTTTATTTTTATATCTTTGCATGGATACTACAATAGTATTCCCATTATTTATTGATTAGTTATTTTTTAGTTACTTTGATATAATGGACTAGCTACATTTTATTTATCTGAGGTTGATGTAGGACAGTTCCACCATCACCAATCAAGATAGAGGGAGAGCATCATAGAGGAGAGGGAGGTAAATCGTGGTAGTTGTGGGCAAAGAGAACAAATGTGCACACTCACTTAGTTGCTTGAATGGTGTTTGGTTGTCTAAAATTTGTTATTTGATGAGTGTTACATGTCTAGATCACATGAAAATTATGTTATGTACTTACATTATTGTTGACCATGCATTTTGATATTACATGCATGAGTGTATTCAGTTTCAGTAGCATATATATATATATATATATATATATATATATATATATATATATATATATATATCTATTTTATATTTTCATGAGCTTGCAAATGTGATGCCTTGTATTATTGCATATTCTTATTTCTTGTAGATTAATATTATTTAATTACATAGATGATATTATTTTTCTTGATTTTTGAGTGTATACTTGCTTTGGGTGTGTATTCGACTACTTTCTGAGTTTGTGCTATCTTTGTATGCTTAGTCTAAGTGAAAATAAAAAAATTCTAATGCATAACATCTGATTGTTTAGAGAAGTAATTTTTTGGGAGTAATAAGAGTTAATAAACTTCATTTTAAGACTCATTAAGATCCTTAGATATGTTTGACCACTTTGGGTAGCTTTATAGAATAAGTAGAACTTTATAAAATCTTAGCATATTGAAAAGATTTTAAAAAAAATTATTATTTAATAATATAATTGGGAATGGTTGGTGATTATGTTGAAAATGGTTAAATAAAACTTAATCATAAATATATTAGGGTTCCACAAAGCAAAAAGTTGAATTGAGAGTAAGTGGAGGGGAGTTAAATTTATTTTAGTACTTAAGTGGGAAATCCTGCTGGTCATTTTGCATAGCAGAAAACACTATTCTCAGTTGGATATAATTTTGCATGGCTTGAAATTTGGATTCAATTGGAATCAAATGGAAGTGGACATAACTTTAGTAAATGAGTAGCACAATATGACATTTTGTATTTTGTGCATGGTAGCATGAGATCACATGAGTTAATGCAGTGTTGAATAGACAATGATGTTTGTGTGAGGTGCACAAGATTATCCACATGAGGTGATGTGAGAGTTAGAAATCATTATCAAGGTGAAGTGATAGTGTGCATCTACACTCAAATCAAACCACCCAAAAAAATTAAGTAGGAGCTAGCCAAAAGAGCAAAAACCTGGGCATGACATAAATGACACACTTTATATTATAAGTAATATTAATAATATATTATATTATGTATAATACAAAATTTTATATTAAATAATTGTATGTTATAATATATAATTAGATAGTTATTAAAATATTTATTATTAATATGTGTAACAATGGTATACATTATTATAATTTATATTATAGATAAGATGCAATGTCGTTGATGTTGGGACAAGATATTGAGGTCTCATAGTCTATATCGACACCTAGATAAATTATATAAAGTTTAATAAAATACGTAAATGTCATCCTTAGACTATTGATAATTTTTTTCATTGATGTAAATGTTGATGTCATTGATGTCAAGGTGCATCTGGTGAAGATGCATGGTGAGTGGTCTGTGAGATGCATGGTGAGTGGTTTGTGAGATGCATTGTAAGTGGTTTGTAAGATATGAACCATGTGACAAGAGAGAATTTTAAGGAAACCTACTGGTTATTCTAAGGTTGATTCAGGTCAAGGTAAGCATGTTTTGAGTACTAGTCCTTGAGTACAAGGTGTCTTGAGAAGCCTAGTCATAATAAGCATAATCATATCATGAGCATATGCATGATGAACATGAATAGATATGTGAAGAGGAATGATATTGTATAAATAGAATGAAAGGATTTTGAATCAAGTTATAATATCATCAATAAGTGTTTCAAGTTCAGTTTTCAAGTCTCAAGTGCTTGAAAAGCCTAATCATGACACTAGTCATAGCATGAAGGAACCTTGTGAGAAGGTATGAGCATGGTGGCCTAATGAGATGGATGCACATAAGCATAATAGGTTGTATAATGTTGATTTATTATTTATATTATGCATTTGATTACTCAGGAGAGTTTCAAGGTAAGCCTACTAGGGTAAGACCTTAAGCCCAAGTCTGCAACTAGACTAGTTCTAGACCCTGCCTGACCTAATGAGGTGTCATGAGGTATTGTCAAGGTATTTAAAGGATGTTTGACATTGTTTGATAATTTTATATGTTTTTTAATAATGTATATGATGTAGAGATCACATGGAAAGAGACTTTAAGGTCAGCTTCAAGGCCTAATGTGACTTGCAGGTCAAAGCCTAGAGAGCAAAGAGAGAGAACATGGACTAATAGGGAATGAGGTTCTATTTCCAAGGCATGTATGGATATGTGAGTGTTTTAATTGTTATTTAATGTTATTTCAAGTATTTTTACCAATTTTTAGGTCAAAATTTGAAGGTTAAGGCAAGAAAAAGTGTTTTGAAGTTTCTTGAGTGCACAGAATGAAGGGTTCTCAACCTAAGAAGAAATTTCAAGTATTCATTGGAGAATGTAACCTATGCATGGGAACATAACACATTTATGGTATATGGGTAATGGTCCTAGCTAAAATTTACAAGCATTTGTTTCTAGAATGATGGGATAAGCTTTATGAATGATCGTTAAGACTAGAAGGTGGTTTAAACCCTCAAAAAACCCTAATTTAGATCTAATATGAAATATCTTGTTCTAAAATGATTTTAATGGATTTTTATGTATATTTAATTGATTATAGGTTGTATTAAACTCTCATAGGTGCCTCTAGGTATGATTTGTTTGTCAGATGAGTGAGTGGACCCTATAAGAAAGGCTTTATTTCTTAGAGATTTGATGTAGCATTTAGATTTGACCAAATCAAAGTTGATAAATGGACGGAGGATAAATATTGAGACTTGTATTAATGTACATGGTGGTTTATTAGTAGGTTTTATCCCTCATGGGTGATAAATTAGTCTTATAAGTTGACCAGTCACTAATAGAACTAATGGTGCACACAGTGAGAAAAACCAAGTAGAAGTGAGAGGTTGATTAGGCATGTGCTATCATGCATTAGGGCTGAATAAAAGTGCATGGAGAAGTTATTAAATACATTTAATTCATGTTAATTTTAGATAAATGTTTTTGAGGTCAGTGGATATGATAAAAATATTGCTCATAAGTTGACCTATCTAATTCAAATGAGACAATGAGAAATAGGATTGTGAGATTAGTCTACAAGACCAATATTTCCATTTGACTATGGTATACTTATATTTTATAAAGGTATAATGTTCTCATAAGATCATCCAAATGCATCATAAGTCTCTAAAATGTTCTACATAGGTGTTGAAGGTCATTACCACCATGATTGTGTTTGAAGATAAAATGGGAGATTTGGGTAAGCAAGTTGCAGTGATGAGTTGGAGGCTCTTTTCCCTAATTTAAATTATGTAATGCACATGATGTTATTTGGAAATTTAATGACCTATAAATTATTTTTATAATATTTTAATTTAGTGTAAGAGGTTAGAACATTGAATCCAAAATGGCTTGTCCGACTGAGTAAAGTCTATGAGAGAGAAGGTCAACAAATTGGTCTAAAAAACTAATAATAACCATTATTTATTATGATATTTTTATGGAAGTTGTTCTGAGGAATTTTTGATATCATGTTTATACTTTTAAGACCTTGTGTATTTTATTTTATGTGTCATAATTTCAAGTTTCCATGACTGTGTTTTAAGGCTAGTTGGTAATTTTGAGTGAGTTACCTGTAGTGAAGAGTTTAAGTACTTTTGCCCTGAGTTTTAAAGTAAAAAACATGTGATGATGACCCTAAGGTCATTTATTTTATGTATATGTTATTTGTTTCCATGTTTTTTTAATAAAAAATCCATTTTTTCTTTAGTTATTCAAGACGTACTTTATGAGTTTGCACATGCCTAATATGAACAATACTAATGATGTGTTCCAAGTAGTGATTTGAGCTAAAAAGTGTTATGAATCCTAGATGAGATTAACAGGGGTCTATGTAATTTACATATGATATTTTTATATCATTTTAATTTTTTGAATATGTTTCTAATAATATCAAAGGGCAATATGAGCGAAGTAAGTCTAATGTGATTAGGTCTTTATGAGACCTAAAAGAGAGATAAGGCCTGATTGACGTAGGTCAGACCTAAAGGGGCTCAAAGAAAATTTTATCCATGTCTATGATATGCCCTAATATCCATTCCATGGCTGACCTAATAGGATAAAAATTTTCATCTGACCAATAAGAAAATGAATAAGAAAGACTTGCATAAATACTAGACAATTCTAGGCCTATTTGAGTGTGTGGTGTGCAAGCAAATAGAGTAACACATTTTAGAGAAAAATAAGGTATTATATACCATAAAATGATTATATAAGATCAATGATGATAAATTTAAATTTTTTTTGTGTATAATAGTCAAGGTCATTTGACCTAATCAAGTCAAAAAGAGGACTAATTGAGCAAAGAAGCCTAAAAGGCAATTTGAGAGGGTTTAAACAGAGAAGATCTGAAGAAGGAGATAATAATTTATTGTATGAGAAACAAAGTATTTTTAATTTGATAAAGGGTTTTAGGTTATTGATTTTTTGGTGAGTCATCTAGGGGGTTGGTGCCTCATTGCAAGTGGGTGCTTGTTAAAGTCTAGTTGAGTTGGTGCTTAGCTAATTGGGGTTGGTGCTCCATGTGAAGTTGGTGATTCACTAAATTTTGTGTTTGTTTGATAATAATATAGTCCATTTGAATATATCAGTGGTTTTTCATCCCTTTTAAGGTTTCCCACATATAAATTTTGTTATCTTATGTTCTTATGCTTCATGCTTATTTGGATAGTTATTTATGCTTACTAGACCTATGTGCTTAATTGAATGGTTCATGTTTGCTTAAGTGGAATTGAATGAAAGGTTTTTAATATTGATTCCAACCCTCCAATAGTCTTGATTCCAAATTTTTTTATCAGATCTTGATCTTTTGAAGTAGGTCTAAAATCCTAAAGGAGAACCTAGAAGCAAGGATGGCTAGTCAGTAAGCTCAAGGTGGTTTCTCTACAAGTAAGGCTCCATTATTTAATGGATCTAATTATGCCTTTTATAATGTTAATATGAATATATATTTGATGTCTCAAGGTAATGATATCTGGTAGTTAGTTGTGGATAGCTATAGTTCTCCTCTTGTTCCCCAAACTGATATAGTAGGTAAGAAGGCTAGTGAAAACAACTCCAAGGAAATCAATGCCATTATTTGTGGCCTATAAGAGGTAGATATTGTGAAGGTAATTCATTGTGTATCAACAAAATATATATGGGAAAAATTTAAGACCATCTATGAAGGAGACACCAAGGTGAAGATGTCCAAGTTATAGACCCACTGGAGATAGTTTGAAAGTCTAAAGATGAATGAATACAAAACAATTACATCTCACCTATTGAAGGTTGATGAAGTTATCAATGTCATTAGAGGATTGGGGTAAGAGGTGAAATAATATAAAATTTTAAAAAAACAAAGATCACTAACTCCTAAGTTTGACTCTAAGGTGTTTGCAATAGAAGATATGTAAGATTTAGACAAGCTAGAGATGGGTGGGCTTCATGGCATCTTGACTTCCTATGAGATGAGAAAAAATGAAGGAAGACCTCCTAAGAAGGAATCAACTTTAAAAGTTGAGAAGAAGTCAAAATCTAAGAAGGTCAAGGATGAGGAATGATCAAATGTTGATGATGATTAACTGCTAGCCATGTTTGCAAGGAAGTTGAGGTTTGGATATAATAAGTATAAAGGTAAGTTTCCCTTCAAATGTTTAAATTATGGATAGATTGGTAACTTTGCATCCAAGTGTCCCAAAAAATATAAATTTTATCACGATGAATAACATGATGAACATCATGGATATGACAATAAGACTTTTAAGCTTGATAAAAAGGAGTTCTAGACGTATAGAGGTAGGAAAGGAACTTTCAAAAACAAGAGAAGTTTCTATACTAAAGAAAATAACTATTATGCTGTAAGTGACTCAAGTGCATATAATAGTGATGATGGCATTAATGAAACTAAATATGAAAACAATGAAACCTTGTTTATGGCCATAAAATCAAACAATGAGGGTTACTCAAATGGGAAAGGCCTTATGTTTGATATAGAATCATATGAAGAAGAAGCTGAAGTGAACTTTGAGGTAGAGTTGGTAAGTGCCCCAGTTTCAAAGGATAAAAAATCACAAACTAAGATCATTAGTTAAAGACTATGAGGAACAAATTGGCTTATTTGAGGAAAGGTTGAGTAACACTTCTAACGAGTATGATGAGTTCATCAATCAAGTTGAGGCATAGATGGAGGTAGTCAATGCAAGCCTAAAGGCTAAAGAGGAAGAATGCATTAGGTATGAAACTAAATTAAAATCCTTGAAAGTTGAGTTAGATCAAACATCTAGCAAGGTGAAGATATTTGTTAAGTTTGAAAATAACACTGAAGCTCTAGATGATATCTTGAGTAGTCAAAAGTCTGCAAGTGACAAAATAGGTCTTGGTTTCAAAGAAGACCAAAAGGTGGCATCTCAAATCAAAGAAAAGGCTATTGAAGACAAGAAGTTCAACATGAAAAGACCTATCATACAACCTAATGTTATAAGGTATGCTATTTCATTCAATGGTTATTATTTTGTATGTAGTAAGTTTGGTCATACAGAAAGAGAATTTAGAATACCCTCCAAGAATGAGTACTCGTGGGAATATGAAAGGAATCAAAGTTAACATCATTCAAGAGGTATGTATAAAGTGGTTTTATATAGTTGTCATAAGGTAGGACACATTGTAAGATTCTATCTTTAAAAAGTTATAGGGTCATGAAGTCAAAACAAGAAGTTTGAAGTTCCTAGATTGTAAAAAAGAAGGCAAATGAATGTATGGAAACCAAAGATAGTAAAGATAAGTCATGATCAGTATGCAAGCTCAAGTGGACTGCTTGTTGTGATAGAGCATGCTTCATAGATGAAATCAAGTCAAGAATGCCTATTGTCAACTCACATTGATAATCAAATGGTTGATGAAGAGATCAATCCTATATTGTCAATCAAGCCTAAAAAGATATTGAAGGACATTTAGTCTTGTGAGAACATGGAGATATAGGAATTTACTAAAATCGTGGTTTTTTAGTGCTCTATTGATAGAGCTGACTCCATTAGGCTTTATGGAGACACTATTTAGTTTGCGGAATCCTGGTAGATGCTTTGTTTGAGGGGAGCCATTTAGATTTGTGACTAAGTTTGATCTGCATTGATAAGTGGTATTGTAATTAGAGTTCATTTAAATGAGGTATGCCTCATGTAAGGGGGATCATTTTTCCTTAATTCTTCATATTATGTATGTGCAAAGAAGGTATGATTCAAGATGATATATGTGGAAGACCCTTTATCATTAATGTCAAAGGGGGAAAAAGTTATAGAAGGGAGATTGACCAGTTTTGGGAAGATGTGAGTGATCAGTGATCAAATTGAAGAATGTTTTTCCATTAATGACAAAGTTGGAGTTTGTTAATAAGTGTTATCATTGATGTCAAGGTTGATGTAATTTGATGTCAGGGTTGATGTCATTAATGTCAAGGTGCATCTGGTGAAGATGCATGGTGAGTGGTCTGTGAGATGCATGGTGAGTGATCTATAAGATATGAACCATGTGACAATAGATAATTTGAAGGCAAAATAATGATTATTCTAAGTTTGATTTAGGTCAAGGTAAGCATGTTTTGAGTACTAGTCCCTAAGTACAAGGTGTCTTGAGAAGCCTAGTCATAACAAGCATAATCATATCATGAGCATATGCATGTAATCATGAATATGTATGTGCAGAGGAATGATATTGTCTAAAGAGAATTAAATGCATTTGAATCAAGGTATAAGATTATCAATAAGTGTTTCAGGGTCAGTTATCAAGTCTCAAGAGCTTGAGAAGTCTAATCATGGCATTAGCCATAACATGAAGGGACTTTATGAGAAGGTATGAGCATGGTGGCCTGATGAGATGGATGCAAAAAATAATAAGAGGATGTATAAGGTTTATTTATCATGCATTAGGTAAGCCTATAGGTAAGCCTATAGGGGTAAGACCTATAGGGGTAAGACCTTAAACCTAAGTCTACAACTAGACTAGCTCTAGACCATACCTGACCTAATAAGGTGTCATGATATGTTTTCAAGGCATATGAAGGATGTTTGACATTTTTTAATCATGTGATATGTTGTGTAAGTATATGTATGAGGTGGAGATCACATGGAAAGAGAATTGAAGGTTAGATTAATGGCTTAGTGTGACTTGTAGGTCAAATCTAAGAGAACAAAGAGAGAGAGCATGACCTAATAGGGAATGGGGTTATATTTATAAGGAAATTATGGATAGGTGAGTGTTTTTAGAGTTATGTCATGTTTTTTCAAGTATGTTAACCGAGTTTTAGGTCAAAATTTTAAGGTTAAGGCAATAAAACATGTTTTGAGGTTTCTCGATTGCATAAAATGAAGGGTTCTCAACCCGAGAATAACTTTCAAGTGTTCATTGGCATGTGTAACCTCTAAATGGGAACCTAATATATTCATAGTATATGTGGAAGGGTACTATCTCAAAGTTATAATCATTGGTTTCTAGAATTATGGGCTAAGCTTTATGCATGATTGTTATGATTAAAAGGTGGTTTAAACCCTCAAAGAACCCTAATTCAAACCCAATGTGAAATATCATGTTATAAAGTTATCATAATGGATTGGTGTGTCTATTTAATTTATTGGAGGTTTTATTCAACTCTCCTAGGCACCTCCAAATATGGTTGGTTTGTTAGGTGAGTGAGTGGACCCTATAAGAAAGGCCTTATTTCTCATATATTTTTTTTAGTAGTCAGAGTTGACCAAATAAAAGTTGATAAATAGATAGAGGATAAAGCTCAATAATTTTATTTAATTTACATGGTAGTTTATAATTAGGTTATATCCCTTAGGGGTGCTAAACTAGTTTTACAAGTTGACCAGTCGTTACCAACCTAATGATGCACATAGTAAGAAAAACCAAGTAGAAGTGAGAAGTTGATTAGGGATGTGTTATCATGGATTAGGTATGAATACAAGTGCATGAATAATTTATTCAATACATTTAATAAATTTTCATGTTGGACATATGTTTTTTAGGTTAGTGGATATGATGAAAATATTTCTCATAAGTTGATCTATCTAGTTCAAATGAAATAGTGAGAAACATGGTTATGAGATTGGTCTACAAGACCAATATTTCCATTTGACCATGGGATCATTATATTTGATAAAGGTATAATGTTATCATAATATCATCCACATGCATAATAAGTCTTTAAAATTGTCTACACAGGTGTTGGAGGATCTTTTACCTAAGTTAAAGTATGTAATGAACATGATATTGTTTTTTGTGACTTGAATTAAATATCCATGCTTTTCATAATATTTTAATTTAGTGTAAGAGGTTGGAACATTAAATCCAAAATGTCTTGTCCAACTGAGTGAAGTATATGAGAGAGAAGGTCAACAGATTGGTCTACAAGACCAATAGTAATCATTATTTTTTATGATATTTTTGATGGAATTTTCTCTAAAGATGTTTTAATACCATTTTAATACTTTTTAATACCTAGGGTATATTCGTTCAAGTGTCATAAGTTCAAGTTTCCATGACTGTGTTTTGAGGCTAGTTGGCAATTCTGAGTGAGCTACTTGTAGAGAAGAGTTTGAGTACTTTTGCCTTGAGTTGTGAAGTACAAAACATATGGTGATGACCCTAAGATCATGTAGAATCTGTAGATGTAATTTTTTTCCCTATTTTTTTGGTAAAATTATTTTTTTACTTAAGTTATTCAAGATGTACTTTATGAGTCTACACAAGCCTAATATGAATAGTACTAATGATATGCTTCAAATAGTGGTTTGAGCTAAAAAAAGTGTTATGAAAAATATATGAGATTATTATGGGTGTATTTAAGTGACATATGATATATTACTTCCATATTAAATGTTTTAATGTGATCCAATAATATCAAAAGGTAATGTGTGCTAAGTAGGCCTAATGTGATTAGGTCTCCATGAGACCTAAAAGAGAGATAAAGCCTAATTGAAGTAGGTCAGACTGAAAGGGACTCATTAACACATTTGATACATGTATATGAGATTTCTTGAGATACATTACATGGATAACCTAAGAGTATAATTTTTTTTGGCTTACCAGAAAGTAAATGAACAAGAAAGACTTGTATAAATAGTAGGCAATTTTAGGCCTATTTGAGTGTGTGGTGTGGAAGCGAATAGAGTAACACAATACAGAGTAGAAGAAGGTATTGTATACCATAAAATGGGTGTATAGGATAAATTATAAAAAAATTATAGAGGTTATGTGTATGATAATCAAGGTTAATTGACCTAATCAAATCAATAAGAGTACTAGTTGAGTGAAGAAGCGTAGAAGGTAGTTTGAGAGGGTTTGAAGAGAGAGAAGAGATGAGAAGGAGATCATATCTATTGTATGAGAAACAATTTTTTTTAAGGTGATAAAGGGTTTTAGGTTTTTTATTTGGTTCTGAGTCATCTAGGGGGTTGGTGTTTCCTTGAAAGTGGGTACTTGTTAAAGTCTAGCTGAGTTGGTGCTCAACTAGTTGGGGTTGGTTCTCCATGTGAAGTTTGTGCTTCACTAAATTTGGTGTTTTTATTATATAACTATAGTAAATTTGTATATATCAATGGGTTTTCATCCCCTTGAGGGTTTCCCACTTATAACTTGTGTTATATTATGTTCTTATGCTTCATGCTTATGTGGATAGTTGTTTATGCTTACTAGACCTATGTGCTTGATTGAACGATTCATGTTTACTTAAGTGGAATTGAATGATTGGTTTTTAAGTATGATTCACCCCCTACCCTCTCATTAATATTTATTCCAACACAAACCCATGAAAGAAAGGAAAATTCCATACAAAACATGTAAATAGTATATTTGGGACAATGCTTGAATTTATAATACCAACACTCATTTCAAAGGGGTTTGCAACTTGTAAGGTGGAAGCATCTTTGATTGGCTAAGTTCTAATGTTAAGGGTGGATGAGTGTGTCATGAAAACGTATTTGATTACGTTATTATTATGATACACACTTATAATAATTAAATTATGTGACATAAGAATATAAATAAAAATTAAAGTAAATTTATGGAAAAAAGTTGTCCTATCAAAAAATATAAAAATAATAATGTTACATCCTTTTTGGTCCTTAACAAACAATATCATTTTTATACAAAATATTATATTAAAAAATTGTATATTATAATATATAATTATATATTTGTTAAAATATTTATTATTAATATATGTAGTAATGGTATAAATTATTATAATTTATGATATAGATATGATGCAATGTCACTGATGTTGGGACAATATATTGAGGTCCTAGAGTCTATATCAACACCTAGAAAAATTACATCAGGCTTAAGAATATGCATAAATGCCATTCTTAGACCTCTGGAAGAAAGGACAAGGCCATATAGAACATGCAAATAATATATTTAGGGCAACATTGACTTTACATGACCAACAACCTTTGTGAAGGGGCCTACAACTTATATGTTGGTAGCATCTTTGATTGGTTGAGTTCTATTGTCAAGGTTGGATGAGGATGTGATGATAACTTATTTGATTTTGGTAGTATTATAATCCACACTTATAATACTTAAAGTATGTGATATAAGAATATAAATAAAAATTAAATTAATTTTATGGAAAAAAGTTGTCCTATCAAAAAAAAAATTAATGTTACATCATGCTTGGTCCTTAACTAACAATATCTTTTTTTTAACAAATAATTGGCTATGGACTAGTTAAATTATGGTATATGTTCAATGGATGGATATATTCTACTATGTTTATTTGTTTGAACTGCTGCATTTTTGTTCTAGATCTCTATTTTTAAGTACATCTATTTATTAGAAAATGTATGATTGCAATTTATTTTTATATCTTTGCATGGATAATATAATAGTATTTGCATCATTTATTGATTAGTTATTTTAAAATTATACTGATATAATGGACTATCTACATTTTATTTTTCTGAGGTTGATGCAAGATATTTCCACCATCACCAATTAGGATAGAAGGAAAGCATCATAGGGGAGAGAGAGGCAGATCATGGCAGTTCTGGGCAAAGAGAACAAATCCAAAAACAATCTCACATACTCACTTAGTTTCTTGAAAGGTGTTTGTTTGTATATTATTTTTTATTTGATGAGTGTTACCTATCTGGTTCATATTAAAATTACATTGTGTTTTTATATTCTTGTTAACTATGCATTTTGGTATTACATGCATGAGTGCATTCAGCTTTGAAAATATATATATTTATTTTATATTTTTTTGAACTTGCAGATGTGATGCCTCGTGTTATTTCATATTATTATTTATTTTGGATTAATATCATTAAATTACATAGATGATATTATTTTTCTTGCTTTTTGAGTGTATACTTACTTTGGGTGTGTATCCAACTACCTGTTGAGTTTGTGTTAACTTTTTATGCTTAGTCAAAGTGAAAATAAAAGAGTTTTTAATTCATAACATTTTATTATTTAGTGAATTACTCTTTTGGGAGTAATAATGTCTTAACTTTTTATGCTTAGTCAAAGTGAAAATAAAATATTTTTTAATGCATAACATTTTATTGTTTAGTGAATTACTCTTTTGGGAGTAATAAGAGTTAATAGACTTCATTTTAGGAGTCATTAGGGTCCTTAGAGATGTTTGACCACTTTTGGTGGCTTTAGAGAATAAGGAAAACTTTATAAAAATTTAGCATATTGAAAAGATTTTAAAAAGTTTTATTATTTAATAATATAATTGAAAATGGTTGGTGATTATGTTGAAAAATGTTAAATAAAACCTAATCATAAATAGATCAGGCTTCCATGAAGTAAAAAGGCAAATTGAAAGTAAGCTGAGGGGAGTTGAATTTATTTTAGTACTTAAGTGGGAAATCATGCTAATTGTTTTACGTAGCAAGAAAACCTATTCTCAATTAGATAGAACTTTGCATGGCTTGAAATTTGGATACTGTTGGAATCAAATGGAAGTGGACACAACTTGAGTAAATGCATTTATAAAATTATAGTTGATGGTTTCTTTTATTACAAATAGAACAACATGAAAGGTGTTGAGTTTTGAAAAAAATGAAGATAAAAATAAATAATAAGTTGGAAAATAGGGAAGATGACAAAGGAATGAACAAGGGTAGTAAAAGTTGTGCATTTGAGTGTCTTAATCAACTAGCACATTTAGCATCTCCCATGTAAGTACATTATATGTCATTGAGTTATGGGTTTGAAATGGGTTTATTCATTTAAGTTTGGATGCATGGCTGTAATTATTATTATTAATTTTTTACCATGATATTTTTATACTAGATGCATGAACTTAAGTGAAACTCTCTAATTTAGAATAGCCAATGGGAGATAATTAATTTTTATTTATGCTTTAATTTTTATGTTCATAGTTGTGGTTGTGGTGGTTATAAAAAACATGGTTTTCACTCATAATGGATTGTGTTGATTATTAAGATGGAACACCCCAATGGTCCTTGGGGTGAGAGGACACTATCACCCACATGCCCATGGGGGTGGCATTATACTAAATGGTGGCATTGTTCTATCAACTGTAGTAACATCGATTTAGGGCTTTTAATCAAATTTAAACATTATTATATTCTCTATAATTTTAAAACAAATGTAACCATACATCTCAAAACTTTCCTAGTATGGAAAATAAATAAGTCTCAAGTCAATTTATAAACCACTCTGAGGACCTGAGCTGTAGTATAACAACATATGGTTTCTTGTTGAAGAATTATGACAACCATAGGGTAATGGACTGCTTCATTTTAGCATGAATGAAACTTTGTTATCTCCATCAATATGTAGAATGACTAAATCTATTTATTTTTTAAATCAAACAACATTTTATTGAGATGCACAGTTGTAGGTAATATTTGATTAATCAATTAACATTATTATTGAGATGCATGGTTGTAGGAGTGCAAGTTATAGTTTGAGTTTGTTATGAAAGTGGATTGGTTGTTGTATATATAGTTATAGGTAAGATATCATGTGTAAGTTAAAGTTAAGCATTATTATTTTCTATAGGAATCGTGAAATGTAAAATCTCATGTTTGGAATCATAATGATTATTTAGTGGATTTGGTGAAGAAAAGCATTGTCATGGCCACCTAACCTGATACTTTAAATATTATTATTATTATTGTGAGCATTATTTAGATGTATTAATGATTCTGAGATAGTTGTATCAATTTCATATGCATTATATTATTTTTATACATGTTAGTATAATTTGGTTATTATATTGGATTTATATTAGTTAGGTATTGTTGATGTCATTTTGTATGACTGCAGGTTTTGCCTCAGTGTGAGTTATGTTGTAAAGTGGAATGGGTTGTTCAAATTCGAACATAAGCTATACATGTATACATGCATGGTGAAGTAAGAATGAGATACATACTTTTACGTTGTTTTTTGCATGTTATTGTGATTAGACATGTCTTGTAGTTCATTTTATTTCTCTAGTAGACGTTTATCATTTTCCATTTTATTATGTTTTGTATTGCTAAAGCAATTGGATTTTATCGATGAGTGGAACACTTGGTATTCCAACTCAGACTGAGCCTAAAGTATGAACAACCAATATATGAAGTGTAGCTAGTATCATGAAATGGATGTTTAAGGTCATTTTTGACCTAGAAACATTTTATAAATATCTAGGAATGAACTCATATTCAAGTCCAAGTTTAGATTGTGGTTCATTGTGAAGGTTGTGGCACTATCTTATAAGTCATGAAGACTTATAACCATGGCATGATATTATAATTCATTTGGACTTAGGGAATTATTAATTAAATCAAAGCCACTTAGACTTTGGGGGAAATTATTGTGATATTATTATTTATTTGAATGATTGACTTGCATACCTAATCAAAAGATTACAGTTTCTAGAATTTTGTTTTAGCATTAGATGTATGTGGTAGATTTGGTAGTTGAATGGCGATGAGTTCAAGCTAGTTATTTTGGCATTCATGCATGGGTTCTTGGGAATGATGGCACTCATTTTGATATTTTTGGACTATAATTTTGAAAGGGAAAACTGGACTATTCTCTAAATTGAAACCTCAGTTTGTCTGATTAAATGAAATTGGGGGAGAAAATGGAAGGTGTGGACAAAGGTAGGTTGGAAAATAAGAAAATAGAAGAAAAAAGGAAGAAAAAAAGGAAGAAAAAAGGGGGGCTATTACATAGTTGACCATAGTTAAAACAAGTAATTTGTTTGATTGATTTTCATGTATAATGGAAATTTATTACATTTACTATGAAAGCAAAGCAATTCCTTGGATTAAGAATTCATCTAGAAAACTCTTATTTGGGTTTTTATTTTAAAATTGGTTTTTGGTTATAAAGTGGTTTTTGTTGTAGGAATTTGCAATGGCCAAGGATATGCTTATGTGGGTAAGGCCTAAATTGCTCCACCTCACCCTTAGACGGCATATAGATGAGCTAGGTGAAATAGTTTCCTAGTCAAGAAGACTTGCACCACATATAATAGTTGTTCATGCAAACTATTTGATGATTATTATAGTGAATCAATTCATCATTATGTGAAATTATTTTCTTATCAAATTTATATTACCAGTTTATATAAGTGCAAAATATAATCTATAGATATGTACCTTAACTTGAAATGGTATGATTGGTTGACTAATCTATGTCAATATATATAAGACTTTAGTCTTGACTATTTCATAATTATAACCTCAATTTATTCTATGTATGTATACTTTATATGAGAGTAATTTATGCCTATTATACATCTCGATTAAATAGTGCAACTAAAATATTTTATTTTATTATTAAATTTTATTTTGACATTAAATATCCATTGGAAGCTCCAATGGTCTTTGTTAAGAAGAAAGATGGTACTCTCATACTTTGCATTGACTATCATATGTTGAATAATCCCACCATTAAGAAAAAGTATCATGTTTTGAGGATCGATTATATCTTCAATAAAATAAGAGGAGTATCTTTATTTTCTAAAATAGATATTCATTTGAAGTATCACCAACTCTGTATTAAGGAAGATGTCCACAAAACTACTTCTAGAACAAGGTATGGACATTATGAATTCATAGTCATGTCTTTCGGTCTAACCAATGCACCTATTGATTTCATGAACCTGATGAAAAATATTTTTAGAGATTTCCATAACTAATTTGTTCTAGTATATTTGGATGACATCCTAATTTACTTTAATAATGAGAAGGATCTAGAGATTTCCATGACTAATTTGTTCTACTATATTTGGATGACATCCTAATTTACTTTAATAATGTGAAGGATCTTGAAAAACATTTGAGGATGGTTTTATAGAGGCTAAGGCATCATAAGTTGTTTAGTAAGTTGTCCAAATGCTCCTTCTATCAAATTGAAATTCATTATTTGGGGTATGTGATTTCTAAACATGGTCTTGAAGTGGATCCTACAAAGATTACAACCATTAATGAATGGCTAAATCCTAAAAATGTACATAATTGTGTAGCTTCATGGGTTTGGCTGATTATTACCGAATATTTGTATAAGTTTTATCAAGGATTGAAAATCCTATACCTTACTTGTAAAACAAGGGAAATAAGTTTGAATGGTATCCAAGTTGTGAATCAACTTTACAAAAGCTAAAATATCTACTAACTTAAATCCCTATCTTAGTCATTCTAGACCCTAATGGGAATTTTAAAATATGGGCTAATGTATGTAAAGTTGGTATTAGCTCTATTTTGACTCAAGATGGCAAAGTAGTTACTTATGAGTCTCGAAAACTAAAAGAGCATGAACATAATTGTTTGAATAATGACCTGTAATTAGTTTTTATTATCCATGCACTCAAGCAATAGAAACATTTTATATTGGGAAAGCATTTTAAGATAAAGTTTAACCACATAATTTTTGTGCATTTGTTTGCTCAAGATGAGTTGAATACGAGACAAAGAAGGTGGTTAGAAATCATCAGTAATTTTGATACTAATATTGACTATGCAAAAGGAAAGGAAAATTGAGTGGTTGATGATCTAAGTAGGAGGACCTATGTTGCTATTATCTCGATTATGTAATCATATTTTTTAAAAAAATGTTGTTATAGGAGAAATCAAACCTTGAATATCTGAAAATATGATTTGAGTTATCAAATAGAATTTCAAAAAATGTTGTTTCTATTTTTTCAATGGATTTAAATGTTAGTTTTAGGCATAAAGGTATATTTTACATTCTTGATTTAGGGAATTTGAGGGACCAAATTCTAAGTGAAGTGCATGTGGTACCTCATTTTGATCATACAAGTATCACATAAATGACATGCAAGCTAAAAAAGTTGTATTTTTAGCTTGGCCTAAAGAAAAACATTTTTTATAGCCGAATGTTTGGAATATCAATGAGTTAAGGCTGAACATTACCATCCTAGTGGAAAGTTTTACCCCCATGCAATCCTTGAAAGGAATGGGTTGTGATTTCAATGAATTTTATCTTGGGACTACCTAAATCTTGAGGCATACATGATAAAATCTTAGTTGTGATTGATAAATTGACAGCATTTATTAATTTTATAGTAAGAAATGTCACCGATGATGTTTCCATCCTTGCTAAAATATTTTTGAAGGAGGTTGTTTGATTTGATGGTGTGATAGAAGTAATTATCTCTGATGGAGATAAGCTATTCACCTCTAAACTTTGGCAAAATTTGATGGTTGTGTTTGGCACCAAATTAAACTTTAGTTCAACCTATCATCATAAAATAGATGGTAAAATTGAGTGGTTTAATATTATTATTAAAGACATACTGAGAATGTATGTGATGGATTAGTAGTACAAGTGGGAAGATTACCTCCACTTGGTATAATTTTCTTATAACAATACTTATCATTTTGTCATTAAGATGGTACACTTTGAAGTCTACTATAGGCTAAATTATAAAACTCTCTTGGGCTGGGAAAGTTTGGAAAATTGAGTGTTTTCAAGTCTGAAAACCTTACAATTAGATGAACAAATTATTGTCATTCACCAAAGGTTAAAGGCTACTTTAGATCAACAAAAGAGTTATGTTGATCAGAAAAGGTTGCATAATAAATTGATGTTTTATGCAAATTATTTTTAAAGGTAAGACCTCAAAAAAGTTACTTTAATTTTGGTAAATCATCCAAACTAGTTTCACACTTTGTCAGTCCTTTTGACATAGTATAAAATATCAATTCAATGGCTTATCGACTAGCTCTTCCTCCTTCACTATCTATAATACATGATGTTTTTCATGGGGCATTTCTAAGAAAATATATTTTTGAAATACCTCATATTTTGTACTGGAATAATCTCCAGGTGGTGGATGAAGAAATGATTCAATTAGAACCCATCAATATTTTAATCCGACGCAAGATTATTCTACGAGATAGATATTTGCAACAAGCACTAATTCATTGGGATTAGATGGGTGAAAATAATGATACTTGGGAGGATGAAAATATTTTTTGACAACATTATCCTCACTTATTTTATGCCTCAGGGGTAGTGCCTTTCCTTAGGTGTGGATTTTATGACCATCTAACTTGATACTTTCATTATTATTAATATTGTAAACATTATTTAGATGTATTAATGAATCTAAAATAGTTGTATCAGTTTCATATACATTATATTATTTTTAGACATTTAATTTTAATTCAATTATTAAATTATATTTATACTAGTCAAGTACTATTGCTATCATTTGGCATGGCTGCAAAGTTTGCCTCAGTATGAGCTAAGTTAGAAAGTGGAATGGGTTGTTTGACTTCAAACACAGACTACACATGTATATATGCATGGTGAAGCATGAATGTGATCCTTACTTGTACCCTATTATTGTTTGCATTTTCTTGTGATTAGACCCATATTATAGTTTATTTTCTTTCTCTATGTAGTCAATTGTGGTTTGTGTAATCATTTTCTATTGTAGACGTTTATCATTTTCCATTCTATTATGTTTGATATTACTAAAACAATTGGATTTTGTCGACAAGTGGAAAACTTGATATTCTAAATTAGATTGAGTTTGAGGTATGAAAAAATAACATGTATAAGTATAACTGATAACATGAAATGGATGTTCAAGGTCATTTTTTACCTAGAAATTGTTTTATAAAGTTACGGGGATAAACTCATATTCAAGTCAAATTTGGACCATGGTTCCTTGTGACAACCATGATACTATTTATAAGTCATTGAGACTTAGACCCATGGCATGATATTATAATTCATTTAGACTTAGGGCATGATTAATTCAATCAAAGTAGCTTGGACTTTGGGGGGGAATTATTGGGATATTATTGTTTATTCGATCAGTTAACTTACATACATAATTAAAATATTAGGGTTTATATAATGTTGTTTTGACATTCTATGGATGTGGTTGAGTATGGATTTGAATAGAAAAGAGATCGAGTTGGTTGTTTTGGCATCCATGTATATGTTATTGGGCATGGTGGCACTCATCATGATATTTTTGGACTACATTTTTGAAAAGGAGAACTAGGATATTCTCCTAGGTGAAATCTCAATTCATCTGATTAAATGGCATTGGGGGAGAGAATGGAAGGTGTGGAGAAAGGCAGGTTGAAAATAATAAAAAATAAAGAAAAAAAAGGGATTATTACATAGTCAACCATTACTAAAACAAGTAATTTATTTGATTGATTTTCTATTATAGTGGAAATGTATGGGCAATTGCAAAAATTTTGGGGGAAAAAAGTGGCCTACCCTTGGACATGATTTTTCTAAAATTTTATAAATCCAAACTTCTATATATTTGAGATATCTACACTCTAAATTTGATGATGGTGTAAGAACATG
The DNA here is from genome assembly GCA_037957365.1 of Torreya grandis. Classification (NCBI taxonomy): domain Eukaryota; kingdom Viridiplantae; phylum Streptophyta; class Pinopsida; order Cupressales; family Taxaceae; genus Torreya; species Torreya grandis. Next base: position 4,524,574 of record JARHVA010000670.1, on the reverse strand, counting down.
AAATGTAGAATTTTGAGTCTAGTTTCTAAAACACTATTTTTAAAAAAATGGTTAAGTATAACTAAGTCGAACATCTAAAATTTTAAGAGGAACTCCAATTTTTTTAAGAAAATAGAGTAGATAGATAGTCGTGTGATCCACCATTTTTTGAGAAGTGTTTAATATTGTTTGAAATCCTTTGGTGAACATTTAGATGAGATCTTCTAATTTGTGACCTATATTTTTTTATATTTTTTCAATTGATACTTTTTTTTATGAATTTTGAAAGTAAATAGATCCTGAAAACTAACAAAAAAATGGATAGCCTCTCATGAAGCGTGCCTAACTACCTCAAAAAAATGAAAATCATTTTTTTTTAATGTGTGTATAATTAAGCCTAGTTTGTGACCATATAACTTGTTTTTCACTTGGATCAATGAAAAATAAATTACATCAACTGTATAGGCATGTATATTTGTGGTATGTAGTGGCCTTAAAAAGTTATAGTTAGAAATCAATGTAGTTTGAAACCTTAAATTAGGTTAAAAATAATAAAAATCATATTTTTGGAAAGAGGAGAGCATGCTCGTCAGAATGATATTCATTTTTTGAATTTTACCATTGAAATTCATAGTGTATTTGGTGATCAAAGTACAATTTTGTTGTTTTTTTAATCAATACTCTCATACTCGACTATAGATTAATAGGTCCAATCCTTTGACTCAAGAATCCAATCCATTCCCAAGCCAAGAGGCTTGGTTTTTGAATTCAAATTCAAATAGCATGATCACGTTAATAACGGGATTGTGTTAATTAATAATGATGTTTGCTCTTGAGCTCAAATTTTATATACATTCTTATATGTTATTGAACTCCTTAATAGTGGTTTTCTTTCATGTGATACGGGAAAGGTCCCTAACCTTTGATAGTAAATTTAGGTGTCATGGTATTATTGACCAAATTTTAACCTCAAGTCAAAATTGGTCACCCCCTTTAGGTTGAAACCTCATAGGGTTGTCAAAAACTTGCCGTGGTATGTAATAGTTCCATATGGTCATATTTGTTCTTGTTTAGCATTGTCCAAAGTTTGGTCTTAGGTTCACTTCTATAGTCCTATGGGTCATTAACAAGGTATTGGAGTTTTCAAACATGGTAAAAGGTTTATTATGGTATAATGTCATTATAAAATATTATTTAGGTGTCATTAATATTAAAATATCATGAACTAACTTTTTATATGACTCTCATATGCAATAATTTCAATTTGGCTACCTTTTGGCCCATGTGGAAGAGTTGGAATTACCATTAAGAGAAGAAAATGTTTAAAGAATATTCAAAATATCCCTTATGTTATAAAAAGGTCAGATAATGTTCATGGATGGTTAGAGACTGGTAGTATCTATAGTTCAATTCCTAAATTAAGTAAAATGACACTTTATAAGAACTGGTATGACCTTGTAAGATTAGATTTTAGTTGGAAATAGTTTTCAAGTGTCCTTTGGGATCCCTTAGATCATTCTCCATCTTTGGACCAAGTTTCAAGTTGAAATGGCACTCTTTCTCCTCTATTTTTATCTTCACAAGATCAATAAGGCAAATTTGAACTGAATGGTATGAGAGAGAGAGAGAGAGAGAGAGAGAGAGAGAGAGAGAGAGAGAGAGAGAGAGAGAGAGAGAGAGAGAGAGAGAGAGAGAGAGAGAGAGAGAGAGAGAGAGAGAGAGAGAGAGAGAGAGAGAGAGAGAGAGAGAGAGAGAGAGAGGAGATAAAATTTTTGATATTTTTAGGGGTCTTAGTAATATTTAAATTAATGGAATTATTTTTTATATTGGCCTCTTTTTTATGCATAATTGCTAAGACTGACAATAGGTCATTATGGCCTATCTATCTAAGAGGGGTCTATTATTACATATGTTTATCCACTTTAGAATTAGATGGATAAGAATGGTTTTGAGGGATAATTTTATAGTCAAGGATCTACTTTTCATGGTGGTCTCATCAATCAACTCATCTTTATGAAGTGCCTTCACTTGAAGGAAAATTGATCTTTATGTATAGGTGTTCCAATCAATCCTAATACAAGTTTTGTTTTTCCTAAGATATTTGTCATCACCAAAATTTTATAATTATTCATCACTCATGGAAGATCCCTTAGTTTCATGCATTTCATGCATTCTCTCTTTGAATTTGTTTCTTGTATGCATCCTTCAAGTGATATACTCTTTGGAGACATGGTCTATGTTTGAGCAGTTTACTACGTGCTTGATTGCTGATTTTATCTCAAATAAATACCAGTGACATATCATAGTGTGAGATTATAAGGATAATATTGCACTATTATAATCATAGAAAGATGAAGCTAGTAATCTAAGTACACCTTACAATGAGATTCATATAGCCTTGTATGGATTGCAGAGGTAGATGGGAGATGCTCAGAGTCATGGGGAAGACTTGTTACATACATTAATGTATTCATGTGGAATTTAATGCCCCACTAACATCATAATTTTTTTAAAATTGATTAAATGCTTTAAGACTACACATATACCTCATGCATTGGTTGACTCGGTGTGTGTAGTCTGTACAGACCAATTAGATGAGTTTAAGGTGACATAATGTTGATCATACAATCTTTAAGACCTTAATGGAGTGACAATAAGGGTGAATTAGTTTGACAAGTTTGAAAATTCAAGAGACCAAGAAGTGTCTTTGTATCCCTAAACAAGTAAGTAATGACCTTCAGGCCCTAACCTTGTAAGTCTTCATTTTGGATCAATCAACATCCAATCAACACATAAACAAAGCCAAGATAGTGAAACCTATCCAAGTTACCTCAAGGTAGATGAATATAGGATACAAACATTAAATATCACCTAGTCACTTGTAAATCGAAGGGTAACCAATGGGATTGAGTATATAATCAAATGCGTGCCTACAAGATTGTGTACAAAATAGAGATGGTCAATGGTCCAACTGAGATAGGAAGATAATGGAGTTTACATGAATATTGGAATGAAACTCCTTTGGTTTGAATCCTTAAAATCATCATGGTAGGTGAGGAGTGTATATTTCAAACCAAACATAGTCAACATAACCCTAAAAGGCTACCTACATGCCTATCTGAAGAATTAGTCCATTTTAAAATTGATAAGGGGGAAGATGTGTTGAGAGATGTTTATATCCAAATTGAGAATTCAAAAAAGTTAAAGGCCATTGTAAAATTCATTGATGTGTATTTGAGGTCCTAAACTCAAAGTATGTAGTCAAGACACCCTAAAGGCATTTATAGGCTACAAGTTAAGACAAGTTGGTGCTAAACCTAAAGGGAAAAACAAAATTGTCTGAAAGGAATTTGATGTCTACCTCAGAGAGATCAATATGTCATAATCTTAATTTTAAACATGATGAAATGAAATAAGGATAATCAAGGTAGAAACCTAAGCCCTTTACACATAGTCAAGTAACCACCTACATCCAAGGCCAATGGATAAGGATTGAAGGTGAATAGAGTTGGAAACCTATGAGAAAGCTAGCTATAACTATAAATATAATATTTATGATTTTAAACATGGTCAAACCAACATCTACCTATTGAGGTGTAAAAATAACTTAGGTCTGATCATTGTATGCATAGAGAACACCACCTACAGGACTTTACAGTCTAGGTAAGGGACCATATTTAGTAGTATAAGGGATGAGAGGTCTTTTAGGTATGAAATAATTTTTTTAAAATTATATAGGTTACCTTAACTTCTCTAAGAAAATAAATGGAACTTCACATGGCATTTCATGATAAAGACCTAGAAGGCCTAAATGATCTCAAAAGCTTTTTTGCATTGGTAGACCTAATAAACAACATCTCAACACTTGGAAGGGAATAATAGACTGATATTTTAAAGGTTGATTAGTTTTTGTAACCTTAAAATCTCTTTTGAGATCAGTAAAACATTACACACTCAAATGTCTTAAAGAGTTTCTAAACCCCTATAGTCATAGGCATATACAACCAGTCATGAGAGAGAATGGAGTTTTGAGGCCTCTATAGACATGATCATACTTTGAGAATTGGTATAAAATATGGTAATGAGTGGAAAAAAACACTCATAGTCACCTCAAATCCATATAGGTTGTTGGTATACCCACTATTTTGTCTCATCCTTGCCCACTCCATTAGTAAGGGGCAATCATGAGACTAAGGGGTATGTTTGAACCAAAATCATAAGATGAGCATGCCAAACCAAATAGAGGGACCTGGAGCCAATAAAAATACATAGAAATGGTCTTAATAGACTTTTATTTGGTATTGAAACTAATTTTTCAATCCAAATACTCTTGAGAGATAGCAAGGAGGTGACAAGCCTTAAATCCTAAGTCCCCTAACCAGTACACCAAATACATGCAGTGGGATAATAATCATTATCAGGGCATGTGTAATCATGTATAAGATTTTTTTGTATGTATTTGAACCTTTCCCAATAATGGAATTGAGTTTTAATACCTAAAACACAAATTAGACCTCTATCGAGTTCAAGAATACTAAGTCTACCACCTGAGGAACAACTTCACATACTCACACCATATCTCACACTTTACATGGGAAGATAAGGCATTAGAATAGGTAGGGTTATTAGATAAGGTTTTCCAAGTGGAATGAGGCCAAAATAAGATCTATTCTTTATGAATAGTCATTAAGACCCCAAACATGTCTTAAGCCCTCCTAAAACCTTGATAGTGACCAATCAAGACAAATGGACTCTAATGCATATCTAATGCCATATTTTTCTCCTAAAACATATTTTATGATGTTGAAAACTCTAAGGAGGTTATCCACATGTACTTGGTCTATACTTGTCTTTGTATGGACTACCATAAATGCCCTATTTTTCATGTTTTTTGGTGTTTTGAAGGTTTTGTGAGCAAAGGAGAACTTCCCAATCATTGGATGAGTTTATTTGGGATGTTTCCTAACTATTAAAGCCTGAAAATTTTCAAATTATATTTTATATGTGCTCAGACAAGGTTTGTTTTCCAAGGCAGTCTCAAACATGCTTAAAAGGAGACTAAGTGGTAAGGTCATTTCATGGTTTGCATACTTTCATAGGGTCTTAGGACACAAAAATAGACATGGAGGATTTTTATATCCTAGGTAAATATAATAAAACTCTTTTGGGTTATTTCACATGTGTGGTAGAGGATTGGAGCAAGAAAACAAGGTTCTAGGCAAGGAGGCCTAATTGAGGCCTAATTCAAGAGAGAGAAAGGCAAAAAAAATGGACTTACACTACTAGTTAGGACATGAAACTTGACTTTAAGTTTTAAGGACATAATAGATATTTTAATACTCCCTTGTTTTGTTATTTCCATTCATACAACTCCATACAAAATGAGGTTTATAGGTTTTTACGACTACAAGAAAAATAAGCCTAGTAATGTCTTGAGGAGAAAAATGACTTCTTGGGAGTTATTCTAGGAACCAAAATGGTTTGTTTCAATACTAATAACATATTTTAAGACCATTCATGGACATAGGATGACTTTTATAATATGAACTTGAGTTTTAGGCCACTTGGACCAAGCTAGGTGTGGTAAATGAAGAGTTTCAAGACACCTATGCACATGAATGATCGAATGTTAGATCATAGGATTTTCTTAAGGAATTACAAGTGTCCAATGATTTTTATGAGATTTTTTCATGCTGAATTCATGATTTATAATCCCATTTATCTCTCTTATTCTTCAAATAAGGGTAGTTTTCAAGAAGCTAGTCAATGTGTTAAGCTAATTTGTAACCCCTACACCACGTAGAGGGTTAAAGCATATTCAAGAGTGAGACACATCGCTTTGGAAGTATATTTGGATTATATCATAACTCTCTTTATTTTTTTAACTCACATGAGAAATTGTCAATCTTATTTTACTATACCCCTATACACCCCTCTCTCTCTTTTCACACTTCTTAATATAGGCAACCACTTTTGGATTTATAATCAATCCAAATCTAGTATGGCAAAGTCCTGCTAGTTTGAATAATATTTTTTCATTTAAATTAAATATTTAAACCTAGTTTTGAGTTCTTAACTTATATTCTAAGTGTGTGAAGTAAATCATAGTTGAATGACAAGTGATAATCATTTATCCTTGTGTTCACCTTACTCTTTCATGTTTTGTGCAAGTAATTTTCTCTCTAACAGGTCACATAAAATTAAGTTAGTGTTTTTGTATGTATCTGAGTGTAAGGAAGAGTAATAGTGTCTAAAATCATACCTTCATCCACTTTGGGAAAATCTTTGCATCTTACCTCCATGTTGAAATACTTATGTTAGAGAAACCTTGGATGTTGAAGTCAATTTTATAAATCACCTTTCATAAGTGCAATTACATATTAGGCTTTTGGATATTAACTTGGTGAATCATCTCATTAATTTAGGTTTATTTCATTTTATCTCTATCCATTTTCATTCCAAAAAGTTAGTAGCATAGGCAATGAGTATGAATAAACATATATAGGGAGCTAACCCTTCAATATAGAGGTTTACCCCTACTATAGGCAATCCACAGGCCTAGGGGTATTCTCATTAATCCAATAAATTTGGATTAGGATTTAACTACCTATCCAAGGGTGAAAAATTTAGTGACAATAGTTTTAACACACCTAGTAGGACAATTGTCTCAAGGATTTCTTATCAACATGAATGCTAGTCTTGACAACATCACAACTACATAAGCATTTCCTACTTAGTATTTGGTGACTCCACTAAAGGTATAACATCATGTTTTATACCAATTTATTATTTTTATGCTTCATGGTATTTAATAGGTCAGCTAATAGTAAATTTAATCATCCTATAAATCTACTCCCTCATCTTGAAATTCCTCTTGAAGTTCAGTACCTTGAGCCTATCTTGACACTTGAAGATCCTGAAGAGCAAGAAGACTTTAAAAGTCAAGAAGAGCAACAAAGTGAAGAAGAGGTTGAAGGAAACGTGATTTACCATATTTAAATAATTAAAATCCCGTAAACCTTGATGCCTATGATAATATCCCTCCCAATGCCACCAAGAGTTATCCTTCTTTCAATGGATAAGGTCTTATCACCTCAAGTGAGCACATTAGAGACATCTAACTTCTACGATTTCCATAATATTATTGAGATTAATATAGAAATTAGATTTATTTCCATGTGCCTTAGGGTAAAATCCATTGATTGGTATAGAACTTTGCTAGGAGGATGCATTACTACATGGGATGAATTTGGGGAGTTGTTGACTACAATATTTGAAGATAAGAGTGACCATACATCACTAATTCATCAGTTGAATTTCATTCAAAGAGGGCCTAAGGAATCCATGCATGATTTCAAATAAAGGTTCTAAAGGACATGGAATAGGATTCCACCTTTAATTAAACCCCCTGCAAGTTTTATTTTCCCAACTTATCTCAGAGCAATTAGTACTGATATAGCTATCATGTTGCAGTCTATGAGAGGGTACACCTTGCTTAATGCCTATGATATGGGTATTAGAGCTAAGAATACTTTTATTCAATACAATAGTATCCCTCTAAAATTATCAATTCCTTACATTCCTACTACTCCAATACTTGATCCATTTCCAAATTTAAATAGTATTCCTAAAGCTATTCCAAAGAAATTAGATGATGTCATTGATTGGCAAGTAAAATAAAAGGTCGTATAATCTTCAACTAGGCAACCAAATCAATAATTTGGAGCTCATAAAAACTCCAACTATTACTCTCCATAATAAATTATATTTCCACCTCAACATTATGGTCAAGGGAGGGAACAATGTCAGCATAATTTCAATAGGTCACTTAATGTCTATGATCCAAATTTTGCTCTCACTTCAAGAGCCAGGGTTCCAGTCCATAGAAACCTAGTTCAAGGACAATAATGGAAAAATTATTAGGGGTAGCCTCAAGGATAGTACATGAATGATAATGAGGGTAAAATTCAAGATTTGGTTTATTTTTTAAGGACTACCCCTTACTTGACATCAAAATATTATGGTTCTATGCAAGCAAAATCAAATGAAGAATGTAGTAATCAAGGACCAAGTTTGATGAACTTCCAAATAGAGGACAGATTTATCCTAAATCAAAGAAACTTAGTTGCAACCAACACAAGGTAAAATAGGAGAGCTTTAGGAGATGTTAAAAATGAGGATACAGCTCCAAACAACCCTCCTTCAAGACAACAAAGTATGGATGCAAATGTGGCAACCTCTACAAGTCTTGAACCTCTTTAAAATCAAAACTTGGGAAAGGTGATCAAGCCTTCATTACCTCAAGATAAAGGTACTTCATTGAATCCAAGGATGTAATAAAAGGTTAGTTTCTCTCATTTGAATATAACTGACTCCTTTAATAATACAAACACAAGTATATCTCTTTAGGAAGTACTCCATCTACCTGGTCAAAAAGAGTTAGTTCAAGAGCAACTATCCCAGCTGCATATCAGTCCCAAAAAATCAAAGCATATTGGTTTATCCCTAAAAAATGCACCTTCTCATATTGTTGAACCTTCCACCAAGTCTAAAAATCCCCCACCTTTCTATCTTATCCTCATTATGGGAGACAAATTGGTTCATAATTGTAATGTGGATAGAGGGGCAAGCACTTCAATTATGCCCAAGTTAGTTACAGACAAGTTGTGATCGAAATATGAACCTTATATAAAAAGAGTTTTGTAGCTTGATGGGACACCATCCAATTTAATAGGGCTCATCAAAGGTTTGAAAGTGTTCTTGCATGACTGCCCAAGTTTTTCAATTCTAAAAGATAGTGGTGTGGATCTGATTACACACTTTGCCATTTGCCTATCAAAAGACCTCACTACCAAGATATTAGGGTATGTTTATACTAATTGGTTTTTAATGGATTTTAGAATGAGATTTGGATATAAAGTGATAATAAGAACATAGACATTGGCTAAGTTCCACATTGAGCCATATGTGGAAACTAGTTCCAATCTAAATTGCATTATTAATGAACAAGAAGAACATGTCATAGATGATGGAACATCTTCCAAAATCAATGGTATTGTTTATCTCTTATTAGATGAATATGGTGCTAATACCTATGAGTATGATCCCTATGATTTCATTGAAGAGACAAGCCTTGGCACATATATCAATCATGTTGAGGGTGATGAGTATTCTAAGGTAAGTCTTGATGACTCCCTCACACAAAATGCAATGAGTAACTACTATCTTCATATGTATTATGAAAATAAACCTCAAAGTGTCATATAACATGGTAAGTAAGATGATACAATTCTACCTACCCAAGATAAATAAGTCTATGAGTTTGATATTCATGAAGAAGATGATGATATATGGCATCAGTTTCATGCCATAGTATAAGAATTTGAACAAGTGAATAAGACAACTCTCCCTCAAAAGAAGAATGATCTTGATAGTAAGGTTATTGGTGGACCTATTGAGCATGACAAAGAGAGTCAAGTCACTATTAAGTAGGCTATAGTCTTGAAAGAATGCAATCAGACTAAGGTGAAATTTTGTGTGGTTGAGGAGCATCCTAGGCCTCAATCTATTATTAGATAACTTACAGACATGTTTGGCCAGCAAGAAGGCAAATTTTAGAGATCTAGACATCAAAAACACCATGGTCTAGATGAAGGTGAATTTGAGAAAGGTTTCATGACTCTAAAGGAGCAGATTAACAAGCACCAAATGATCATGAAGGAGATCAAATAGGTTACACTATCAAGTAAACTTAAAGTAAATCTAGGACTATTCAATAGAGTTTCAAGTGATCCACTTGTAGCTAGAAGAGGTCCCATGAGTGGTAAGTATTTTGATCACCTTCACAAGTAAATTTTATTTGACAAGCATCCATCATATGGTGACTTATTCTCATGAAGTAGTTGTGACTCAAGAAACATTCTTTTTGATCTTGATTGAAGCAAGAGGAAGGGTTTCATTACCTTAATCATGTTTTGAGGTCTGTACAAAGTAGGTTAGGTGTCTTATTTGAGTCTTTTATGTGTGGTTTTCAGTAAATGCCTTGATCATAGTGTGTTTGTTTAGTGTTGTGTGTTTGGTGTGATTTTGAATAATTTAGAAGGCATATAATTTTTAGATTGTATAATAAGAGTGACTCCATTACCTAGTGGAAGGATAAGGCTATTGGTCCATTAGCATTGTAGGCATGCTACCCCTGTGAATCACCAAGAATGTTGACCAAATTTTGACCTCAAGTTCAAATTGGTCAACCCCTCTAAGTTAAAACCTCATAAGGTTTTCAAAAACTTTTCATGGTCTTAAATGGTCTTTAATTGTTCCATATGGTCATATTTGTTCTTGTCTAACATTGTCCAAAGTTTGGTCTTAGATTCACTTGTCTAGTCCTATGGGTCAATTATAAGGTCTTAGAATTATCAAACATGGTAAAAGGTTTAGTATGGTATAAGGTAATTATAAAAGGTTATTGAGGTGTGATTAATATCAAAATATCATGCACTAACTTTTTATTTGACTCTCAAATGCAAAAATGTCAATTTGTCCACCTTTTGGCCCATGTGGAAGAGTTAGACGTACCATTCCAAGAAGCAAAATTGTCAAGAAGATTCCCAATGTCCTTGATGTCATAAATGGGTTAGATAATGTTCAATAATGGTCATCAACTAACACCATCTGAATTTTAATTCCTAAATTAAGCAAAAGAACACTTTACAAGCACTTGTACAGCCTTGCAAGATTAAATTTAGTTAGAAATGGTTTTTAAGTGTCCCTTATCAACCCCTAAATTTTGAATAATTATTGTTCCATTTTTGGCACATAGCACAGAGGGACCATTGTCCATTTTGATGTAAGTCTAGTATAGTGTGTAAAGACCATGGCATGGGAGGACCATGGTGTGTAGCTATTAGGCATAGGAGTATCATGGCATGGAACTTGTCAAGCATGGAAGGACAATTATGTAAGATACCCAGCATGAGAGAAACCAATCAAGGGATAACATGTCACGATGAACCTGAGAACAGAGGACTTAGAACCAAAGTGGAAGCCTAGGGGAGTGCATGGGAAGTGGAGTGCAAGGGATGTGAGAGCATTTAGAAGAGAAAATAAATTATGACACTTTGACCCTACTGATCAAAGGTTTTTTACAAGCCTACAAGGAATAAAATACTTGGCCACTAGAATATAGCATAGAATAAGTATCTAGGGGTGTAGAGTCCCACATTTATAGGAACAACTAGTTGTAAGATCCATGACTCTCAACCTATTGGGAGTTTGTGTGTCATTTGTTCATGATAGTTAGAATTTTGACACTTGGTCAGGGCAAAACAAGTATAAAAACCCTATTGTAAACATTTATAGCAGGTTCTCCTAAGAATAATAGATATAATAGTGTCTTGTAATCTACTAAATAATTAATGAAAAACTAGTATTTTCCATATTGTGTTATGAATCATGAAATATTCTAAGTGTTGAATGATGGATATGTTATATTTCTAAGTCATGGGTGATTTTTTATTTCATTGTTAATGTTAGATAGTTATGGTGATCCTAGTTATAGTGGTAATTAAATCTAGATCAATACAGATAAGAGTAGTATATTTATGGTATTGAGTAACCTTTTAAGAACTATGTTATGAAAGATGAACAAACATACAACATTGTGCTTAAAAGCCTTTGAGAATCGGTCTTTCACTACGTGCTTTGACTAAGCATGTGAGACTTACTTCTCACGTGTTAGGGCTAATTTGATAGCTTATTGGGGAGAAGCTTTAGCACCATAGTGGAACTAACTAAAAAAACCTAACATTTTGATTTTGTTGTTGAGACATGAAGCAATTGGAGTATAATCATGGGAAATGTTTAAGTGCATTACATTAGAGAATATTGAAGAATGGGTTACTATTGCCAAAGACAACTTTATGGTTCCATATCTTGAACCAAAAGTTTTTACATGAAAGTGGGTAGATTAGAATATCTACAACTCTCTGTATGAGACATTATTCTATGAGGTCTCAGTTCTTTTGCATTCTTAGATCTTAGAATATGCTTAAGGATGATCTCAAAATCTTGGACGAAGGCAACTTTGGACACTTGAACGTTAGAGGAATTTAGCATGACTTGGAGTTTCTTGGATGTGAGCAATTAATTTTTGGTGGAGAGGCATTCAAATTAGCTATATTTTGGAATATGTGGTGACCACCTATTCATGTCCCAAGGAATTAAAGTTCTAATTTATATGAGATCCAAGGGGATGCTATCTTTACTTATTTTCCTTCAAAATTAAGAAGTTAATTATTGACCTTGGATTGGAGATTTTACCCATGGAGGGCTAAAATCTCCTGCACATGAATCATACATTTGGAAGGGGAGATGAGCGATTGATTTAAGATTGTGGGTTTAACATGGTAACAAGATAATGAGCATTATGGAAATAGTAGTATGATGAATCTCAATAGAGGATTATGGGAGTTAGTAGTGTGGGAAGAGATTATGAAACCTCAAGGAGTGTTGTGAAGAGTCATAGGGAGGCAGATGTGCATGAGGAACCCATCACTTTTGAGCCATGTCCTTTGTCACTTTTATCCTTTAAAGGAGAAATGATCTAGACTATAGGAGATGAGGAACCAAGTATGAATCAATCAAGTTCCCCCACCATAGTGTGTGTTCATGCCTTTGAGCTAGACAAAATACATATACAAAATTGGGATACAACTAGTATAGAATTAGAAACTAAATAGGTATGGGATACTAAAACTAGGCTATTACGTGATCATTTAGAATCTACACTATTTTTTCCTCTTTAAGGGAATTTTATGGCACAACTTGGGATGCCTGGTGGATCTATCCTTCAAGGCCATAATATAGGCCCAAATTTGGGAAATCAACCCTCTCCCATGGCTCTTCTATGGGCACTACTACTGGAGGTGCTAGAGGAAAATTAGGGGGAGGTGCAGGTGAAAGCAAACCCCCTCATAGAATTGGAGCTAGATCTTCCCAAAAACCACTCGTTCAACAAACTACTATGGTCTAATATAAGATGACCTTGCATTTGACTAAATATAGAGGGGTAGAGAATGGAGCTAAATATCTCCATAAGTGCAAATTGATTTGGAGAGTGCACAACATCACATCTTATGAATAAAAGGCTATATAATTTTCAACCATGATTTTAGAGCACATGCACAAGTGGTATCATAATTTTTACCCTCAATAAGTAGTGGTTGACTATGACCAACTCAAAGCATCCTTCCTATAAGAATTTGACATTCTTGAGTTTGAGAAATAAAGTATAGTGGTGTTGAAGGACATAAATCAAGAACTTGCAGAGAGCATGCATGAGTATGATGCACAATTCAAAACTTTAATTTCTAAATTTTCATTTGAAATAAACCCTACTCAAAATGCACAATGGTTTGTGGGAGGCTTATTATTACCTTTTTGTTAGACTCTATCACAAAGAAATTTCACCTACATGTGTGAGGTTATGGAAGATGCCCTCCACACTGAAGCAGTTAAAAGCATGGATATCAGGATTAGTCCCTTTATGGAGGCATATATAGCATCGATGGTATCAAAAATTGAAATATTAATGGTAAAAAATGCACATGAGACATGTTGTGTCTAGTGTATCGACTATGAGACTGAAGGGCATATAAAGAACAATTACCTACATAAGAACATCTACACAGTACTGAAACAAACTTGTGAAATCTATCATGAGGAACTTGATGTCCATTCTTGTCCACTTTTTTAGTGAGATACAAACACTAAGGTGTCTAATTATTGTAAGATTTGTGATTATTACACCTTTGACACCAATTATTGTCGATTGATCAGTGATATACATGAAGCCTGAGTGCGTAGCACACACCAAACCTCAGTCATCAATACCCAAGACAATTGTGGCTACCATGGGTAAGAAAGAGGATAAGGATGAGGTGGTGGCTGGTTTCAACCAAGGACTTTCTACAAATGTGGGTCATCAAACCACTATCAAATGGATTGCTTAGAGTACCTGACCTATCTATTTTTAAAAAGGGACCATCGATTAGAAGAGTGTTGTGATCTATATGAAACCATCACTAAGGGTCGTAATGAAAAGGTTGTCAAAATGATTAAAATAGATAAAACATAGTGATGTGCATACCCAACCATCCCCATAGTGAAACAAGTAAATATCACCACTCGTAGTGGGGTTTAGACTCAATCCATAACCAACCTAGTCAAAAAGGTACGTCACGAAGAACCACGGGTAAGGAAATACCTTAATGCATAATAGAAAAAAGATATCCTTCAAGATACAATGGAAATTTTACAAGAGATCCAAGGCAAGATTTAATACCTCAAAGATGTGACATAGTGCACCATAGTGCAAAGAGAAGTCGAACCTCAACTAGTGGTGTGGGACAATTTTTAGGAATTATGCAAATGTATGCTAGATGAGGACATTGTTCCTCAGCTCAGCGCTTGGCTTAAAAGTTAGGCCTACTTTCCAAATGAATTCTATCCTCACCTTAGTTGACAAATCAAATATAATTATTTAAATCATGCTCAACATCAAAAAACTCCTAGTTCCCCTACTCTCTCAAATGATGGAGAAATATTGGTTAATGTTGCTATTAATGGATGGGTAATTTGGGATATTCTAGTAGATACTAGCATGGAAGTTAATGTTCTCACTAAATATAATAGGCAAAAAAATTCTATTCTAACCTTACAACCCTCTCATCATGTCTTGTTTATGTAAAATAAGACTCAAGCACATCCTATTGGGGTCCTTAAGAACACCACTATTGACATACTTGGAGTTCCTTCAAAGCAGATTTTGAGGTCTTGGAGTTAGGAGAAGCTGATGACTATCTAACCCTACTGGGAAGGCCTTGGTGCTATGAGAACCATGCAAAATTAAGCTTTAAAAATTGATACATAAGCTTTGATAACATCGATTAGGGCATAGTAATACCCTTATACCAAGCACAAGGACCTCTCTATATCAAGCCCATGAGTGTTAATGAAGACATCAACAAATTGTATAATGTGACTACTCAAAATTATGAATAGTATAATCCAACACCAGATGGTATTCTCCAATGGATGGACAACCAGTATATCTAAGATACTACAAGTAGTGTTTGAAACTATTAGGTCCATAGCGATTATAATCTCACTAGAAGGTTATGCAGTACTATAAAGGAATGAGAGAGCATCACGTGCTAGCTTCCTAAACATCACAAGTTTGTGTGCCTCATGTGTTTAATAATGAGAGGACCATTGGTAGGACCACCACTAGAGAGACTCAATGAAGCTCCCCAGTTCTAAGGGTAGATGGAGGTATGTGACTTCATCTAGTGCCTCAAAGACTTCTATGATACTAAGAATGACTAGATGAGGTCATTAGATCACATCTTTGATGGTATCATCGTAAGATGGTAGTAAACTCATAAAGATCACCTTTTATATTGGGTTCAAGTATGAGCTACTCTACATCATATATTTAACCATGATAATAAGATCATAGGCACACTTAGTTATAGTGGAATGCAAAGACCCAAACCTCACATTGAGGCTTGTAAGAGAATATGGTGTGCTAAGGAAACATCCTTACCATAATACCTCTAGGTGCATGCGTTCTATGGAACTTTACACACTTGGGTATGAGCTTGGTACATTCATGAGGAAAGGAGCATGGGTACTAGGTTTTGGCAGTTACTAAAAGAGAACATGATGTTGGTGCTCTTTTATTTTTCACCAAGGATGGACTTGCACCTCACCCTTTAAGAGATGTGTGAAGCAATCATTGGAGACCTAAGTCCCATCAAAGACCATTTGTGCCATATTCATCAAGAACCTAAATAACCCTTGCACTTATTCATTGATCCTTCTACCTAATCAGTTTTTTTGCCTACTTAGGCTCCTAATGAAGAAAAAAAAGAAGAGATCTACATGGGAAAGAAAAAAATCATCTTCCAAGTAGATGAAGGTTAAGGATCTACTTCACTTGACCCCTTGACAAATCATCTAGATGTCCCTACAAGTACTATTTCATGAGCTATTTGGAACACAAGTTCTCTAATGGAAAACCATTATCATGGGCCTATAAAAACTATTCAATGTAACATTGACATGGAGCAAGAGCCAAAGATGGCCATAATTGGAAATTATTGGACTAAGATATAAATCTCATAGATTTTTGAGTTATTGAAAGAATATAAGGATGTATTATTGAGGAATTAAAACAAAATAAAAGGATTTCACCCTTCTCCAGGGAAGATGCACATAAATTTGATCGATGACGTTTTCACCATGAAGAAATGACCATACAAGATGAACCCCAACCTTTGGGTGTAAGTACAAGAGGAGATCGATAGCATGCTCCATGTCAGAGTAATTACTCCCATTATTGAATCTAAATGGGTCAGTCCTATGGTAATCAATATAAAAAAAGATGTGTGTATCTAGATCTATGTGAATTAGTATGTTATGAATGCATCATGTGTGATAGATCCTTTCCCAACACCTTTCATCAAGGAAAATTTAGAGTGTGTTACTGGTTGTGAGGTGTACTCTTTTACCAATGGGTTCTTAGGGTACCACCGAGTCCAAATAGATGAATAAGACCAATCCTAGACTACTTTCACTACTAAATGGGGGTATTTTACCTATATCATCATGCCTTTCAAGTTGAAAAATGCCCCGGTAGTGTTTTCACAGATATCAATTGAGGCTTTCAAATATTTTATTCATAAATTCCTCAAATTCTACTTAGATGACTGGACAATATATAGGTTGATCAAGGACCATTGTGCCAATCTGATACTCATGCTTGAGCACTCTCAAGTGTTGAAAATTTATTTAAATTTGAAGAAGTGTATGTTCCAAACATTGTTTGGTGTACTTCTTTGGCATATCATTTGTAAGGAAGGACTCCTAGTGGATCCAACCAAGGTATATTTTATTCTCCATCTGCTAGTGCCCAAGACTCAGCATGAGGTTCACACCTTCCTAGGACACATGAGTTACGGAAAAGTTCAATCAAAGTTATGCCAAGATCATTGTGCCCCTAGAAGAGCTCCTAAAGCAGAATGAATAGTTTATATGGACTAATTATTACAAAGGAGCTTTCGAAACACTCAAAGAAAGGTTAGTTATTGCTCCTATATTGTAATTCCCTAATTGGACAAAGCCTTTTCATGTCCATGTTGATGCATCTAGAATGACAGTTGGCATGATACTTGCACAACTAGGTGAAGGAAACTTAGATCACCTAATTTACTTTGCTAGTAGGAAGCTAACATTGACTGAAAGAAACTACCCCACAAAAAAAGCATGAAACTTTGTCTATGGTTTATGTTATACAAAAGTTTAGGTAGTACCTTTTGGACACTCCTTTTATATTCTATATAGACCATGAGGCCCTAAATCATCTTGTCAACAAGCCAATACTGCATGGAAGGATTTGCCACTGGATTTTTCTCTTCCAAGAATTCTAGTTTTTTGTAGTAGTAAAGCTTAGAAAAACCAATTGTGGGCCTAATATTTTATCCTAAATTGAAAATAGAGGACCCCCACATGCCATAGAAGATGATCTTCCTAATGTATAGCTATTTTGATTTGATTGTGTACCTAAAGAACTGGAGGATATTGTAGCATTTCCTAACACTGGTTGTGTGCCTAACTCCCTCACTCCATACGAGAAAAAACAACATGTAGTCTATACCACACCTTATCAACTCATAGAAAGATATATTTACAAAATGGATCTTGATGAGGTGCTTCACCACTATGTAATGCAACATAATTTGAAGTGATATGAGAAGTCCACAAAGGTATTGCTAGAGGACATTATGATGGAGAGGCTACCACATACAAGGTGTTGTTCGTTGGACTCTAGTGGTCAACTTTATTTAAAGAAGCAAAGGCATATATTAGACAATGTGATGTATGCCAACATGTAGGAAAACCTAATAGAAGAGATGCTATGGCATTACACCCTATTCCTTCTCAAAAACCATTCAAAAAATGGGCTATTGACTTTATGGGGCCTATCACTCTAGTAGGATGATAAATGGGCTCCTAATACATCATTACAACAACTGATACCTCATGCACTAGGCTAAAGCAGTGCCAACAAAAGACTATACTAAAATAACTATCATGTGATTCATCTAAGAGAACATTATAACATGGTTTATATGTCTCCTAAGCTTCACCAGCGATCGTGGAACCTACTTTTGGAATAAGATGATTCACATTTTATTGGCTAAGTTCATGATTGTGTACCACAAGACAACACCATACCACCCATAGGCCAATGGAATAGCTAAAGCCTTCAATAAGATCCTTGGCACCACTTTGAAAAAAATTGCAATGTTGGCCAAATTTATTGGGATGATAGAGTACCTATAGTACTTTATGTGTAATGAAATACATACGAGCACCTTAACAAAAGTACACCATTCAACCTAGTATATGGAAAGGAAGCGGTCATATAGTGGAGTTCCCGATTCCATCTCTCCAAATAGTGCATGTGGGAAACTTAGATGATGAAGCCTCTTTGAAAAATTGGATCAGTAATTTGATGAAGATAGATGAGGCTTGGTTCCTTGCCCACTAGAGTCAAGATGTTGAGAAATTCAAATAAAAATCATGGCATGATCACCATCTAAAGAATAAAGTCCTTTCTCTAGGTATGAAAGGTCTATTATGACTCTAAGTTTGTACACCACCTTGGGAAGTGCCAGATTCATTGGGATGGCCCATGCATTATACATATCATTCAACCTACCAGAGCTTGTCTGTTAAATTGAATGGATGGTTAGTTCTTCCCAAGGAATTATAATGGGAGTCAGCTTTGGCTATATTGTGATTCCAATTAACTTCTCTTTTTGTAATCAATAAGGCTTAAGACCATTAGGTTATAATTTACTACTTTCAATAAAAAGTGATTCCCTTGAGGTGTGTGACTCTTTAATGTAATTATGATTTCTTATACTTAGATTATTTTCATGGAGGAGAAAAAACCCTTTTAGTGTGGGGTAAGGCATCATGCATATGAATACAAGACATAAGACAAGTGGGAATGTAATGACTATAAGGCATAATAGTCATCTATGGCATGAAAGTGATAAAGGGTACATGAGTCACTCAATGTACTTTGAATGCATTTTGAAAGTTTCCCACCATTTAGGGTGATAACTATCTTCCACTACACCAAAAAGGTGGGACACAGTTGTCATCTACTTCTAAAAAAGTCACAAGAAGGGATGGACCATTAATGTGATAAGGTTAGTTATGGTGAGAAGTGTGTGAGTGGAATGATGGGACAAAGTGATTAAGGCACTAAATACTCAATGCAAGATTTGAAGTACAAAGGCCATTAAAAGATATGCATTTATGATTAGAGGTGACAAGGGGAGGGAAGGAATTAATGGAGGTTAAACCCCCCTGAAGGGCTTATAAATAAGCTTGCTAAATTCATGTTACACTTTACCTACCTATAATCTTTGAGTGCTAAGTGTGAATGGTAAACCAACAAACCAAGGACCATGATACAATAAAATTCCTTCAAATTTGAGTAGATCAGAGTGATTTCAAAGTTGAAAAAGACATGATGGTTGTTTCTAAGGCAAGAAGGGAGGTTTCTAGTTAGGATTGGGGAATAGGAGTGGAAATCTTTGAAGTTTTAGGTTGTAGATCCACCATCGTTAGAGCGTGAATATTGAGAGCCAAAGCAAGTTAGAATGCCACCATGTACTCATTAGGAAACATGGGATGGCCTTGGGTTAACCTTCAAGTGCCATGAAGGGTAATGTGATCAAATAAAAAGGCCAAATAACTTGAAAATCTTCCAACCATACCATTGGAGGAAGAGGTGAGTGGAGGATCTTGGTTCCCTATAAGAGAAGAGCCTTTGAGATATCAAGAAAAGAAACCAGAAAAAGTGTAGTGCGTGGGAGTTTTGAGATAAATCATGGAAGGAGAAGTGATATAGAGCATGGAAGAAGCAAAGATGGTAAAGAAAGGAAATTAGGTGCAGGCCTCTTCATCACTAAACACCCTAACATTTCCCCCTCTCTCTATATTAATCAGAAGAGATGAAATACACAGGGTCAATCTTGCATGTAAAGAACTGGGTCTCCAAGGTGTCAACCACCACAATTTTTTACTCCAATCACTATCAATTGGGCAATGAAGTAGAGTTGTAAAATTATTATGAAGTCTAGACCACCAACACTAAGAATCAAGTGGTCTATGACTTATCCATAAAAAACTAGCTGGACAAGGCTGACCTCTTCTAACCTTTTGAGATGCCGTACTTTGGCAATCCTACTGAGGTGGTTTAGTTCCTCCTCTCACATGTCCATGAGGACTATATCCACTTTTTAAGGTGAAACATGAAGATCATTTCAGAAAGGATAAATAAAGTAATGGGACTTCAATGTTCAAATGTGAATGTGTTAGATGACTTGATAGATATGGAGGAGGTTAAACAAACCACTACTATGCTAATGTACCAAAATCAAGGGCATGCAATGCACATACAAAACCTATAGGATCCCATCCTCAAGTTGCAGTGTAAATCATTTCCACTAAGGTTGGGGGGATTGATAGATGGAAGGAAGTGGATATGGCCCACTTGCACATTGCTCACCAAGTTATTTAGGGCACACAATACAATTGGGAATTATATTTTTCCTAGAAGATAGCTAAAGACATAGAGAAGGTGCAAAAAATTCCAAAGTATAGGTTTCTTTGAGGAATAATCCTTTTATTTCTAGTTTTTTATGAGATTGGGGTGCCTAACTACAATTCACAGTCATTGAAGTGGGTGTACCCCGCACTCATAGGTCCACCACCGAGCACTTCAAAGATTTCACTTTCCCCCAACACATTACCCCAACATAGAAGTTGAAGATGAAGTACTGGTTTGATGGGATGAAGGTAGTTTTTGGGAATGAATGGTGCATTCCAAAGGATTTGACCCCCTAGACTATAGACCAAGTAAAATTCATTGTAAATTAGCACTACTCCCTAGAACATATTTGTATGAACCCTTTGGGAGAGATTTTTTCATGTCTTAAAATGCCATATGACTTTTCTATGTGCTACTTCACTGATTCCATTAACCAGATTTATGATGTGCAACTAATCAGTCTGTAAGCAAAATGGATCGATCCAGAGTGCCACACCCTCCAAAAAATGTTTGTGTATCTGGGTAAAAAGGCCTTTTTAGAGAGAGGGGAAACAAACTTAACTGGCATCAAGGTTAAGAATATCCTTGTCAAGGAATAAGTTCATATATTATTTTATATGTTATGCCCCCACTGGTGCCCTCAAAAAGGAGACCTTAAGGAGAGGCTCCCCCAAGCATCATAAATATGAAGGAAGCAACCAGAGCCAAGTTCCAGTACAAGAGGGTAGTAGGACCCTAAGAAATGACATAGGAAAATGGAGGCACAACCCTCTAGACCTACTTATTCTCACCCTTTCACACCATGTCCACCTCCACCTCACCCTTCACCTTCTCCACCTCATCCTTTACCTTCACTAGATCATCAATCTCCATTTAACACTTCATCACTATCTACTTTGGCTTCACCTTCTCTTTCCACTCCTTCCCACTCACCTAACCTAAACCCTTCATCTCCTTATCCAACTCTCTCACCTTCTCTACCTCCTTGACCACCATTGCCTACACCATCTCCAAAGACTACCATCAGATCAATGCCATAACAACCTCCAAGTCAAGCATCCCAAAGGGACCCCTATTAGGAGTAGATTCATAATTTGGGATCAAACTTGGAGGATACTCCATCCCTAGTGCAAGAGGCCCTATTTGGAAATCAAATTGATATTGATGAAATTATAGCAAATGAGATATCTTTAGAAAGCCAAAGAGGTGAACTTGAGTGAGACACAAAAAGGGGGAAGGGGCCAATTGAAGGGGAACATGAATAGAGAGGGTCATCCACTATGCAAGAACATTAACAGTTTGGCATATAAGATAAGAGCATCTATCTTTGGAATCACTTTCACCTTAAGGATGCCACCTCAAAAATAAGGAATTAGGTGTCCTTACTTTTGGAAATGTATAACAAAGAGCCCTAATTTAATATTCCTATAGATTGCATTTTTTCTAGCCTAAATAATCCAGGTCTACCCGACCTTATAAAGATTGATCCATAATGGCTCTCTCCAAAAATGACAAGTGCCACATTTTTGAATTTGGCCATGGAAATGACATCCCAGAACATTTTTTAGATTTAGATGCATGCACGGCAAAAAGGAAACATCACAGGGTTGTAGAGATGTATAATAAAATGTATACAAACAAGCAAGTGCTAGCCAACGAAGTGGCCTCCTTAAAGCAAAAAATATAAGAGGCCAGTGAGGCTAAGGTAAAGGTTTTAAACCTTTGTAAAAGAAATTAATGAGGAATCAACCTTGATAGATGGTGTACTTTTAGATGGGGATGCCACTAGAAAATTGGCAACATTGGTTAAGTTATTTCTCAAGAAAAATAAGTAGTGACCCATGCCTAGAGATGAGGCCAAAAAAATAACTAAATAATTCACCATGATGGTAAACATTTGTAAAATCACCTTAGAGAGAGTCACATAAGTTTTCCCCATTTTGGATGGATTTTTTATGCAACTAGTATGCCCAAATAAAATAGTAGAAGCTGGCCTCCATGATGAGGAGGTACTGAAGCAATAAGCAGTTGATGCCACCCTTTTAATAAAAGACCACACTAAGTACGCAAAATCATTTTAAAACATTGAAATTATGGAAGAAGCCATAAATAACCATCATCAAAAAATAAATGCAAGTTTTAACATAATCTGAGAGCAGGTTGATAAGGAGATCTCCAAGTTAGAAGACATCTAGAAGGAAGCTAGTGCAGCCCTAGATGAATAGGTGAAAAATATCAAGACTCTAACTTAGCTCAAGGAGCTAAAAGAAGCAAAAGAGGCCATTTAATGAATAAATACCAAAGTCCACAATGCATTATCTGACTGGGATGGGATAAAAAAGGAACTTGAGCAGAAGGGGCTAAATTTTTGGAGGATGCTAGTGTGGCTTAGTCTAGGATGGACTAAGGGTTTAGTGTGAGGTGATTTTTACCCCTAAATTTTGAATAATTATTGTTCCATTTTAGGTTCATGGCATGGAGGAACCATTATCCATTTTGACACAATTTTGGCATGGCATAGAAGGACCATAGCAAGGAAGACCATGGTGCATAGCTATTAGGTGCATGAGTATCATGGCATGAAATTTGCCAAGTGTGGAAGGATAATGGCATAAGAGACCCAATTTGAGAGGTCCCAGTCAAGGGAAAATGTTTCATGAGGGACACAAGAATACAAGACTCAGAACCAAAGTGAAAGACTAGGGGAGCACATAGGAAGAGAAGCACAAGGGATGCAAGATAAATTAGAAGAGCAATTCAAGTAGAACACTTCCACCCCACCGACCAAAGGTTTTGTACCAGCCCACGAGGAATATAATAATTTTCCACCAAAATATAGCATAGAGTAAGTATCTAGGGTCATAGAAGCCCAATTCTATAGGAACTATAGAGAGGATTACAAAGCAAGTTAGTCAAACATTAGTCCATAAATAATTAAAAATGCATAAAGAACTAACTAACTAAGCCTATCTATTCCTAAGGGAATTACAAAAGATATTAAGAAAAAAATGAAAGAAATCAACATCATATTACCTTCCCAAATCTATTCACCATACCCATGTGGCTCAAAAGCATGTTCTCCCTTGATCAAACATCTTTGTCTTTGTCAACAATGGTGGAAAACTCCTCCAATGTCTCAAGAACACTCCATAAAACCTAGGCTCATGATTCCAAATCACTAAACTAGCCTATCAATAAATCTTGTAAACAAAATCAATGATCAAATGCAAAGGATTGTGGAAAAAATTTAACATTATAACTTTGTAATATTCAAGCTTAAAATTCATGTCAATGGCCTCTCTATTTATAGATTTTTGAGATTGGTCAGGATCAACCATGATCATCCATCTCAAGATTGAGATGTGTGGCCATGGATAATCCTAATATTTAAAATTAAATCCATAATTATCTTCATCATGACCTTGGAAGAAGGGGCATTGAAGAGGCATGGGAGGCATTAATTAGGCATGGGTGACCCATAATCCTGATATTTGTGGCATTTATGGCCTAGAGATGTCTTCCCAAGAAATGATGTCACCTGGTGATGTAGTTAATAGGAATCAATTTTTAAAAAAAAATATTCAATAACACTCATGGAAAATCTACTTAAGCTCTTGATTTGGATTAATTATTCTTAAACAAGGTTAATCAACATTTGTGAAATTATTTGAAAATTGGCCCTCAATTAATCAAAATGGTCAGAAAATCATATTACTAAGTTGCAATTTGACTTGAAAAGAATTAGAAGGTGACAGATGCACTAGAACCATATTTTAATTTAAGATGTTTCCAACATAAAATAACAAAGTTACGTGGCATGTACCAATGAATTTAGGAGAAAATAGTTACCCAAAGCATAAAAGGTGAAATCATCATTTTGACTCAAAATGAATTGATCAAATTTAGTTGGCCCGTAAATTGTATTTCTCCATTTAGGGATACTTTTACCTAAATTGGAACTTGTAAATGATAAGTCCAAACCATTTAAGGTGTTTTATGGATTTTGACCTAAAATGTGCATTTGAGTGCAATTTGACTAAGATTGATAATTTCAACATAAATGGTGTTAGGAATTGGATGTCTACATTTTGCCCTTATTTGAGAAGGTGTAGTGAGACATTAAAGTGAAGCAACATCTTTTTAAAGAAAAGATTTTTTAAGAATAAATAGGAATAGACCCATGATGCCCCCTCAAGAGGACATGCTAGGATGAAAGAGAAGGATGGACTCTCGAAAAGAGAGAGAAAGTGAGAGGTTAACCCATGGAATAGATCATATCCAAACAAGTTAATGCTTACACACATGATTACCATCAATGATCAAAATATAATGAGAGGTATAATAGGCCCCAAAGACAAGGGGAATGGGAAAGATATAATCCATAAATGTAAGGGACACATAGTAAATATACCCAATTTGAGAGTATAAGCTATGTGCTTACGGCATTGATCAATCCTTAGACAAGTTGCACACTAAAATATTGCAATCATGGGCATTAGTGTGGAGAGATTGAAATTATGGGAAAAGAGAGAGTGTTTTTATTTAGGAAGGGAAGCACCACTAGAATAGGGTCTCTAAAGAGAAGATAATAAGTACTCCAATAGAGTAGATTTGATCATGATAAAATAGTTGTGGCCCAATAGGGTAAATCTTGATCATTGATAAAGAATAAATAATGATTTTCCCCCTATATATCTGATTTGATTCAGATGTGGTTAAGATGTTAGGCCCCAGCATGGGTAATTGGTAAGCAAAATATCTCAAGGATATAACCAAAAAGATAGGTTAAAGTGAGTGGGCACAAATGTACATGCGATGGTGTAATGGCCTAGAAAGCCATATAAAAACAAGCATATGAGAATGCACAAAGTGATGAGAGAGATGAAAAGAAGAATGGAGATAACCAAGCTAACTTCAATATAAATTGAGTGTTACCTACATAGTTCCATGGACTCATATTCCAACATAAACTTTAGGCCAATGTAGTTCACCCAAGTTTGGGAGAGAATGGAATGAGGAATGATGAAAAATGACTAAGAATTGATTAGACATATAATGTATTCAAAGAGATGCACATCTAAGCATAGACAAAAATTCCTAAAATGCATGCTACGTAGAAGCCTAATTCCATATCATGAGCCTAGGTTTTGCAAAGTGTTCTTGAGAATCATTCATCAGAGCTGAAGTTAACATTAAGACTTTGAGACATGAGCACAAAGTGCTTGATATAGAAAAATAAATTAGGAATCATAAGTATGAATAACTTATAATGACATAAGATTCAAATTGTGCTAAGCCAGTTCAAATGTGAATACCTATAACTAAGAATAATGGTAAAACAATGACCAATACTAGAGTTACAACGATTTACATTTAAACAAAAAAGAAAAAACAAAGAAAAAGATAAAGATAAATGAATCTAAATTTAAATCAAGATATGATCTTAAGTAGGAACAAAATGTTTAAAAATAAAAATCAAGAATGTCTTAACAACATGAGACCAAGATATGAATAATCAAGATCCACGTGGACCATTAAGGCATTCTTGAACACAAAAGAGAAAAGCAAAATCAAATAGAAAAATAAGACACCAACAACAATAAAATAAAAAAAATGGTCCAAGAACAATGTAATAACATAGGATAAAAATATAAACAATCAAGATCCATGTGAATCATCAAGATGTTCTGAAACACAAAAAAGATAAGCAAAAAAAAATCAAGGAAACACAAGACTAAGATGAGACAAGAAGTAATAAAAAGAGAAAAGGAGAAGAAATAAAAGGATAGGTGTGAAATCACAACAAAACACTAATAAAACACAATAAAACATCAATAAAACTCAAATAAACACACATAAACAAAAACTAAGTTAGTGCGGTTTAAAGACAAATGTTCATGCATGTGTGGTAGAGGCATTACTTTCCACCACATCATAACAAATAATAATGACATGATAATTGTTCCCTAATTAAAGAGGAACAATAATAGAAGAAATGGGAGAAGTGAAGAAAAGGAAGGGGTTGGCCAAGTTGACTCCAGATGTATAAGACAAGTTGACTCCAGATGTAATCATCCTCAAAAACTATAGAAGGATCATAAATATATTAAAATTGATCTACAAGGAAATCATAACCAATGTTGTCACAACCAATACTATAATCTATTTTTGAATCTGATTCTGAAGCATGGGACTCTGAATCCAATATAGCAACTAATGTTGATTCTATCTCTAATTATAAATCCAATGTTGGTTCAAAAATGGAACCTGACTCTAATATTGATTCTTCATCTGATATGGTTGTTTTGATAATGTTCTATTAAATGCTGAATTTTTGACAACTAATGGCCTGTGATGGCATAATGGGCTCAATAAAAATTGATTCATCTTAGAAGGGTTCAACATAGACTGACTCATCTAAGTAGAGCCCCTAAAAAATATGGAACCACTCAAGGGACATCTTGAAAAATTCATGTCTATCAAAGTGAGACTCCTCAATGAGTGGGAAAAGATCAAGAGACAACTCTATCGAGATTAGTTTGTCAAGGAGATGAGGGTCTTTAAAAATAGGTAACATATAAATAAGTAAGTTATCATTGTCTATCTTATCACAAATGGGTGTTTCAACAATAACATGTTGGTTTTGGTTCACAATTGGTTGAAAAAGATCAATTTTGAACACATTTGGATCCTCATAAGATGGCTTTTGAAGACGTAATGGTTCTTGTTTAGGCTAAAAGATCAACATAGAATTTCTAAAGTGGGAAACATTTGGTTTAGTGGGAACAATGATGTGTGGTTCAATAATGGGTTCTCCAAATATTATACTATTGAATAAGGGATAAAAAAACAACTGGTTCATCAAATGGAGGTTCTTCAACAATAGGTTCATCAAAAACTGGTGATAGGCCAAAAATGGTAACAACTGGATGCTTCTTAGTTTGGTTTCTTATGCAAAACAAAGGTGGAGGTCCTAAAATGGTAATGATTGGATGCTTCTTAGTTTGGTTTCTCATGCAAACCAAAGGAGGAGGTCCTAAAATGGTGATCTTGGTATGTTGTGGAGTTTTATTACTTACACAAGCCAAATCATCCAAGATTTCTTGATAAACCCAATCATTCCAATCATGAGTTGGATCATAAGTTAGATCTTGACTGTGTTCCCATGAATAATTTTTATGAAGTGGATATAAATCTCTCTCACAAACCATATTGTCACCATAGGGATCTTGAATAAAGTCATAAAACTCATTTTTTGCAGCCATTCTATCATAAGTTAGATTATCTATGACTGCACCATAAGTGTAGCTAGACATATCTGCATTTAATGAAGAAATCTTCAAAAATAGAAAGACTTAAAGTTTTGAAAACTTTGAAAAGTGATGTTTAAAATACAAAAGGTTCAACCTTGGTTGAAAGGTTGAAGCTGCATCTCAAAAGTAGTTTGTGCTAAGATTTGGCATAAAAAACCTAACATCAAATGTCTAACATTAAAGGTTTTTGAAGAAAGGTTGTATTTTCCCAAACAAAGTCACAAAAAATGATGAGGATAGGCACTCGAACAAATGAACAATCAATAGAGTTCAAAACTGGGTAATCATTTAACTGAAGCTCAGCCCAAAATAAAAAATTTATCAACCCCATGAATTGAGGCCTAAATAGAAATCAATCAATGTTTGGATCCAAACTTGACAAGGTTAATTGAAAATTCAATGTTGAGGACTATGATTGGACCAAATAAGCTAGACAAGAGCGGACAACATAATGATGCATAAATAATGTCCAACTGGTATATATGACATGGTTTGAAATAAATGGTTTTTGATACAATGGTAAACAACTTCTTGAAACAAATTGAGTAGCCTAATGGTGTAAGCATGCTCGAATGATGTAGTCAATTGTTATGTTTCAAATACTCAAAGGCAAAAAATATTTGTCATGATTTAGGTAGCATAACGCTACTTTCTGCAACTCAAATGACACACACACATAAATAAGTTTAGCAAAAATTTCAAGGCACAAATGTGGTGTAAAATGGCTAGCATAATGCCTTTTTAGACAAATTGGTTTTGACAAGGCTTATAAACAAATAAACAAGTTTAGTCTCAAAATATACCAAGAAAAAATAACCAAAATACTCTAAGTATAATCATCCAAATCCTAGCAAGGGTATGGCAATGTGGGGTTGACTAAACTAGCAAGATTTCAAATGTTTCTAGGGGAATCAATTGCACAATGACTTTCACATCAAACAATGAAAAATAAAATCATGGAAATTAGGTGAACATGGCATTAGATAGTTGTAAAAAGGTCTATTCTTTTTTACAACCACTACATCTTACTATTTGCTCAGTGTAGTTCGATGTCCAAATGTAGACACATCCCGTGTGAAACTCTGAAGGAGTAAGTGAAGTCAATTTTGAGAGATGAAACCCTGGGTCAAAGCTTCCCTAAAGAACTTGTGGGAGGTGATGAAGTCCCCCTCATGAGCCAAGTTTGCATATAAATATAGAAATCATGAAATTAGAAAGACTTTAGGGTCATTTTCAAGGTCACCCAAACTTTGATGAGTTTTTAGGGAGTGCTTTAGATGACTTTATTTTTAAGCCTTGGACTAGGCTATTTGCAATAGGAATGGTGATTTTGATTCTAAGGGATCCCTAAAGGGGACAAATGGAATAACATACATGCAATACCCCTCTTTTTTCCAAACAAAAAACTAATTAAACAACTATTGAAAATAATAATTAATAATTGTGTTCAATTTTAAGTCCAAATGAAAGATTTGGTGGTGTTCATTTGACCCCTTGGTCTTAAGATTGTGAACTTTGAAAAAAATAATTTAAACATCTAAATTTTTCCTTAAACACCAAAACAAAGTTCCTAATTGATTTTTAAACATGTAAAAGGTGATCTAAACATGTTTTTTAGCAAGTGTCAAGCTTGGTCCTGAAATAAAAATGTTAACATGTCCTTTAGCCTTGAAGCTCTTTTAGGTTTGAAATAACGAACTTAAAAAAAATCTCTCAAGTCTGTGTTTGAAAAAAAACACAATGACCAATGTCGGTTATATAACCAATGATAGTTACATTTGCTAACCGATGATAGCTATCTAACCAACATTAGTTATACTAATGTGATTGATGACAGGTATCCAATCGATGTTAGTTTTAATAGTCAACATTGGTTAAGTTATCCAATCGATGTTAGTTTTACTAGTCGATGTCAGTTATTGTGTAAATTTGTGGCAAACAAAAATGGCAAAATAAAGTTAGAGAATCAATTTGCAAGATTTTTAATGATCCAAATGAAGATTTTAAAGTTGCAAAATGATTTTCTTCAGGTGTGAGATGCGTTTAGTCTCATCAGGTATCCTAAGATATAGAGAGGATTACAAAGCAAGATAGTCAAACATTAGTCCATAAATAATGAAAAATGCATAAAGAATTAACTAACTAAGCCTATATATTCCTATGGGAATTAAAAAAGATATTAAGAAATAAATGAAAGAAAGAAACATCATGTTACCTTCCCAAATGGATTCGCCATACCCATGTGGCTCAAGAACATGTTCTCCCTTGATCAAGCATCCTTGTCTTTGTCAACAATGGTGGAAAACTCCTCCAATGTCTCAAAAACACTCCATAAAACCTAGGATCATGATTCCAAATCACTAAACTAGCCTATTAATGAAGCTTGCAAACAAAATCAATGATCAAATGAAAAGGATTATGGAAACAATTTAACATTATAACTTTTTAATAGTCAAGCTTAAAATTCATGTCCATGGCCTCTCTATTTATAGATTTTTGAGATTGGTCAGGATCAACCATGACCATCCATCTCAAGATTGAGATGTGTGGCCATGGATAATCCTAATATTTGGAATTAAATCCATAATTATCTTCATCATGATCTTGTAATAAGGGGCATTGAAGAGGCATGGGAGGCATTAACTATGCATGGGTGACCCATAATCCTGATATTTGTGGCATTTATGGCCTAGGGATGTCTTCCCAAGAAATGATGTCATATGATGATGTAGTTAATAAGAATCAATTTTCAAAAAGAAATATTCAACAACTCTCATGTAAAATCCACTTAAGTTCTTGATGTGGATTAATTAGCCTTAAACAAGGTTAATCAACATTTGTACAATTATTTGAAGATTGGCCCTCAATTAATCAAAATGGTCAGAAAGTCATATTACTATGTAGTAATTTGACTCAGGAAGAATTAGAAGGTGACGTTAGATTTGACAAAATAGTATTTCCATTTATGATGTTTCCAACACAAAATATTAAAGGTACGTTGACAAAAGGTGAAATCATCATTTTGACTCGAAATGAATTGATCAAAGTTAGCTGGCCCATAAATTGCAATGCCCCATTTAGGGATACTTTTACTTAAATTGACACTTGCAAATGACAAGTTCGAACCAGTTAGGGCATTTTATGGATTTTGACCTAAAATGTGCATTTGAGTGCAATTCGAGTAAAATTGACAATCTCAACACAAATGGTGTTAGGAATTGGATGTCTATAGGAACAACTAGTTATAAAAGCCACAAATCTTAGCTTGTTGTGAGTCCATGTGCCATCTATTTATGATAGTTAGAATTTTGACAGTTGGTCAGGGAAAAAAAGAATAAAAACCTTGTTGTAAACATTTGTATTAGGTTCCTTGAGAATAATAGATATAACATTATCTTGTAATTTGTTAAGCAATTAATGAAAAACTAGTATTAACCATATTGTGTTATGAATCATGAAACATTCTAAGTGTTTAATGATGGATATGTTATATTTCTAAGTTATGGGTGAATTTTTATTTCATTGTTATTGTTAGATAGTAATGGTGATCCTAGTTATAGTCGTAATTAAATATGGATGAATACGAATAATAGTAGTATATTTATGTTATTGAGTAACCTTTTAAGAACTATGTTATGAAAGATGAATAAACATACAACATTGTGCTTCAAAGCATTCAGGAGCTAGTCTTTCATCGTACACTTTGGGTGAGCATGTGAGACTTACTTCTCACATGTTAGGGCCAATGCGTTACCTTGTTGGGGAAAAGCTTCAGTGCCATAGTGGAACTAACTAAAATAACCCAAAAAACCTTAGGATTCATTAGATAATTTTCTAGATTTAGACCAAGTTTCAAGTGAAAATGACACTACAAACACTCTTTCTCCTCCATCACTACCTTCACAAACTTAGGAAGGCAAATTTAAACTGAATGGTATGACCAAGAGAGAGAGAATCAGGAGCTAAAACTTTGGCCATTATTAGGGGTAATAGTAATATTTAACTAAGTGGAATTGGTTTTTATATTGATGGATTATTATTTATGAACAATCACTAAGAGTGATAGTAGGTCACTATGGCCTATCCATTTGAGAGGGGTCTATTATTGCATCTATTTCTCCACTTCAAAATTTGATGGAGAATAATGGTTTTGAGGGATGATTTTAAAGGTCAAGGAGCTTATTTTTATGGTGGTTTAATCAGTCAAATCATCTCTATGATGACTATAATTTTTGATTTTCATGATATATTTATCATCTATATAAGTTTAAAATGCCTCATTACTCATGGAAGATCCCTCAATTTCATGAATTTCATGCACTCTCTCTTGGAAGGTGTTTCTTATATGCATCCTTCAAGTGATATCCTCTTTGGAGACATGGTATGTGTTTGAGCAGTCTACTACATGATTGATTGCCAATTTTGGCTCAAATACTAGTGATATATCATAGTGTGATATTCTAAGGATAATAGTTCACTATTGGAAGCATAGAAAGATGAAGCTAGCAGTTTAAGCACATCTTCCAATGAGAGTCATACAACCCTATATGGATTTTAGAAGTAGATGGGAGATGCTTAGATTTATGGGTAAGACTTGTTATATATATTCATGCATTCATATGGCCTTGACTACCCCACTAACATCATCAATTTTTTCAAATTTATTAAATGATCTAAGAATACACAAAGACCTCATGCATTGGTTGACTAGGTGTGTAGTCTGTACAAATCAATTAGGTGAGTTGAAGGTGACATAATGATGATCATAGGCTCTATATGACCTTAAAGGAGTAATAATAAAGGTTAAGTGGTTTGACAAGTTTGAAAAGTTGAGAGCTCAAGAAGTGGCTTTGTATCCCTAAACAAGTAAGTAACAACCTACATGCCCTAAGCCTATAGGTCCTTATTTTGGATCAATCAACATCCAATCAACACCAAACAAATCCAAAACAGTGAAACCTTCTCCATGTTTCCTCAAGGAAGATGAATATAGGATAAAAACATTGAAGAGAACTTAGTCACTTGTAAATTAAGGGGTAATAAATGGGACTGAGTATACAGTCCAATAGGCACCTACATGACTGTGCACAAAATAGAGATGGTCAAGGGTCTGATTGAGCTAGGAAGATCATGGACTTTTCGTGATTATTGGAATGAAAATCCTTTAGTTTGAATCTTTAAAAACATCATGGAATATGTGGAGTGTAGCTTTCAAACCAAACATAGTCAAGATGACCCTAAAAGGCCACATCTAATCCTATTTGAAGAACCAGTCCATTTTCAAGATGATGAGTAAGGTAGAGGTGTTGAGAGATTCTTATAGCCCAATTGAGACTGAAAGCAAGTTCAAGGCCATTGATAAAGTTAGTGATGTGTAACTAAGGTCCTAAACTCAAAGTATGTAGTCAAGACACCTTAAAGG
Organism: Torreya grandis; assembly: GCA_037957365.1. NCBI lineage: Eukaryota > Viridiplantae > Streptophyta > Pinopsida > Cupressales > Taxaceae > Torreya > Torreya grandis. Next base: position 4,491,168 of record JARHVA010000670.1, on the reverse strand, counting down.
CACCTACAAGCTGCAAGTTAAGACATGTTAGTACTAAACCTAAAGGAAAGAAAAAAGTTATTTGGAATGACTTTGGTCTACCTTAGATGGACTAATAGGTCATAAGTTAAGTTTGAAACATGATGAAATGAAAGAAGGCTAATCAAGGCAGATACCAAATCCCTCTACACACAGTTAAGCAACCACCTAAAGCCAAGCCTAATGGATAAGGATTGAAGGTGAATACAGTTGACAAAGTTGGAAACCTATGAAAAATCTGAATAGAAATATAAGTACAAGAGTTATAAGTCAAAACATGGTCAAATAAACATATACCTATTCAGGTGGCAAAACAACTTAGGTCTGATCACTATATGCATAAACAGAATCACCTAAAAGCTTTCTCAATCCAGGTAAGGGACCATATTTAGTAGCATAAGGGATAAGAGGTTTTTTAGGTATGAAAAAAAAATTTCAAATGAGATAGGTTACCTTAACTTCTCCAAACAAATAAATGGAACTTCATAGTGGAATTTCATGATAAAGACCTAAAAGGCCTAAATGATCTTAAAAGTTCTTTTGCATTGGTAGACCTAATAAGCAACATATCAACACTTGGAGGGGACTGATAGACTAATATATTTAAGGTTAAATGGGTTTTTTTCACCTTCAAATCTCTTTTTATATAACTAAAGCATTGCACAATCAAATTTCTTAAGGAGTTTATAAAACCATGTAGTCACATGCAAATACAACCAATCATGAGAGAAACTGGAGTTTTGAGGCCTTTATAGGAATAATCATAATCTAAGAAGTGATACAGAATATGGTTATGAGTACAAAAAGACACTCATGGTCACCTAATACCCATATAGGCAACTGCTATACCCATTATTTTGTCTCAATCCTTACCCACTCTATTGGCAAGGAGAAGTCATGAAACCAAGGGGTCTATTTAAGCCCAAAGCATAAGATGAGCATGTAAAACAATATGGAGGGCCCTAGAGACAATAAAATGACATATAAAATGTCTCAGTATACCTTTAGGTGGCATTAAAACTAATTTTTCAATCCAAATGCTCTTGAGGACTAGCAAGGAGGTGATATGCCTTAAACCCCAAGTCCCCTGACCAGTACACCAGATGCATGCAGTGGGGTAAAAATCACTTAAAATTTATGTAGAATCATGGGAAATGTTTTTTTGGATGTGTTTTAACCTCTTCCAATAATGTAATTGAGTTTTACGACTTAAAACCCAAATTGAACCTCTCTTGAGTTCAAGAACACTAAGTTTGACACCTGAAGAACAACTTCACATACTTACACCATATCTCACACTCTTCAGGGGAAAATGAACCATTTATAATATGTGGGTGGGTCAGTAAAAAATATTTTATAATTGGAATGAGGCTAAAATAAGATATATTCTTTATGAGCAATCGTTAAGACCCCAAACAAGTCTTAAACCCTCTTAAAACCCTAATAGTGACCAGTCAAGATAAATGGACCTATAATGCATATATAATTCCATATATTTATCCTAAAATCTCTTGTATATTTTTTAAGACTCCAAGGAGTCTCTCTGCATGTACTTGGTATGTCCTTGAAGTTGTATGGACTTATATAAATGCCTTATTTTTGTGATTTTTATTTTTTCTAGGTGTTTTGAGCAAAGGATAAATTAAAAATAATTGGATAAGGTATTTTTGAATGTTTAATAACTATTCAAGCCCAAAAAATTTCAAAAGAGATTATAGAGGTGGTAAAACAAGACTCATTTTCCAAGGCAGTCTCAAATAAGCCTAAAAAGAGACTAAGTGGTAAGGTCATTTCATGGTTTGCATATTTCCATAAGGTTTTAGGACATAAAAATTGACATGGAGGTTGGTGATATAATATATAAATTTAATAACATTATTTTGGGTGATTTCACACGTGTGGGAGAGGTATAGAGAAATAAAACAAGGTTCTAGGCAAGGAGGCCTAATTGAAGTCTAATTCAAGAGAGAGAAAGGTAGAAAAAATGGACTTCCACTCAGATTCAGGACATGAAACTTGACATGAAGATGTAAGGAAATAATGGGTTTATAATTTCCCTTGTTTTTTCATTACCCTCCATAAAAATCCTTACATAATGATGTTTACATGTTTACAGGGTTACAGGGAAAATAGGCCTAATAAGGGCTTAAGGTGTAAAATGAATTTTTGGGAGTTGTTCTAGGAACCAAATGGTTTGTTTCAAGCTTGATAAAATATTTTAATACCATTCATGGAGATAAGATGACTTGAATAATATGAACTTGAGTTTTAGTCCACTTGAACCAAGCTAAGCATGGGAAAGAAGGAGTTTGAAGACACTTATGCACATGCATGATGGAATGTCATATTAGAAGAGATTATTAAGGAACTGCATGTTTCCAATGAGTTTTTTAAGATCATTTCATGGAAACTTCATGATGGATAAGCCCATTTGTCATTCCTCTTATGTAAAGAAGGGTAGTTTCAAGGAGCTAGTAAAGGCGTCAAGCCAATTTATAACCCCTATGCCACATGGAGGGTTAAAGCATCTTCAAGAGTGAGATACATGGCTTTTGAAGTCTATTTGGACTATATCATAACTCCCTTTCTTGTTTTAACTCACATGAACACTTTTAAATCTTATTCTAATATGCCCCTCTCTCTCTCTCTCTTCACATTTCTCTATATAAGCAACCACTTTTGGCTTTGTAATCAATCTATATCCGTTATGGCAAAGCCTTTCTAGTTTGAATAATATTTTTGAATTTGAATAAAAGATTTAAAGATGGTTTTTATTTCTTGAATTATTTTCTACATGTGTGAAGTAGTGCATAGTTGAGTGACAAGTGATAATAATCTATCCTTATGTTCACCTTACTCTTTCATGTTTTGTTCAAGTAGTCTGCTCTCTAATAGGTCACATGAAGTGTAGTTAGTTTTCTTGTATGTATCTAGGTGCAAGGAAGATTATTAGTGTCTAAAATTATACCTCTTGTTCATCTACCTTAGGAAGTGCATTCCATCTTAACTCCATGTTGAAATACTTATGTTAGAGAAACCTTGGATGTTGAAATCAGTTTTGTGAGTCACATTTCATAAGTGCAAGTGAATGGTAGTATTGTGGATATTAACTTGGTACACCAGCTCATTAGGTTAAGTTTCTTTCATGTTCTCTTTATCCCTTTTCATTTCAACAAGTTAGTAGCATAGGTGATGAACTTTAATAGACATATCTAGGGAGCTATCCCTTAAATCTAGAGGTTTACCCCTACTATAGGTAACGCATAGGTATAGGGGTAATCCCTTTATTGTAATCAATTTGTATTAGGCTTGAACTACCTCTCCAAGGGTGAAAAGTTGAGTGACAACAAGTATCACATTAGACTTCAAAAAAATTATGAGTATTTTAATATGTTGAATTGACTACTTATAATTACTTGGTTTTAGGGTGTAAGTCATTATACATTTAAAGATATAACTGATTTTATCATGAGATTTCATAAAATGCAATTTTTAAACCTATGGCCAAAACATAGCCTTTGGAGTACCAATCTAGCTATGCATTTGAATTAAATTGGGGCTATTTCGAGCCCCTCCAACTTAATTGCATGACTATAAAATGTGATCTTTAGGGGTTTATCAACTTCAATTTCATTAGATCAATTAACGTAAAGAAACATTATTTATTTATATGCAAGTTTTACATGTATAAAATGTGGTTTTGAGCTCAATAAACTTGAATTCATCAGCTAATGAATGTAAATGTTAGTTAGTTCCATTGTGGAGGTAACTAGGGTCAAAATGAGCCACATGAACCTATTTTAAATCATATATGATGTGATACAGAGTGAAATTGACCATAATGTCATGTCACATATAATTAAATAGAGAGTTGATTCATTTAATCAAGGAGGCATTTGAGGCCAATTTGAACCCCTTCAAGAGCAAGATATGATTTGGGGCTATGTTTAATTCTATCATGAATTGATCTAATTAGTGAGTTTGTGATTTGGGAAAAATTGATCCCCTAAACCAAATTTATGGCTCAATCCATTGTATAATGTATGAAACATGTATGGATTAACTGAACCTACTTTTATCAGAAATGAAAACATGAAGGCAATTGTCACAAATATGTGAATAAGCCACTAAAATTTTCTTCAATTACGTTAGTGATTAGACCTTATATCTAATATATTAAGACCTAATCCCTGTAATATTTACCTTAAACCCTAAACCCTATACTATTTACCTGAAACCCTAAACACTATACCATTTACCTTAAATCCTAAGCCGTAATCCATATACCCCAATCCCTTTAAATTATAGACCCTAAACCCTAAACCAATCAATTTAGCCCTAATTAACATCTTTTATATAATAATAATTAGGTTTTTAGGGATCAACTTGGTCAAATTTGCATCACTCATTACCATATTTGACTTAACTAACTCAAATTTTGATAATGTGAGGGATAATTGAGCCCAAAATCACATTCTTTACTCATAGATATAGGTTCAAGGAGCTTAAATTTTCCCCAATTGTCTTCATGATTGTACCCTACATACCCCAAAACCTATACCCTAAGCCTTAATCCCTAAAGTTCCTAATCCCTAAAATCTAAACCATAAATATAAACTATTTAAACCCTGAACTAATCATTTTAGCCCAAATTAATATATTTAGACTAATAATTAAGTTCACATGGCTCAATTTGGCCTAAATCACACGAATGATTTCCCCATTTGAACAATTCACTCAATTTTCATGATGACATGGGGTATAATGACAACCCAAAAACACATTTTATAGTCATAAATAGGTCCAAGTGATTTAAATTATCCTCAATTATCTTTATGTTTGGACCTTGTGTACCCTAAACCCTAAACCTTATAGGTCTTAAACCCCAAGCCCTAAACCATCAACCCTATACCCTATATTTTAAACCCTAAACTAATAATTTTAGCAATAATTAACATTATTTAGAATAATAATTGGTTATTTACATTATAAGTAATTTGGGTCGAATCACATTACTCATTATCCCAATTGACTAATTGGCAAGCAATATGTGATGATGTGGGGGCTATTTAAGCCCAAAAACATAGTGGAACCTATGTAAACCCTAAACCATATATACATTAAACCCTAAGCCCTAAACCATAAACCATAAACACTATACCCTAAATTATAAACCGTAAACTTTCCCTATTTACCAATCGATTTAGCCCCAATAACATCCTTTGTTGTAAGAGTTAAGTTCACATGGAATAGAGAGATTAGACCTTATATACACCCTTAAACCTAAACCCTATTCCCTAATCCCTAAGTTCCCTAAAACATAAATTATAAGCCCTATGCCCTAATGCTCTAATCCCTAATCCCTAAACCATATGCACTAATGCCCTAATCCCTATTTAAGGCCAAAATGAGCCACATGAACCAATTTTAAATTAGATATGATGTGATTTGGAGTGAAATTAACCCTATTTTCATGTCATATAATTAACCATTTGAAAATTTGATTGATTTCATTGAGGAGGCATTTGAGGCCAATTTGAACCCATTCAAGAGCAAGATATGATTTGGGGCAAAATTAAGTTTGATTCTATCATGAATTGATCCAATTAGTCAAATTGTGTAATTAGGGACATGATTTAGGAAAAATTGAGCCCCTAAACCAAATTTATGACTTAATCTATTGTATAATGTATGTATTATATACAACTTAACTAACCCTAATTATATCATAAATGCAAACATGAAGGAAATTATCACAAATATGTGAACAAATAACTCAAATTTTCTTCAATTACCTTAGCGATTCAACCCTATATCCTATACTTTAAACCCTAAAACTTGTACTATTTACATTAAACCCTAAACCATAAGCCTTAAACCCTAAAACCTTTAAATTGTAGACCCTTTAACCCTAAACCAATAAATTTAGCCCCAATTAACATCATTTATTGTAATAATTAGGTTCACATGGATCAACTTGGTCAAAATCACATCACTCATTATCATAATTGACTTAATTGGCTCAAATTGTGATGATGTGGGGGCTAATTGAGCCTAAAATCACATTATTTACTCACAGATCTAGGTTTAAGGAGCTCAAATTTACCCCAATTGACTTCACAATTATACCTTATATACCCTAAAACCTATAACCTAATCCCTAATCTATAAAGTTCCTAATACCTAAATTCTAAACCATAAATCTAAACTCTTTAAACCCTGAACCAATCATTTTAGCCCAAATTAACATCATTTAGACTAAGAATTAAGTTCAAAAGTCTTATTTTGGCCTAAATCACATGAATGATTTCCCTATTTGACTAATTCACTTGATCTGCATGATGACATGAGGTATAATGACAACCTAAAAACACATTTATAGTCACAAAGAGGTTCAAGTGATTCAAATTGTCCTCAATTATCTTATGATTGACCTTGTGTACCCTAAACCCTAAAACTTATAGGTATTAAACCCCAAGACCTAAACCATAAGCCCTATACCCTATATTATAATCCCTAAACTAGTCAATTTAGCACTAATTAATATCATTTAGAGTGATAATTAGGCATATATATTACAAATCATTTAGCCTAAATCACATTACTCATTGTCCCAATTTACTAAAATTGGTGAGCAATCTACGATGATGTGGGGGCTAATTGAGCCCAAAAACACAATGGACCTATGTACACCCTAAACCATATATACATTAAACCCTAAGCCCTAAACCATAAACCTTAAATTATAAACCATAAATTTTCCCTATTTACTAATAATTTTATCCCCAATTAACATGTTTTGTAGTAATAATTAGGTTCACATGGCATAGAGCAATTAGACCTTATATACACCCTTAAACCTAAGCTCAATGCCCTATGCCTTAATCCTTAAGTTCCTTAAAACATAAATTGTAATCCCTAATCCCTAATGCCTTAATCCCTAATCCCTAAACCCTATGCACTAATTCCCTAATCCCTAAACCCTATGCATCAATGCACTAATCCCTATTCTATATTAAGTATAACATGATCATGTTATTAAATAATGTGATCACATTATTCTCAATGTATATAAAACTCACTTCTCAAATTCTATGTTTAAATTGAATTGAGTATTAAGAATGATGTGATCATGTTATATAATGTAATTGTGTTATTTCATAATGTGATCATGTTATTATTAATATAGACAAAACTCACTTTTAAACATCTATTTTAAACCCAAATCGAGAATTTTATCCCCAAAAACTATTGGAGAATTTTCAATGATGTCATGGTGATGTCCAAGTGGTTGGATGAAGTGCCTTGATAGCCTAACTGACTATGACAAAGTGTGCAATGTGCTTTGCATAGTGTGCTTGAATTTGGCTTGGTTGATCTTCAATTTTGGCATGGATAGAGATGTTCAGGGATGAGTATGGTGTAATGAGTATGGTGTATTGAGCATGTGAAAGAGGTCCCATAAGAAGTTTTATATGCTTCGAGTGTTTTTTTTCATGAGTGAAATTCATCTGGTAGTCCATAGTTTCATTTAGAAATTTTGGGTCTAGTGGCAAAAAATATGAATAGGTATTTTATTGATGTCATTATTGCCACATGTGGTTGATTCAAGGGGAGTTGGTCATATGGTTATGATCACATTTGTCACTAGTGTCTATGTGCTAAGTCTCAAGTCATGTGATGAATCACAGTCAAAGATATGTGGGTGAAAATTTGGACTCTTAAGCATTTTGATAGTGTTTTCTATGTTCAAATAGAGCTAAGTAATTATTTTTATGATGTCAACATTCACACACAAGGAGGTTTTAGGAGGAAATGGTCACATGGATTTGTTTATTATTATGCCTAGTTCTTATGCACTAAATATTAGGTCATGCAACTAAGCACAATAAAAGATATGCAAGTGCAATGTTAGGCTCCTAGGCAGTTTGACATTGTTTTCCCATACTTAGCCAAATTTGTGTGTGGTAAGAATAGTTGAGTAAGCATATTGATGAAGTTATATTTCACATGTGTGTAGTTTTAAGACAAGTTGATCATATGGGTTTTTTTAGGTTTTGTGCTTGGTTGATTTATGATAAATTTAAGATCATGTGATGAAGCACATCAAAAGATATGCATTTGAAAAGTTGGCCTTCCAGACAATTCATGGCATAGTTGGCTTTGTGGTAGAAAAATATGAATGATAAATTAATGGTTGTATATATTGCATGTGTAAAGGTTCTATGAGTAAGTTGATACATGGTTGTATTCTCCTATGTGAGGAGATCATATGGTTCAAATTTTAGATCATGCATCTAAGCACAAAAAAAGTTATTAAGGACCAAAGTTGGCCTTCCAAGTAGATTTCAATGGTTCCTATACTTAGTCAATTTTACACAAGGTAAAGTTTGAGCATCATCAATGGATCACGTTAATCCAAGATTTTAGGAAGAAACGAGATAGTGTAAAGTGTTTGATGTTTAACATTGAACAGAGAAAAAGATCAAGCTTCTTCCAAGGATCAATGGTGAATGGGTGGTTTTACATATAGAGATCAATGATGCATATTAAATTAAATAGGTCAAAGTGATATTTTTATAGCATTGTTAAAATAAGGACAATCTCGTAGAGATTGATAGTATGCATTGAGTTAAAGTTATCAAATTGCATGAGATAAGGTCAATTTTTTGAAGTTTAACATTTGGGAATCAGCACATTATGCATTAAAGTTTGAATAAGGTCAATGATGCACATTTAATCTGAAGATGTGAGGACATGAGATGCAAGCAAAGTGGTCGATGTTTAACTATGACCATTTGTATTTAAATATTTGAATTTGACAAAGGAAAAAACCAATGTTCTATATTTTGGCCATATCATTTGATCTAGGATGAATTTGACCATGTAGTAAAAATAAAATTTGTAGAGGACTCCAAGATGCATATGGAAACATAGATTTAAATCTATGAAAGTTTGTAAAATCAATGTTATGATGGTTCAAAGTTGACTATGTTTTTGTATATGCTTTGTAAGTAACCCAAAAAGGGTGATTGATCTTGTGTTGATGATAGTGGAAAGTTTTTTGGGATCCATTTTGATGATTTTTATGGTCTTTAGAGGTTTTACCAATAAATATTATGTATGAAAAAAGATGTATAAGTTGACTGTGTTTATTGAATGCACTAGCAGTTTGAGTGACCATCTTACAGAGGTAAGTTGAAGGTGTTCTAAGTAGATTTGAAGAAGAAAATGAGCATGGAGATGTTAGATAAGTATCTAAAAATTATGAGAAGGAATTGGTTGTCATGATATGCCTTTGATAAGATATGGAGATTCAAAATAGCCTGACTATATTTTGACTGTATATGACCAATTTGAGTGGTCATTTTGTGTATGTTGTTTTGAGTGATTATATCATGTGTTGATGTGTATAAATCACATGAAGTTATATCTAAGGTCCTGAAGGTTTCACCCATGTGATATAATCATATATATTTGTGAAATATTTGAGTAGATGGTTAAAAAATTCGAGACTGATTTTTTGTGTATAAAGACCTAAAGAGCTAGGAGACCTAATTGGTAGGTCCAAGTGTGGAGTTGGTGTTTCAGATGGCATGGATCCATGTGGGAGTGAGTAAGGGTATATTAGAGATATTTTAATATGTTTGAAGCATTGGTAAAATATGAAGATGGTACAATTAGTCTCACATGTAATGTGTGAGTATGAACATCTAATTGTTTTAGGTCTCACCAAGACCTAATGGTGGTTTGGGGATAATGAGGAATTAGACAACCTATGGAGTATATGTTTCTTACATGTAATTTGTATGAGGACCTATTTAAAAGGTGTAATAAGTGTGATAAGCATATTGTTCAACCAAGATTAGTTATACCAAAAGCATGGTATAAGTACAAGGCCTATTTGACCTATTTATTCTAGTTGTGCATGTGAGGAGCCAAGCGAAGGAGAGAACCTTTGAAAGAGAAGGTAAATGTCATTGATGAATTTTAGAGAGTGAATAATATCAGTCAAGATTTTCTAATTAAGTTGGTGCATGAGGACACATAGGTCATTGGACCTAATGAGCCTAGTGGAGGTAGAATTAGCAAGTAAGCCCTAGAGGCTAGTGTGGGAGGAGTATGCATTGAAGTGAAGTATAGATGATGTCTATATGAGCTTGGTGGTTGATCTGAGAGGCATATTAGAGTGTGGTTTATGCGTATGACCCCATGATCATGGTTTTGTTGTTATGTCATAACTATTGCAGGTTTGGTGGTTATATATGAGTTGAGGAGTGGAATGATCCAAAAAGTGTTTTGGATGCATTGTAAGTGTGTGAAGAAGGTTGTGTTACCAATAAGTCCATCATCAAGTTTTGAAGACATTATTTCTAAAGTGGAGATGTTCTTTTCAAATGAGTGTCTAGAAGACTTGATCTTCCTTAGGGGTAGTTTCTCCTTGTGAAACAAGTGTTTCACTAAAGGCCTTTGGTTAGAGGACTTGATCAAAGTTTTGTGTGGTCAAGAGGACTTGATCATCTTAGGGGATAGTGCTCCTTGTGGAAATTTTGTTTCACTAAATTTTGGTCTAAAAGACTTGACCAATCTTTAGTTTGCAATAACTTATAGGATAAGTAGTCCAAGTGTTTAGAGGCTTGAGAGTGGGTTTTATTTCTCAAGAGGGTTTCCCATGTATATGATGTGTTAATGTGTTGTATGCTCTTGTTCATGATTTTGATGAATGTGCTTTCATGATTATGGTTTTATATCAAGTTGATGTATGATGGAATGGTTTTGAAATTGAACTTGCATTATTATATACTGATTTACCCTCTCCCTCTCAGTAGCTACTTATATCAATAGGTATCAGAGTGGGTCCTTTGCAGGAATCATAATAGCTTGAAGGTGATCATAAGTAGGTATGTAAAAATATGGCTAAGCATTTGAAGAAAGAGAATCAACAGTGGAAGGATGTGATCAAAGCACTTGAAGAATAGATATGTACTTCGAAGAAAGATGCCAAAGAGGATGAGAAGGTTATAAATGACCTCAAAGCTCATATATAAGATTCTAAGGCAAATTTAAATTCAAAATAAAAAGACATCATGAATAAAGAAAAAATTTTCTATGATAGTGAAGAAGAAGAGGTTGATTTGGGAGCTGAAATCATAAAGAGAAATCAAAAGATGAGGTATATGATTAAAGGTCTTGAAGCACAACTCAGTTATCTTGAGGTAAGTTTGATATAACAAGCATGTAAATTAAAGGATGACTTGGATAAATATGCTAATGGGGATAAGGAGACTATCTAAGTTCTCAGAGGTTAATTAATGGCTCTAATTTCAAGTATGAGAGCTAAAGAGGATGAGAGCATTCAATTGGAAACAAAGCTAGATACACTGAAGATTCAACATGAGATTGTTCTAGTCAAAATTGAAAAGAAGCATGAGAAGCCTAAGTATGTTAAGGAGAATACAAGATTTGAAAATAGTGAAAAAAGGCATGTTAGACAACCAAATGCTTCAAAGTATGATAGTTTATTCCATGGTCATCATTATACATGTAATAAGTATGGTCATAGAGATAAGGATTGTAGAAGGAATTCAGTCAAGAATAAGTTCTCATAGAGCCTTGGGAGAAGAATAAATTAGTCTTGGAGAAATCATATTATAGATTAGTCAAGAGGTATGTTGAATGATATTGTTTGCTACAGTTGCAATAAAGGACATATTACAAAATTCTGCAATAATAGTTTGAAGATAAACTCAAGTTTTGACATGAATAAAGATGATCCTAAAATTCACTCAATGGTATTGAGATCAAAAGCTATGAAGGATAATCTTGATCAAGGTGGATTTCCTACATAGCAAAGAAGGAATATGATATGAAGAAGATACAGGACTACCAAGAGAATTTATCTTCTGTCCAGTTATAAAAATATCACAATCATCATCAAGTAAAAGGTAGGAATGATCTTGTTTGTTTTAGCTATCATAGAGTTGGTCACATTGTTAGGTATTGAAATAATAGGTTGAATGAGTTTCCAAAGCAAATTAAGATGTATGGAACTCCTACTATGAAAGGAAGAGGTCACAAATGGGCATGGAAACCTAAGCTTGTTAGAAGAGATCAGACTAAGACCAAAGATAGTTTATTTTCCATGATAGACATGAATAAAAATTAAGAGTTTCTATTGATAGAATTTATTAAAAAATCTGAAGAAAAGAATGAATTCAAGGATTTATTCAAAGTCAAGTAGGACTGCAAGTCAGATGAGATGATGGAGATATGGGACTCTCCAGATTTTTTAGACTTTTAGCCTCTCTATGTAAAAAAGGTGTCTCTCTAAGCTTCAAGGAGAAACTTTAGAGAAAAAGGGAGCATGGTGGATGTCGGTTGGATCTTAATTGATGTTGCAAGACAAAGAAGGTCATGAGAAGTTGTGTTGGATTATTGTGAAGGGATTTGTTGATTAGCAAACCTGCATTTCATGTTTTCTCTAAGTATTTTAAGAATTAGCCCAAAGAATGAAAGCTAGTAACTTGAGGGTTTGATGTCTACAAACCCTAAGGTGTGTGTTTATTATGCTAATGACTCAGTTTTAGCTTTAGGGAAAGTAGGCCTAAAATGGCTTATAGCAAGTGAATGTTCCCAAAGATGTGGAATCTCAAATATTGGTTCAAGAGTGTGTAATGGTTCTCTCCAAGCATACAAGATGTTTTAGAAGTGAACGTTGACCAGAAGGAGGTTTGTTGACTCTATTTATTTTGGGATTCTAGGGTTTTGGTCTATGATATAAAAGTGGTTTGCCTTATGAGTTTAGGTATCAAGCTTCCTAATATATTGAATGGGCCAAATGGGTTGTCAAATCAAGCTTCATATAGATCTGAAGGTTTGTGTATTTCAATTTATTCAAGTTTTTGTCATGATGGAGACCTAATTGGTTAGTAGGTTTGTGAATAAATTATATTATAGAGGGTGAGATTGGTAATAAAAATTGGTGTGATTAAATAGGCATATGATAGTGCTATATAAATGAAGTTTTAGGTCTTGAAGATGTGTATACTAAAAGTTGTGGGCTCTATAAGTTTCAGGTAGGGCTATAAGGAGTCTAGATAGGCCTAGTAATGAAGATGTGATGTTTTTGCTCAGTTTCTCCAAAAGAGTGAGGCATGAGTATTTCAAAGTAAGTTCTTAGGTTAGTTTAGTGCATGTTTCATATTTGGTGAGTGGCATGAAGTTATATTGATGGTCCTTAAGGTGGTTTGAGAGAGAAGGCTAATAATCCTATATGGTGGTTTTTCATGGTGTATGGAGATCTAAAGATGCTCAAGTGATGTAATGGCTCATAAATATTAGGGGGAGTCCCTATTATATATCTCTAGGTAATTTCCATTAGATTTTAGTTTTTTGTGTGCTCTTTCTTCATTGGTTGTATTACTTGGTTGAAGAGAGTGTTGGCATGTGGCAAGAGGAAATTGTCAAGGCAAAGAAGAGGTAGGCTCAAGTTAAGGGGGAGTTTGTATCATATTTATAAGATATTCATCTCCTATTTATAATATTTTTATGTCCTTATAATCAATTGGCACCCACTTTGTCATTATGTCAAAGGGGGAGAAAGTCCCTATTGTGAGAGTACTTGAAGAGATAGGAGGAACTTGAGTTATATCTTCTTATATGATGTGTGTTCACATCAATAACAAAGGGGGAGATTATTGGATAATTGTTAATGATGTCATGGAGATGTCCAGATGGTTGGAGGAAGTACCTTGATAGCCTAACTGATAATGACAAAGTGTGCAATGTTCTTGTCTTAGTGTGCTTGAAGTTAGATTGATTGATCTTCAGTTTTGGCATGGATAGAGGTGTTTAGGGATGATCATGGTATATTGAGCATGTGTAAGAGGTCCCATAAGAAGTTTTATATATTTTGAGTGCTTGTGTGCATGATTGGAATTCATCTAGTAGTCCATAGTCTTCATCTATACATTTTGGGTCTAGTGGTAAAAAAATTGAATAGGCATTTTGTTGGCATCATTATTTCCATGTATGGATGAATCAAGGGGAGTTGGTTATATTGTTGTGATCACATCAGTCCCTAGTTTCTATTTGCTAAGCCTCAAGTCATGTGATGAAGCACAGTCAAGGATATGTGGGTAAAAATTTGGGCTCTCAGACATTTTAATAGTGTTTTATATGTTTAAATAGACTTGAGTAAGCATGTTGATGATGTCAACATTCACACACATGGAGGTTTTAGGAGTAAACGGTCACATGGGTTTGTTTGGTATTATGCCTAGTTTTTATGCACTAAATCTCAGGTCATACAACTAAGCACAAAAAAATTTATACAAGTGAAAAGTTGGGTTCCCAAGCAGTTTAACATTGTTTTCCATACTTGGTCAAATTTACATGTGGCAAGAATAACTGAGTAAGCATATTGATGAAGTTGTATTTCATATGAGTGATAGTTTTAGGACAAGTTGATTATATGGTTTTGGTCAATTTTATGCTTAGTTGATTTGTGTTAAATTTTAGATCATGCAATGAAGCACATTAAAAGATATACATGTGAAAATTTGGCCTTCCAGATAGTTCATGGCATAGTTGACTCTGTGATAGATGTCAGGATCCTACTCCACCAATAAAAGTATATATATGATTACCTTGTATAAGAAACTAAACACGGAATTATACCAAAATGTTTAAGTAACTATAATTCACACATAGCATAGAATATGAGAGACAATACACAACCTTGTATTAATACTCATACAAAAAGAAAATACAATAAAGAAGATGCCACTTCTTCTCCACACCTCTCAGAGGATTCCCACACCTCAAGTGTACAGTAATTCTCAATCAAGATTTCACTCTCCTACCAAAAATGGTCCCAACACACAACTCAAACACAGAGTTGGTGCTCACCTCCAATCGGTCAGTAATAACCCTGCCAGTACACAAGTACTCAAAGTAATTCAAGTAGATCTCCCATGAACTTGCAACAACCTGCAACTCAAATGATCTAACTTACCATGTAGATCTCCCTGATCTTGCAACAACTTGCAAATCAATGATCTTACACTTGGAAGGAACTTCCTTGCCTTCCTCTATTTACACTCATTACAATACATGCCAATGGGTCTATAAATAGATCCCATACTAAACAATAACTTAGACTTCTAATTTACAATAATTAGACACGCAGCTCAAGACTAAAAATAGCCTTTACATGAAAACACTCAGTTCAACAAACTAACTATTTATGCAATGAACAGTTCTGGACCGCACAGGCGACCGACGTCGGTCCTTGTCTGCCTGGAGGTGACCGACGTCAGTCGACTCCTGTCGATGTCGGTTGCCCTTTTGCACTGTAGATGATCGACATCAGTTACACTGTCAACGCTGGTACCCCTGGAACTCAGCAACCTCCTCCATGTCTACAAACATTGAAGCTTTTAGCTCCACAACCTAACAATCTCCCACTTGGAGATAAATAGCTGCAACTATACCTGTACCTGTACATCATCTAGTTTTTATCTTGGCATTGTATCCCTCTTCAAAATCACTCTTGAAGACCAACCACCACAAATCCTATGGTGCACCTCCTATCATCCAAATCACCTGCCACATCTACATCTACAAACCATGTAGAAAAGAACTTGACCCTGCATAGCATGTGCACCTGCTGCTGGTCCCTCTCAAATACCTAAGAATCCACTGAACTGCCCTCTAGTGCTTCTTTCCCTGATTGGCTCCAAACTTGCTGACAACTCCCACTGCTTGGGAAAACTTAGGTCTAGTACATGCCATGCACTTAACCTCATTATGTGAATCAGGACACTATTCTGTGAACTGTCCAACCATCGGTGTGCTAACCGGTTTCACACAATCATCTGGAGACAAAATCAACCTATGACCTTCCATGTCCCTAAAACACACTCATGCCAAAGAATCTTGCTGCTCCCAAATTCCTCATGACACACCTTTGAACTAACTTTACCTTTAATTCAGTCAACTCACTGTATGTGTAACCCTATAACAAGCACACAATATAGTAATAGGATAATGTAGCTAATATTATCCACCCTGGTAAAGAGAAACATAATGGTCAAACCTCCATTGTCCTATAGCTTACTCAAGACCATATACCCTGGCCTTCCATCTCACGTGTCCATTCCCACTCTTCTTTATCCTGAACATCCATTCGTCTCTCAGTGCTTTCTTCCAGCTAGCAACTCCACCAAAAAACTCCTGTTTGGTTCTTCTCCAAGGAAATCACATTCCTCATCCATGCCTAGCTCCCATTGTTTCCTGGATCTACCTGCTCTACTTCTTTAACAACTTCCTAGTTCTTGACCATTAGTGAGCAACAAGTAGTGTAAAGAAGGGAAATGATGAATTTGAGGCTTACTTACCCTTTCAGTCCTCCATATGGGTGCTTGAGACTCCTTGACAGCTTGCTGTCTGCCCAACATCTATCTCAGTGACCGATGTTGATCACATCTCAGTCTACACCCGACTGACGTCAGTTCCATGCGACTGCCTCCTCATCGACGTCAGTTCCCCCTGGCTGATGCCAATTTTTACCTACCTTGAGTCACCGATGTCAGTCTACACATAGCCGACATCGATCCCTATCTGGACGCTGACGTCAGTTTTCTAACCAACGTCGGTCTCTGTGTTTTGCTTGTGAGCGATGACTTTTACCCACGAGCTCCTTTTAGATCAAAACCCTATCCAAATCAACCTTGCTCTGCTCAAAATTCCTCAGACACTGTGATTGATACCTATCCGTCATCTTCTCCTTGAAAACCAAGGCTTTCCTGTTCTTGTCACGAATATTGGATTTCTCAAGAAACGTCACTTTCTTCTTCTACATACAGAAATCACGATCCATGCTTCTCAAAACTAAAAGAATACCCTTTGACTCAAGAACATGCATCCCCTTCTTATTCATGTGACCAAGCCTATTAAGCCACATCTCTGAATCTACAACAGAAGTAGATAAACTAGAAGGAGAATCAGTAATACAAGTAGATAGATAAAGTGTACCTACTTTCTTACCTCTTACTACAATAAGTGCACCCTTAGAAACTTTCCAAGAATCTGCTGTGAGAGTTACTGTGCAACCCTCATCACCCAAACTTCGAACAAAAATCAAACTCTACTTCAGGACTGGGACATGAATGACCTCCTTCAACACCCATGTGTTGCCCGTCTGCAAATTCAGCTCCACTTTCCCTTTGCCAACCATTTGACAAAGCTTACCATCCCCTAAATAAATTTCTCCAAAGTCTCCCTGGACATACTCATGAAAAAATTCCCTATTTGGGGATGCATGAAAAGAGGCACCAGAATCTAAAACCCAAGATTCTACTTTATCCAAGGAACATACCAGAGCATCCTATGCAACATCTACTTCTTCTCCATGTCCTTCATGCTGATCTTCAATTGACCTGCATTCTCTCTTTAAGTGCCCTTGCTTTCCACACTTCCAGCAAGTTATTCTGCCATACATGGATTTGGATCTCCTGCCTATCTTCGACCTTGATCTCCCATGCTTGATCTTCTCTCTTTGCCTTCCCTTGCTTTCAACACTCAAAACATTTCCTGATGATTCACCTGTGCTATTCCTGTGAATCTCTTCATTCAAGATTACACTCACAACATCATCCACTTTTAAGATTTTAGAAGCAGACACAGTATTGCTAACTGTCATTACCAAACTCTCCCAACTTTCAGGTAATGAGCACAAGATTAAGAGAGCCTTAATTTCATCATCAAAAATAATATTAACTGAACTTAACTGATTTACCAAACCATAGAAATCACTAAGATGACTATGTACAGATCCACCATCCAACATTTACAAATTAAATAATTGCTTCATAAGAAATACCTTATTTGAAGCTAAGGGTTTTTCATATAAATTTGCTAAAGATTCCATTAACTCTACTGTTGTCTTACACTATGATAAGTTAGAAATCACAGATGATGCAAGACTCAATCTTATAGATCCCAGAGCCTTTCGATCAAGAACGTTCCATTCTTCATCTTTCATATCTATGGGCTTGCATGCAACCCCACTCAACTGTAAGTACAAATATTTCTGATATAGATAATCTTCTATCTACATCCTCCATAATTGGTAGTTCTTGCCATTAAACTTCATTCGTAGCTTACTTTCTTCTATCATTGCTATACTCCCACTCAAACAGAAACTCCTATGAGTAACCTGTAATCAACACACACTAACCAGATCTAACACAACCTATTAGTAAACCCAACCAAAAGCTCTGATACCAACTGTCGGAATCCTACTCCACCAATAAGAGTATATATATGATTACCTTGTATAAGAAACTAAACATGGAATTATACCAGAATGTTTAAGTAACTAGAATTCACACATAGCATAGAATATGAGAGACAATACACAACCCTATATTAATACTCATACAGAAAGAAAATATTGTAAAGAAGATGCCACTTCTCCACACCTCTCAGAGGATTCCCACACCTCAAGTGTACAGTAATTCTCAATCAAGAGTTCACTCTCCTACCAAAAATGGTCCCAACACACAACTCAAACACAGAGTTGGTGTTCACCTCCAACCGGTCAGTAATAACCCTGCCAGTACACAAGTACTCAAAGTACTTCAAGTAGATCTCCCGTGAACTTGCAACAACCTACAACTCAAATGATCTAACTTATGATGTAGATCTCCCTGATCTTGCAACAACTTGCAAATCAATGATCTTACACTTGGAAGGAACTTCCTTGCCTTCCTCTATTTGCACTTATTATAATACATGCCAATGGGTCTATAAGTAGATCCCATACTAAACAATAACTTAGACTTCTAATTTACTATAATTATACATGTAACTCAAGACTCAAAATAGCCTTTACATGCAAACACTCAGTTCAACAAACTAACTGTTCATGCAACGAATAGTTTTAGACCGCACAGGCAACCAACATCGGTCCCTGTCTGCCTGGAGGTGACTGATGTCGGTCGAATCCTACCAATGTCAGTTTCCCTTCTACACTGTGGATGACCGACATCGATTAAACTACCGACGCCAGTACCCTTGGAACTTAGCAACCTCCTCCATGTCTGCAAACATTGAAGCTTTTAGCTCCATAGCCTAACAATCTCCCACTTGGAGATAAACAACTGCAACTATACCTGTACCTATACATCATCTAGTTTGTATCTTGGCATTGTATCTCTCTTCAAAATCACTCTTGAAGACCAACCACCATAAATCCTATGGTGCACCTCTTGTCATCCAAATCACCTGCCACATCCACATCTATAAACCATGTAGAAAAGAACTTGACCCTGCATAGCATGTGCACCTACTGCTGGTCCCTCTCAAATACCTGAGAATCCACTGAACTGCCCTCCAGTGCTTCTTTCTCGAATTGGATCCAAACTCGCTGACAACTCCCACTGCTTGGGAAAACTTAGGTCTAGTACATACCATGCACTTAACCTCATTATGTGAATCAGGACACTATTCTATGAACTATCCAACCATCGGCGTGCTAACCGGTTTCACACAATCATCTGGAGACAAAATCAACCTGTGACCTTCCATGTCCCTAAAACACACTCATGCCAAAGAATCTTGCTGCTCCCAGATTCCTCATGACACACCTCTAAACTAACTTTACCTTTAATTCAGTCAACTCCTTGTATGTGTAACCCTACAACAAACACACAATACAGTAACAGGATAATGTAGCTAATATTATCCACCCTGGTACAGAGAAACACAATGGTCAAACCTCCATTTTCCTACAACTTACTCAAGAGCATATACCCTAGCCTTTCGTCTCACGTGTCCATTCCCACTCTACTTTATTCTGAACATCCATTCGTCTCTCAGTGCTTTCTTCCAACTAGCAACTCCACCAAAAAACTCCTATTTGGTTCTTCTCCAAGGAAATCACATTCCTCATCCATGCCTAGCTCCCACTATTTCCTAGATCTACCTGCTTTGCTTCTTTAAAAACTTCCTAGTTCTTGACCATCAGTGAGCAACAAGTAGTGTAAAGAAGGGAAATGACAAATTTAAGGCTTAATTACCCTTTCAGTCCTCCATATGGGTGCTTAAGACTCCTTGACAGCTTGTTATCCACCCAAAATCCATCTCAGTGACTGATGTCGATCACATCTCAGTCTACATCCGACTGACATTAGTTCCATGTGATTGCCTCCTCATCGACATCGGTTCCCCCTAGCTGACACCAGTTTTTACCTACCCTGAGTCACCAACATCGATCTACACATAGCTAACATCGGTCCCTGTCTGGATGCCGACATTGGTTTTCTAACCGACATCAGTCTCTATGTTTTGCTTGTGAGCGATGACTTTTACCCGTGAGCTCCTTTTGGATCAAAACCCTATCCAAATCAACCTTGCTCTACTCAGAATTCCTTAGCCACTATGATTGATACCTGTCTGTCATCTTCTCCTTGAAAACCAAGGCTTTCTTGTTCTTGTCACGAACATCGAATTTCTCAAGAAACGTCACTTTCTTCTTCTACATACAAAAATAACGATCCATGCTTATCAAAACCAAAAGCATACCCTTTGACTCAAGAACATGCATCCCCTTCTTATTCATGTGACCAAGCCTATTAAGCCACATCTCTGAATCTACAAAAGAAGTAGATAAACTAGAAGGAGAATTAGTAATACAAGTAGATAGATAAAGCGTACCTACTTTCTTACCTCTTGCTACAAGAAGTGCACCCTTAAAAACTTTCCAAGAATCCATTGTGAGAGTTACTGTGCAACCCTCATCACCCAAACTTCCAATAGAAATCAAACTCTACTTCAGGACTGGGACATGCATGACCTCCTTCAACAACCATGTGTTGCCCATCTACAAATTCAGCTCCACTTTCCCTTTGCCAACCATTTGACAAGGCTTACCATCCCCTAAATAAATTTCTCCAAAGTCTCCCTGGACATACTCATGAAAAAATTCCCTATTTGGGGATGCATGAAAAGAGGCACCAAAATCTAAAACCCAAGATCCTACTTTATCCAAGGAACATACCAGAGCATCTTGTGCAACATAATCTACAACATCTGCTTCTTCTCCATGTCCTTCATGCTGATCTTCAACTAACCTACAATCTCTCTTTAAGTGCCCTTGCTTTCCACACTTCCAGCAGGTTATTCTCCCATACCTGGATTTGGATCTCCTGCCTATCTTCAACCTTGATCTCCCATGCTCAATCTTCTCTCTTTGCCTTCCCCTGCTTTCAACACTCAAATCATTTCCTGATGATTCACCTATGCTTTTCTTGTGAATCTCTTCATTCAAGATTACACTCACAACATCATCCACTTTTAAGATTTTAGAAGCAGACGCAGTATTGCTAACTGCCATTACCAAACTCTCCCAACTTTTAGGTAATGAGCACAAGATTAAGAGAGCCTTAATTTCATCATCAAAAACAATATTGACTGAACTTAACTAGTTTACCAAACCATGGAAATCACTAAGATGACTATGTACAGATCCACCATCCAACATTTGAAAATTAAATAATTGCTTCATAAGAAATACCTTATTTGAAGTTGAGGGTTTTTCATATAAATTTGCCAAAGATTCCATCAACTCTATCGTTGTCTTACACTGTGATAAGTTGGAAATCACAGACGATGCAAGACTCAATCTTATAGATCCCAAAGCCTTCTGATCAAGAACGTTCCATTCTTCATCCTTCATATCTGTGGGCTTGCATGCAACCCCACTCAACGGTAAGTACAAATCTTTTTGATACAGATAATCTTCTATCTGCATCCTCCATAATTGGTAGTTCTTGCCATTAAACTTATCCATTTGTAGCTTACTTTCTTCTATTATTACTATACTCCCACTCAAATAGAAACCCTTGTGAGTACCCTGTAATCAACACACACTAACTAGATCTAACACAACCTGTTAGTAAACCCAACCAAAAGCTCTGATACCAACTGTCAGGATCCTACTCCACCAATAAGAGTATATATATGATTACCTTGTATAAGCAACTAAACACAGAATGATACCAGAATGTTCAAGTAACTAGAATTCACACATAACACAGAATATGAGAGACAATACACAACCTTGTATTAATACTCATACAAAAAGAAAATACAATGAAGAAGATGCCACTTCTTCTCCACACCTCTCAGAGGATTCCCACACCTCAAGTGTACAGTAATTCTCAATCAAGAGTTCACTCTCCTACCAAAAATGGTCCCAACACACAACTCAAACATAGAGTTGGTGTTCACCTCCAACCAGTCAGTAATAACCCTACCAGTACACAAGTACTCAAAGTAATTCAAGTAGATCTCCCATGAACTTGCAACAACTTGCAACTCAAATGATCTAACTTACCATGTAGATCTCCCTGATCTTGCAACAACTTGCAAATCAATGATCTTACACTTAGAAGGAACTTCCTTGCCTTCCTCTATTTGCACTCATTACAATACATGCCAATGGGTCTATAAATAGATCCCATACTAAACAATAACTTAGACTTCTAATTTACAATAATTAGACACGCATCTCAAGACTCAAAATAGCCTTTACATGCAAACACTCAGTTCAACAAACTAACTATTCATGCAATGAATAGTTCTAGACTACACAGGCGACCGACGTCGGTCCCTATCTGCCTGGAGGTGACTGACGTCGACTGACTCCTGCCAATGTCAGTTGCCCTTCTACGCTGTGGATGACCAACGTTGGTTACACTGTCGATGCCAGTACCCCTGGAACTCAGCAACCTCCTCCATGTCTACAAACATTGAAGCTTTTAGCTCCACAACCTAACAATAGAAAAATATGAATGATAAGCTTAATGGCATTATATCTTGCACGTGTAAAGGTTCTAGGAGTAGGTTGATACATGGTTGGATTCTCCTATGTGAGGAGAACATATGGTTCAAATTTTAGATCATGTATATAAGTGCAATAAAAGTTATTGAGGACCAAAGTTGGCCTTCTAGGTAGATTGTAATTGTTCCTATACTTAGTCAATTTTACACAAGGTAAAATTAGAGCATCACCAATGGAACACATTACTCCGATATGTTAGGAAATAATGAGATAGTGCCAAGTGTTTGATGTTTAACATTGAGCAGAGATAAAGATCAATCTTCTTCCAGGGATCAATGGTGAGTGGGTAATCATACAGATAGAGATCAATGGTTTGCATTAAATTCAATAGGTCAAAGTGATAGTTGTCTAGCATTGTTAAAATAAGGATAATCCTATAGAGATTGACATTGCACATTGAGTCAAAGTTGTCAAATTATATGAGATGAGGTCAACTATTCAAAGTTTAACATTTGGGCATTGGCACACTATGAGTTAAAGTTAAAATAAAATCAACGATGTGCATTTAAGCTGAATTGAGGACATGATATGCAATCAAAGTGGTTGATGTTAAACTATGATCATTTAAATTCAAATATTTGAATATAATAAAGGAAAAAAACTAGTGCTCTATATTTTGGGCATATCTTTTAATCCAAGACAAATTTGACCATTTAGTAAAAATAAAATTTGTGTAGGACTCTAAGGTGCATCTATAAATATATATTTGAATATTTGAAAGTGTGTACAATCAAATTTATGAAGGTTCACAGTTGACTATGTTTTTATATATGCTCTACAAGTAACCCAAGGGTAATTGAGCTGGTGTTGATGTTGTTTTGATGTTTTATGATGTCATAACTATTTAAATGTTTTCTGGAATCCTTATGGATGATTTTTATGGTCTTTTTATGTTTGACTAATTAATAGTTTTTATGAACAAAGATGTATAAGTTGATTACGTTTGTTGAATGCATTGGCAGTTTGAGTGACCATCTTGCAGAGGTAAGTCGAAGGTGTTCTAATCAAAGTTGAAGAAGAAAATAAAAATGGAGATGTTATATAAGTCTCTAAGGATTATTATAAGACATTTTTTTCATGATATGCCTTTGATAAGATATGAGAGTCAAATTAGTCTGATTATATTTTGACTATAAATGACGAATTTGAGTGGTCATTTTGTGTATGTTGTTTTGAGTGCTTAGAAAATGTGTTGATGTGTCTAAAGCACATGGAGGTATAGATGAGGTCCTAAAGGTTTCACCCATGTGATATAATCATATGTATTTTTGAAATATTTGAGTATATGGTTCATAAGTTTGAGATTATGTTTTCTGTGTATAAAGACTTTAAGAGCTAGGAGATCTAATTGGTAGGTCTAAGTGTGGAGTTGGTATTCCAGATGGCATGGAACCATGTGGGAGTGATAAAATGGATATTATAGATATTTTTTATATGTTTGAATCATTGGTAAAATATGAAGGTGGTTGAAGTAGTCTCATATGTAACATGTGAGTATGAAGGTCTAATTATTTTAGGTCTTGTTAAGACCTAATGGTGGTTTGGGGCTAATGAGTCATTGGCTGACCTATGAAGTATGTGTTTCTTACATGTAATGTGTATAAGGACATATTTAAAAGGTGAAAAAAGTGTGGTAATCATATTTTCTGACCAATTTGGGTTATATCAAGAGCATGATATAAGTACAAGGCCTATTTGGCCTATTTGTTCTAGTTGTGCATGTGGGGAGCCAAGTGAAGGAGAGAACATTTAAAAGAGAAGGTATAGGTCATTAAGTACCATCAGAGAGTGAGTAATATTAGTTATACTTGTATTATTAAGTTGGTACATGAAAACACATAGGTCATTGGACCTAATGAGCTTGGTGGAGGTAGAATGAGAAAGTAAGCCCTAGAGGCTGGTGTGAGAGGAGTATGTGTTGAAGCAAAGGATAGGTGATGTTTGTGTTATATTTTTGGTTGATTTGAGAGGAATATCAGAGTTTGGTTTGTGTGGATGACCCCATGGTCATTTTTTTATTGTTGTGATAGAGTTGTTATAGGTTTGGTGGTTGTATATGAGTTAAAGAGGAGTTGAGGAGTGGAATGATCCAAAAGGTGTTTTGGATGCATTGTAAGTATGTGAAGAAGGTTGTGTTATCAAGAGGTTCATCATTAGGTGTTTAATAAATTAGTTCTAAGGTGGAGGTGTTCTTTTCAAATGAGGCTATAAAGGACTTGATCTTCTTTAGGGTAAGTTTCTCCTTGTGAAATAATTATTTCACTAAAAGCCTTTGGTCAGGAGGACTTGATCATCTTAGGGTATGGTGCTCCTTATGGAAAATTTGTTTCACTAAATTTTGGTCTAAAGGACTTGACCAATCTCTAGTTTGTAATACCTTATAGTACAAGTAGTCTATCAGGCTTGAGAGTGGGTTTTATTCCCCAAGAGGGTTTCCCATGTAGATGATGTGTTGGTGTGTTGTATGCTCTTGTTCATGATTTAGATGAATATGTTTTCATGATTATGTTTCTAGATCAAGTTGATGTATAATGGAATGGTTTTGAAATTGAATGTGCATTATTGTATACTAATTCACCCCCCTCTCAGTAGTTACTTCTATCACAAACATTCTCTGTGTACTTTTATGGGACTTATGGTACTTGTGTAATTTTAACTCCACCTTTGAAAAGCTATCAATTATCATTGATGGTGATGGATCATGTTCAAGGAAGAGGAATATATTGAAGAATAAAACACTAAAGTAATTAGAAGAGTTTTTAGAGAAACATAATATATGAATGCAAAAACTTTATGGTAGACAAGGTACAAACCCTAATCTTAATGAACCAAATGCCATAAATAATGAGCCAATTGATAGTAATGAATTAAATAATGATGAAATTGATAATAATGAATTGAATAATGATGAAATTGACCATATTTAAATGAATAATAATGAAATTGGCAATAACGAATTATATTATGTTGAAATTTTACATTCAAAGTTCTAAGTTTTTGATTTTCTTGATGATGAGTCTATGTATGATGCTTCACCCACCATGAATGAAGAAAATTTTATGGAAATAAATAACAATGAAATTAACAATTAAGAAAATTTCATGGAAACATGTAATTAATAAAATGTCATCCCACCTCTAAACAATGAAATTAGTAATGATTTTGAAACACCCTATCAGAAAATTCCACCATTAACAACACCACTAACAATTATGCATAGAAAAGATAAGTACTTAATTGAAGTTGATGAAAATATTTAGAACCAATGCATAACAAAATATCTGATCACCATTCAATAATATTGGCTCAACAAATTTGGGATAGTTTCTTTCATAATTTGGATTATGATAGTCGAAGATGTCAACTATTTGTTTAATTGATAAAATTGATTAAGATGAAACCTATAATGTACACACTAGGACTAAGAACCTCTAACATGGATGATGAAAACAATGAATTTTTTTAAAATCCACATGATTCATATCATATTGTAGGCCCAAAATCATGCACCCAAGATTGTAATGTTGTATGGTGTATACTTATAACTTGTATAGTAAGTGGCTAAATGGGTAAAAAATGAATGCTTTAAAAAACAAGATGAATACTTAATATAAATAGAAAAATATTAATGAAACCAATTGAAAGATGTGAAAGACTTAATGAACCTAACACCAAAGAGCTCTAGGTATTCTTTGGTGTATTTTCATGAAAAGACAAGGCTATAGCCGATGCTCTCAAAGAGTCACTTGCTCAATTTTAGAAAGACAATACAAGAGTTTTACCTAATGCAAGAGATGTAGTAAAAATAAGAGTTGGTTCTCATAATCGTGAACTGCATCTAAAAGATTTATTGCATATGACTCAAACATAATGGTACTCTAAGTTGTTATAAAAACATACACAAATTTATATTTGTCAAACATATTTTGAGATGGCCAAACCTTTTTTGTAAAAATAAATCACACATGCACCACTTGTTGTAGGCAACATGTTGAATTTTCAATGCATTATGATGTTTTACACCATATTCATTATAATTTGCATACTAAAAACATTTTGAAAGAGTGTGGCATTGAATTTCCATCAAAAACATTTAGGGAATTTATTCCAACTATTTTTTGTAAAAGACTGGATGGATAATTATTTTATAACAAATCATGTTTAGATGGAAACTACATCATTTGTGGTGGATTGTCAAAAATAAAAATATATATCTATGAGGGAGTACAAGTAAAATTTCATAGGAATTTTTTTTTAATCAAATATAAATCAATGACTTATAAATTTAAATATGGAAAAGAATCTAAAAGGTGTGAGTTGTTACAAAAAGATACCTATTTTCAAATTTTTGGTCAATTTTAGGGAGAAAATTGTTTGAGTATGCAAGGCACACACACAGGGCTAGATGGTTGGATGAACATTTAAACATAATCAAAGATACATTCTCACTTGGTTCAATTATTTTAGTAGTTAATTTTGATGAAAATTACATATTTAAACCCTAAATGGAAGTTCAATCACAGTATTACAACTCATCACAAGTTTCCATAGTCATGCATATAGCATTCATGCATGCACCTAATAGTACATATTAAAAATGGAAAATATTAAGGGAGTACATTTATATATCAACAATGACTGATCACATTATTTAAATTATGTGCAAGGTTATTTTCATAAGTTCTATAAACAGTTGAGTTGGATGAACATTACTTTCAATCAACAATACTTGGGATAAAAAAATTACATTTTTATTGTATTGGGAAGGGCATTCTTGAGGTCAAAATTGGTGGTGGGTTTGTCATTTGGGCCTGATGGGAGGCCAAAATCTTGGTATTAGTTATCATCTCACTCCCCCCCCCCCAAAAATGTGTTGTCAATTCCAATTTTTGGTTAAGAAACATCAAAATGAGAGTTTTGCAACCATAACTTAAACTTTTACAACATTTATTGTTAGTATTTCTTCACTCTTGAATGGTATTGACTCAATCATCCACACAGTTTCCATATTATTGATCTATATATCCCTCTTTCAAGAACCTCTTACCTACTCTAATAACTCATACTAATTACCCCTAATCTCCTAAACTACACATCCCCATCCAACTCTTTCTCTCTCCCTTTTCTCACCCACTTTTGAATGAAAGTGTATTTTAAGTGTTCAAGGTGATTTGGAGGCTAGAATAGGTTTGTGATATTATAAAATATCAGTTTTAAAAGATCACTTGTAAGAGGTCTAACACCCTTAAGTTACAGGCCTGGAAAGCAATAGAACTATTAATGGGCATTGACTTGGGTATAAAGACCTCAACGGGGAGTTGAAGTATGTCAAGAGTGAGGTGTTGAAGGTGTTGAAGGAGTGAGGTGTTGAAGGTTCAGAAAGAAATCTCAAAAATGTGTATTAACCCTATTATTCAAATTAGACATTGAAGGGAAAATGTGCAAGAAAATGGAAAAGAGTGTGGAGTCATTTTAAATTAGATTGAGTGGGTTGAATAAAGGTTGGATAGGTGGATATAAGAGCTAGATGAAGTGTTCTTGAAAGTAGTAAAGAAGAGGAAGGCATATAGGCATAAACAAGCCTAGGGAATGTATAGTGAGAGAGTGTGAAGAGTGAATGAAAAAAGGGGTAGGTTGGAGGATAGTAAAGGTGATGCATGAACATCACCAAATACATGTAGAATCTATGTTGACAATATTCTTAGGTAATTATTAAGACTTATAAACTAGGTCAGGTTAGAGAGTTTAATTTGAATGAGTAAGAGAGGATATGATAAAGTTTAATAATTTACTAAGCTTGGTTTAGACTTTAAAAAGGTGATAATCCTCACTCCTAATGAGGGTGAACCATACAAGACCAACCAAAGAGCTCAAAAGGACAAAAAATATCATTTTGAAGAGGTTAGAGCATATGTTATAGTTTTGTCTCAATGGAGGACTGTGTAAATGATTTTTTGTTACACATAATAAATATTTATTATTATTATTTCATGTTTTCCATTGTATTATTATTTTATAATATGATTATAATCCTTTCATATTGACTTCAAGCTTAAATCTCAATTATATTTGTGAAACCCTCAAGAATTTTATATTTTTACTATTACATTCATTTTAGAGGCTTATTTACACATGAAAAATATTATATGAACTAAATTAGAGTATTGGAATAATTTAAGATATTTTTAAATACCAATATAAATGTGTTAGATCATAGAAAATCCCAACAAGATCTATGAACTATCAATAATTATCTCTTGGCCTGCAAAAATTCTGAGTAAATCCAAAGTAAGGGTTTCATGAGTAAAACACCTCTAAAAATAAAAAATTGAACAATAAGATATAAAAATTTGTGATTAGATAGGTAATGGATATTATAACTTATTCCAAGTATCATTGGGTTCACAACAGATTTGAAATTTTAGGTATAGAAGACTATTTTTTGTATACCAATAGAAGACCATTTTTGAGAAAGTTGTGCATAAGGTAATATAAGTTTTTGGTTGATTTGAGTTATATAAACTTGGGTAAGCATTGGAACATGTTAGAATTTACAAAATACTATTATAAATATAATTTTTAATATCTAAAAACTATATTTTGAGAAATTGGCCTATTGGAGCAACAACTAGGTCTAGAGACCTAGAAACTTAAATAGATAGAATTTGAGAATGAAAGTTAAATTTATTAAATAACTATAGTTGGTTGATTTATTGTAAATTTTTAAATATACATAAATCCTTGAGTTATCCTAAAAAATATCCTAATTTTATTTCATAATAATTGTTCAAAGGAAGGAGAGCAGATTTGAGAGATTGGTGACTAGTTAAGAGCAGACCTAATGAGTAATTAATTAGTTTAAAAGAAGATTGTTTGAGATTGGATTTTGAATCAAGTTGAGAACAAGATTGGATAAGTGAGGTTGGAATTCTTCATGATATTAGATCATATGAATATGACTTTCATATCCTTATTAAGCATATAAAATGAAATTATGCATTAGGTGGTATTAGGAGATGATAATGGGTTTTGGCCAAAATGGATCATTATCTCATGAGTGAGTATTTTGTTTCAAGTCAATAAGGTTTCCTTTTATTAGTCTAAATATATTATATTCAAGGTCAGGTAGAATTTCATCTATATATTATACAAGTATGAACATGATTGGGTATAGCCCTTAAGTGAAACCAAATTTCATGCTAATGATCAATTGAAAAGTTGTAAATGGGTGATGACAAATGTAAAATAGATAAGAGTGTCATAAATTATTTCCACTACACAATAAAATAAAAACTTTAATTGAAAAAATATGGGAGATCATAGATTTATAACATTGAAAAGAACAAATTTTTAATCCTCATTTGTGTATAACATTAAATACAAGATCCAATAGATAATAGTTTGGAAGATCAAAACAACACTATATGATAAAATTTTAAATTAAAACTAAATATAAATTAGATATATTAACATAATTCAAATGAAAACTCCAAAAAAATCATATAGGCACTTGTACAATGTCAATATTACATAGATTTCCATGATAGGAATACAAAAAACTACAACATCTACCAACATAGTATCTAATGTTAGATACATGTCATATATGCATATATAATTCCAAAAATGCATACATTTCCATATAGGCATACAAAAAATCACATCTCATGTAAAACATCCTAACCATGAAATAGTCTCCCTCTCCTTGCCTTCCTCAAAGAAGACTCTCCCTAGGATGCCCTGCTGCTGATGGAGATCCCTCTAATGCCTTGGATTTCTCCAAGGTCTGACTGTGGGTCCTACACTCATAGCTCACTTGTATTTGAACTTATTCAAATACAAGTATTATTAAAAAATTAACATAAAATACATTCAACCACTTGTTAAGAAGTTAATTTTAAACTAAAATAAAAATCATTTAAACATGCACTTATTGCAAGCTAGTGGTTCTGATTAATCTATTTTTTATGCTCCAAGGAGTTAGTAACAGGCTCAGTTATTTGAATAGGCATCTAAAATAGGGAAGAAACATGAGAAGTTTCCCTAATGATCATCTAATTGGGACTATCATATGTCATGGGACAACCCTACATACACAATACATTCACATAAGTTATATTTTTCCCAAGTATGTAGTAAAATTAATAAAACAAATCTATTTTTACACTTCAAAATTACAATTTAATATATACCTTTGTCAATCCCTATATAGATGACATTGCAACAAAAATTCCTACGTCTATTTCAACTCATAACAATGGAAGAGTGTCTACTTGAGCCATCAACTGAATGTAAACAAGGTCCCAATTACTTTTATATAAAGTATCAAAGATATATATGGCAAGTTTTTCTCCCTGATTAAGCCAATAGTGTATTTAATAGTATTGTACTTGAATTTTGAGATCCTTGATAGATAAAGTTAACTTAAACTTACAAGAGAAATATACATAGAGAATAAGATTAACTCAAAATTTTACCTTTGTATAAGTAACATGTGTTGTGAGCTAAAAACTGGATCTAAACATGTAAACAATGGCTGCATCAAATCAAATGTTGTAAATGTTGGCTGTGAGGATGAAGGAACTATCGCCTCCTAAGACATAAAATTTGACATATATATTATTCAATTTCTATGTAAATTAATTGTTAGCTAAATTAAATTTGTAATTATAACTTAAATTTAACATGACATTTATATAAAATATACCTACATCTGAGTAGTGGTTGATGTCTACACACCAAATGTGTGTGCAAAAAACTCATCACTCATAATTATATTGTCTAGTCCATCTATAAAACTAGATCCATCCTTGTCAGAAGGTCTAGTCCATATAGATATGTAAGGGTGGGTTCAGGTATGCACACTAGGTGGTGTATCTCTAGCATCGGTTTGTGAGAGACTAATCATATGTTAAACGAGTGTATCAATGAGTGAACTAAGTGTATGTAGAGTGTCAATCTCCATGACCTATTGAAATGTAGAGGGGATCTCAAGTCCAAGTGGCTTTTAGATATGGATTCTTGTAGACTAATTATGCACATGATGTGTACCTAGTTGATCTTGTGCAGAGCCTTTCCCTTGGCCTAAAACTCACTAAAATCAAAATTGTTCAAAATCTCAATGAGGACAAACTTACAGTAAAGTTTCCTCAAAAAATATAATGGGACCTCATGGTTATTACATAATGGATAATCAAACACCATTCGCCATCAGTTCTAGAAATCGGTTGTGATTAAATTATGTTGGTAGTGATGGATTGGAAAACATTTTATAGTTATTAGAAATGGTGCATTAGTGGCTGGGTCAATGAATAAAGAACAAATGGAGGATTTTGATATGTTTTTTTCTTGACCTCATGTGTTGAATTTTTTTTATCATAATAAGTCCTACAACTATCTTGATATGAACCCCATTTGTCAATTTGAATCATTATAGAGTCAATTTAACCTAATAATGTCTCTAAGGAATCAGCTAGATAGGTGTGGTGGGTGTTGCTAGAAGTGGGATCCTTCATTCTCCCAATTAATTTTTTAATTTCAATTTTATTTTCCATAATGTGGTCAACTAGACTCTCTTAATTTCTTGAGGGATTTTTTGAAACTATAGGAGGGTTAGGTGGAGGGTTAAGAGTAGGGTTAGGTTGAAGAAAAAGAGGGTTAGGAGGGTTAGGCAGAGGAACAAGAAGGTTACCAAGATGGGTTGTTAAAAATAAATAAATTACCAATTAAACAATAAAAAAATAAAAAAATGAGTAAAATTAGTAAATAATGAATAGATTTTTAGCACTTACTTCTTCTATGTGGTGGCATCATCAATTAGCGGCTTCCTAGGATGAATTGTATGTTAGGTTGTGGAGCTAAAAGCTTCACTGATGCAAACAGGGAAGGAGGTTGCTGAGTGCTAAAGCAATCAACGTCGATCAGGCCAACTGATGTCGGTCATATCTAATGCACAGGGCAACCAACGTTGGTCACAAGTGGACAGGAAGCTATCGACATCGGTCATATATCACCGACGTCGGTCATCTGTGGGCAGATAGAGACTGACGTCGGTCACTTGTGTGTGCATCCATGCGTTTGCACGCATTTCCAAAATTAGACTTGGTTTAATTTAAGGAGGTCTGAGTGTTTGCATGTAAAAGAATAATTTAAGTCTTGAGTTGTAGTTCTAATTATTGTTTGTATGAGATCTATTTAATAGACTCATGGGCATGTATTGTAATTAAGGCAAGGAAGAGTTCCTTCCAATTGTAAGATCTAGGTTTGCAGGTGTGCAAAACTAGGGTTAGTCTGTAGGTTGTGCAAGATCATGTTAGATCTACATGGTAAGTAAGATCAGTTTGATTTGCAGGTTGTTGCAAGTTCATGGGAGATCTACTTGAAGTACTTTGAGTACTTGTGTACTGGCAGTAGTGATACTAACTGTTTGAGGTGAACAACTCTGCGTTTGAGTTGATTGTTGTGACCGTGATTGAGAGAGAGAACTCTTGAAGAGATTTACTATTTATGCCCTAGAGGTGTGTGAGCCCTAGAGGAGTGTAAAAGAAGATTGTGGCATCTTATTTGTTGTATTTCCTTTTGGAAGAGCATTAATACAATTGGGTATTGTCTCTCATATTCTATGTTATGTATGAATTCTAGTTACTTGTTTACTTCTGGTTAAATTCCATAGTTTAGTTGCTAATACAAAGGTAATCAATTGTGCTCCTTAATCCTGAACAAGTGGTATCAGAGCTAGGGTTGAAGGTTCATAGAGCCTGGTTCGGAGCAAGTTTACTAACACCTTGGTTTCAGAGTGTGTTAAGGTTTGTTGATTATAGGTCACTCTCAGGGGTTTTTGATTGAGTGGGAGTATAGCAATGGCAGAAAAAAGTATGGAGGAATTCAAAAGCAAGAATGATCAATTACGGAGTTATGGAAAGAAAGAGCAAGTAAAGAAAGATTACTGGTTGGTAGAAGATCAGCATGAAGGAACTGAAGAAGCAGATGTTGCAGGGGTTGTTGCACAAGATGCTTTGGTATCTTCCTTGGATAAAGTAGAATCTTGGTTTATAGATTCTGTTGCCTCTTTCCATGCAGCCTGAAATAGAGTATTTTTCCATGTTAAGGTCTTTGGAGACTTTGGAAAGATTTATTTAGGGGTTGGTGAGCCTTGTCAAATTGGTGGCAAAGGTGAAGTGTGGCTGAAATTGCAGATGGCCAACACATGGGTGTTGAAGGATGTCATGTAGGTCCTGGTCCTGAAGAGGAGTCTAATCTCAAGAAAGTTGGGTGATGAGAGATGCATAGTAACTCTCACAATAGATGCACTTGATTAGCAGGTGGTAAGAAAGTAGGTATTCTTTATCTATCTACTTATATTACTGATTCTTCTTCTATTGCAAGGATGTGGCTTTGTAGGCTTGGTCACATGAGAAAGAAGGAGATGCATGTTCTTAAGAAGAAGTCAGATGTCTTTAACACACTTAAGAACTGGAAAGCCTTGGTGTTCATGGAGGAGATGATGGATAGAGATCAGTGGAGAAGGTTGAATAACTCTGAGCAGGGTAGTTTGGACAGGGTGTTGATCCAAGGTGAGCTCGTGGGTAAAAATTCATCACTCACATGAGAACACAGTTATCAGTGTCAGTCAGGTGGAACTGACGTCGATCAAACAGGTACCGATGTCGGTCATGTGCAGATCAGAGTCAGTGGTGTCGAGTAGGGTAAGACTGACGTCAGTCAGGGAACTGACGTCGGCAACAGGTGGTAATTGATGTTGATTAGGGAACTAACATCAATGATGTGGAGGACACTATTGTTGGTTAAGGAACTGGCATTGGTAGTCAGTAGTCACATGGAATTGATGTCAATCAGATGCAGACTGGGTGGTGACCGACATCGGTCACTGGAATGGATTTTGGGTGGACAACAAGCTATCAAGGAGTCTCAAACATCCATATGAAGGACTGAAAGGGTAAGTAAGCCTCAAATTCATTATTCCCCTTCTTTATACTTGTTGCTCACTGCAAAGCAAGAAGGATCCAGGAAATAGTGGGAGCATGGCATGAATGAGGAATTTGATTCCTAGGATGTAGAACCAGACGGGAGATTTGGTAGGGTTGCCAGTTGGAAGAAAGCACTGAAAGATGAATGGATTCCTTGGTTAAAGAAGAGAGGGAATGGATACTTGAGACAGAAGGCCAGGTCATATGGTCTTGAGCAAGCTGTAGGATAGTGGTACAGGCTTAACAAGTGGATGACAAAGCATGGCTTTAGTCAATGTCAATGTAATCACTGTGGTTACTTTACCAGGTTGGATGATGGTCGTGACATTATCTTGTTACTGTATGTTGTGTGTTTGCTTATTGCAGGGTCACACATGTAGGGTTTTTTCTGAGATAAAGGTAAAGTTAGTTCAGAGGTGTGTCATGAAGAATTTAGAAGCAACGAAATTCTTTGGCATGAGTGTGTTTCTAGAGACATGGAAGGTCACAGGTTGATTTTATCTTCAGATGATTGTGTGAAATCGGTTAGCACGCCGATGGTTGGACAGTTCTATGAACAGTGTCCTGATTCACATGATGAGGTTAAGTACATGTGTACTAGACCTATTTTGCCCCAGTAGTGGGTGTTGTCAGCAAGTTCATAGCCAATTCAGGAAAGAAGCACTGGAGTGCAGTTTAGTGGGTTCTCAGGTATCTGAGAGGGACCAAAAGCATGTATACATGCTATGCAGGGTCAAGTTCTTTTCTACATGGGTTTGTAGATGTGGATGTGGCAGGTTACTTGGATGACAGGTGTTGCACCACAGGTTGTGTGGTGGTTGGTCTTCAAGATTGAGCTTGAAGAGGGATACAAAGCCAGGAAACAAATTAGATGATGTACAGGTACAGGTACAGGTGCAGCTATTTATCTCTAAGTGGAATATTGTTAGGTTGTGGAGCTAAAAGCTTCACTGATGCAAACAAGGAGGGAGGTTGCTGAGTGCTAAAGAAACTGATGTCGGTCATATCTAGTGCACAGGGAAATCAACATCGGTCACAGGTGGACAGGAAGCTGTCGACATCAGTCATATATCACCAACGTCAGTCATCTGTGGGCAGATAGAGACCGACGTCTATCACTTGTGTGTGTGTTCATGCGTTTGCACACATTTTTGGAATTAGACTTGGTCTAATTTAAGGATGTCTGAGTGTTTGCATGTAAAAGACTAATTTAAGTCTTGAGTTGCAGTTCTAATTACTGTAATTAGAAGTCTAATTATTGTTTGTATGAGATCTATTTAATAGACTCATGGGCATGTATTATAATTAAGGCAAGGAAGAGTTCCTTCCAATTGTAAGATCTAGGTTTGCAGGTGTGCAAAACTAGGGCTGGTTTGCAGGTTGTGCAAGATCATGTTAGATCTACATGGTAAGTAAGATCGGTTTGATTTTTAGGTTGTTGCAAGTTCATGGGAGATCTACTTGAAGTACTTTGAGTACTTGTGTACTGGCAGTAGTGATACTGACTGGTTGAGGTGAACAATAACTCTGTGTTTGAGTTGATTGTTGTGACCGTGATTGAGAGAGAGAACTCTTGAAGAGATTTACTATTCATGCCCTAGAGGTGTGTGAGCCCTAGAGGAGTGTAAAAGAAGACTGTGGCATCTTCTTTATTGTATTTCCTTCTAGAAGAGTATTAATAAAATTGGGTATTGTCTCTCATATTCTGTGTTATTTCTGAATTCTAGTTACTTGTTTACTTCTGGTTAAATTCCGCAGTTTAGTTGCTAATACAAAGGTAATCAATTGTGCTCCTTAATCCTGAACATTGTAGCAAGGACTAGCCTCATGAGGGAAAAATGTGATCACAAAGTTGATAGTGAGGGAAAATGAGGTAATTTTTCATTTGATTCAGTTTGTATTTTTTGTGACATAATATGATCATGTTATTAATACGACCATGTTTTTTGTTTTAAATAACATGACCACATTATTTAATAATGCATTCACATTATGGTTCGATAATCACTAAGACATAATTCAAATAATGTGATAATGTTATGGGAAATATCCATAGAATTATCCCCCAACTCCACGTACATACTTGTATTACATTTACTATGGAAACAAAGCAATTTCTTGGCTTAAGTATTCTTCCTAGAAAAATATTATTTGGGTTTTATTTTAAAATTGGTTTTTGTTGCAAGAATTTGATATGGCCAAGGAAACCTTATGTGGGTGAGGCAAAACTTGTTCCATCTCACCCTTATACAGTATACAGATGAGCTAGGTGAAATAGTTTCCTGGTCAATAATACATACACTACGTATAACGGTTATTTATGCTTTTTTAAAGCTTAAATGTGTGTATTTTTGGTTTTTCCATGTGTTACTTAAAGGGTGCTCTATTTGATTAAACAAATTTTGTTTGGGTTGTGTTGAACTCATTTTTCTCTATCAATAATGGCTTCGTTTTATGCTGCCATTTGAAATTATGATGAGTGTTATATGTTTTTAATTTTTGTTTGGTGTTAGTTTATTGTTAAAACCCTAGACTATATACCTAGAATCTCAATCATATTTAATTATGGTTATAAATATTT
The DNA here is from genome assembly GCA_037957365.1 of Torreya grandis. Taxonomy (NCBI): domain Eukaryota; kingdom Viridiplantae; phylum Streptophyta; class Pinopsida; order Cupressales; family Taxaceae; genus Torreya; species Torreya grandis. The sequence goes on along the minus strand of JARHVA010000670.1, from coordinate 4,453,673 downwards.
ATAACATGGGTTCAAAATGGAATAAACTACTCTGCTCTCCAACTGATGGTTGGGGTGGGTAGGGACTCACTGTATGGTTGGGCTCATTTTGATGCATAAGGGACTTATGGCTATTATTGATTTTGCATATGTATTTTAGGACTGATGGAAGCTTGGAGAAGGCATTTTGGAAACTTATCTTGATTATTGTTGTAAAATATTTCTTTGTAAATATTATAGGTATTACATCAAAGTTGTTTATACACCAATGATGATGTCTGCATATATAATTGTAATATTAAGCTTAATAGTTGGTTATAAAATTGATTAAATGATTGATTGTTATGAATAATTGTTGAAATAATGAACTTTAATTTCTAACCTTAAGTTGATTTTATTTTCATAATTATGAGGTTGTTGGAATGTTTTGGAGTATATTACTTGATGATTATTATAATGAAGCATATTCATCATCTTGTGAAATGATTTTCTGATCAAATTTAGTTTACTAGTTCATATAAGTGCATAGTAAACTCTTTATATGTGTACCTTAACTTGAAACAGTATGATTGGTTGACTACTCTATGTCAATAGATATGAGACTTTAGTTTTGACTGTTTCATAATTGTAAACTCAAGTTATTTGGTGTATGTATATTTTGTATGAGAATAATTTGTGCCTGTTATACATCTCGATTAAATAGTGTAGTAAAAATATTTTATTTTATTATTAAATTTTTGTTTGATATTAATAAATAAACCTTTGATTTATTTATTAATAACAAACCATATCATAATACAAAGTATTCATTGCTTAGAGACCTTTTATTATGAATATATGATTTCTTTTCTATAATGTTTTTTTTAAAGGTTGAACAATATCATGTTATTTCTTACCATGACTTAATGGTAGTTGTTTTATAATACAATATAAAAATGAGAAAGTAGTAGCATAACTCACTAACCTAATAAAATGAATAAATATATTTTAATTGTTAAATTAGCATTCTCTTATATGGCTATACAATACATTGATCAAAATAATTGTTCAGTTGTAACTTATTTCAGTTGTTACTTACCTAGTTATCACAATATGTTTATTGTTCCTTTTTATTACACATGTATTTTTTAAAACTTATTTTAGAAATCAATTCCATTTTTTTAATTTGAGTCAGATTTATTAATCAATTTATAAGTCATAAACAACTGTTTGAAAATGATTTAGTTAGTATATAACTCAGATGGTATGAGTAATTAGATGTAGTTATTTTATTTATGTCAGCATCATTCATTTTTCTTGACTTTAGTAAGTTGTACTCCAATTAGATGGAATATACATGGTTGTAGTAGTTGATTAGTGCAAAGCATAATTATTTTTTAACAATTAGTATAACTTACTTGCTTCGATTCTATTACTTGATCATAATTCTGTGTACCCTTTTAAAGGATGTTTTTCATAAACAAGTTATGAGATTCAATTATTGGCAATTTAAATATCTTTTATAACCAAAAAAATAAGTACCGTTGTTATTTAATTTGGTTAGCTTTAATGCAACTATTATATTTAATTCCATTCTTTTATATAGATAAACAGAATTCAAGGTTGGTTATATGAATGTGTGTTTACAAACTATGGAAATCCATGTCTAAACAACACACTACTGTTTGGTTAGTGCCCACACATTTATAATGGATTGAACTAAAATAAAATGTTCTTTTGCTTATGATTTTAAAGTGCTCTTAATTTCTAAGAATATAATGTATGGTGTAATATTACGTTTATTGTTTTTTCATACATATGTTTGTTTTGAAAACACTTTGAGTTAATGTTTGGAGTAATATTAAGACCCCAAAAACATAGACATCACAGTCCTTGCTTACATATTTGTGTGATCTCATTAAAGTGGGATTATAATCTTAAGTTTCCTTGTTATAAAGGAAACAGTTACAAAGGTATGGTGTATATTTGGAAGCTTGTTGGAATGAGTGTACATAAGTATATACCTCTTTCCTTTGTCAAAATATGTTTTAGAGAATGGTTTCTAACTACATTATCTATTATCTATTGAGTGGCTTAATTTTGGAATCGGATCTTTATATAAACTAAAATCAAATTTTTTTGGCTTGATTGTGGATGGTTATGACAAAAATAAGTGAATAATTTAAAATATGGAACTTGAACTTGTAGGGTAAATTTTTAGAAAAAAAAAAATTAAGAATTGTTTTTGATAAATCTTTGGGTAAATTTTGAAGACGTCTTAGCTTAAAGGACCTTCTTAACCTGATATTATTATGGAATGATCACTTTTTAATTTAATTTGAGTAATTGAAGCGTTAGTTATATTTATTTAAGCAATTTCAAATTAGAATGAGATAATTTTATATTTTTAGACTGTGAGAATTTGCATTTAATTAAAGGGTATACTATCATAGTATTAACAACCTTACCCTTAGGATGAGGTCATTTATATGTGGAAACACAAACACTTTTAAATTGTATCTCAGTTAGATTTGCATATAAGTTAAGAAAGAAAAAAGCAGGTGTAAAATAGGAAATTAAAGGCTAAATACGAATATGAATTAGACTTGGATGAGAATATGAACTCTTAAGTGTATAGATTGTGCATAATGATCTTAGTTAAACATTTTAAAGTAATTGATCAAAAAATTTAGCATAAAGGCTTACGTTGTATAAGAATGATTTTAGAACAGTAGTCTTTAGATTTATCTTTTGACTACTTGTAAGTTTACCATGTGAAATTGGGTTTTTTTAATTATATATTATGATTACTCTTCTCGTTAAAGGATGATGGGTGATAGATAAGAAGCCCATTTAAATCACTCGTAATTGGTTACCCTAAAGGGTAGTAAAGTAATGTATTTTATCAGAGTATTATTGTGATTGTGGACTATGACCCATTTTTGTTTGAAATCTGAAACTATAATAAAAATATTTGGCCAAAGTAATGTTATAATTATATACATTGTCTATCCATTGTAATTTCTAGTTTACATGCATGTGTGAGGTTATAATAGATAGATGATTAATTCCATGATCATTATGACTAATGTATGTTATAGTGATTTAAACTGTGCATATAGTATGGGATATAAATATATATATGTGGCTTGTTTAAATTTAAACAAGAGATGATTTGAGTTAATCTGAACATTTAGTTAGATGATGGATTATTTTTTTATTTTTTTTTAAATCATGGATTTTTTTGGAGGATTTATGTACATGTCTGTGAATAATTTGGTGATTAAATAGCCAAGGACCGACTATTTATAGCCAAGCCTATAGCTATCAATTAGATTTGGAATGGATGAGAAATTGTGTTTTTGTGTTTAGAATTAATATTGAACCAACTGATAGTATATGGTTGTAACATGAGAAAAAATATGAAAATATTGTATTGTCTATGTATTATTTTATATATATGTATATATTTGTGTGTGTGTGTGTGTGTACACAATACACACACACAAAACTCTGCAGTCGAATATGTTATATGGTAAAATGACTTTGATTAATCTAATGTTTTATTAGACAATATGTATGTATTTATGAATGATTAGATAATTAAATACATTTATATGAAATTGGATGGAAGTTCGAATGTATTTTATTATGAGATTGAAAATGAGATAAAATTTAAAGGGTACTGAAATGATTTTAAAGATATTTTCAGTTAAACAATATTTTGTGAATTGGTTATGCCATGTGAAAATTTGTTTGATAAGTGGAAAAATTATTTAAGGATATATAGTTGATTTAAAATCAATTAATTATATGATGTTGTTATTAAAATGAAATTAACTTGATAGAAAACATTTTAATAATAGGTATGTGTATAATGGACTTATGTAACAAGATATATGTTGTTGTTTGAAATAGATTATGGCATGCTTATATTACAATCTATTGTTACGAAGTTTATGATTCCTACTATAATTATAAATATGGATATGATGGATTTTAATTATAGGGTTTCATTGTATTTATAAATATTGTGGCATTATATATATATATATATATATAATTTTATCTCATTTTCAATCATGTAATAAAATACATTCAGACTTCCCTCCAGTTTTATATAAATGTATTTATTTATTATATATATATATATATATCACAAGTACAAGTATGTGTGTATATACATGTATGTTTGTGTGTGTGTACTTATATATAAATATATATAAAATACACAGACAATATAATATTTTAATATTTTTGTTCATGCTACAACCATATACTATCAACTAGATTAATCTTTGTTGGGTGAATATTTTGTCACCAGCTAACTGATGAGCAAAATAAGTCATTTCAACTACAGCAAGGGAGATTGGTCAGCCAGATGTGCAGGTTTACCACATCAAAAGGGGACAAATCTCTCCTCTCATCAAAGGGAGGTTCTTTGTAAATATGAGGAGCTATATACTATATATATGTGCAAAAAATAACACTCAGGGGTAGGACAATACCATCTATCTCTCTTCTTTCAAAAATGATGTTCACAAACAAAGGAGAAATCTAGGTGAAAACACTGAAGGCACTTCTCTTCTTTCAGAAGTGGTCTTGCAACAAACAATAGGAGTTCTTTCAAATAGGTAACTGGTAAGTAACTGTAACAAGGGTGCACAACAACCAGCAGAATGGGGTGTAGCACAAAGTCTCCACCTCAACTACCCAAGAGTGAAATACGAAGGATAATGGGGGCACAAAGTCATCCCAATATCCTTTACATAGAAATAAACTAAAAACACACACACACACTAAAGATAATTGTGACAGCACAAAGTCTCTCCATAGTTGGCTTTAGGACACCTTCCTGATTACTTCTACTAATTTTGCTTATTTCATTAACTGGACAAAAACGCATTCAGGAGACAGACATAAGAACAATCTCCTAAAATGACACAAGCTATAACAACACAAAGTTTGAAAGTAACTTGCTTTCTCATTCAAATAAATTAATATGATTAGCAACCTAAGCTCAAAGTCTCAGTGACCGCCTCACAATTTTGGCAGAGTTTTGCTTCTATAACCAAAGAGATCTCCTTTGCATAAAATAGGAGTTTACAATATATAGTAGCCAAGAAAGGTTTGGCACTTTGTTTCATGGAATGGCCCATGATAGAATAGGGCGTCTGCCTTAACTGTGGCATGCCAATTCATCTCAAATGTCTTCTCTTGGGCTTGGGTCATCTGGTCTTTCACCAAATATATACATGGCTATCCCCTCACTTTTATTCTAAGGGAGAAAAATAAGCCACACCTTTAATTTTTACAAGCTCAAATATCTACTTAGTGGACTATTCCACCTTTTGGAATAACTCCTGCATAGATAATTTTGATCTTTCCCTTTTTCTTGTTACAATTTGAGCTCTCAGACTATCTTTTCCCTTTATGTTGGCTCTCTCAGCTCCCTCTTCAGCTGGTTGTTGAGTTTGTTTTTAGGTTCCATGCCACATTTGAAAATCAATAGATATTTCATTACCTTGAATTTGACATTTGTAGGGACGTCATTGTTTCACTGTTTCAATGGTTTAGGTGGCCTTCTCGGCTCCTTGATTCCATCGCTTCTCTAGTTCATTTTCTTTCCTGGTTCATTCACTTTCCTTTGCTCAGAGCTTTCTTTGAACCTTTGAACCCGTTGAACCCGTTGAACTATTTTGGTTCAAGGTTCAACAGTTCATCCTCTTTCTTAGAAGCCTTTGTTTTCTCTAAGTCTTTCGAAGCTTTGAAATTCCTTTGTCTTTATCAAACCTATAGAGTCCATAGAAACTAGCCTATAGAGTCCATAGAAACTAACTTGCAAAGTCCGTAGAAACTAACCTGCAGAGTCCATAGAAAACAACCTACAGAGTCCATAGAAATAATCTTGTAGAGTCTATAGAAACTAGTCCATAGAAACCAGCCTGTAGAGTCTATAGAAATAAACCTACAGAGTCCGTAGAAACTAGTCCATAGAAACCAACCTATAGAGTTCGTAGAAATAAGCCTGCAGAGTCTGTAGAAACTAGTCTGTAGAACCAAGCCTGCAGAGTTCATAGAAATATTCCTTTAGCTTTATATATTTAGAACCTCTCAAAGGGAAGGTGTCCCTTCGAGCTTTGAGAAGGTCTATTTCCTGGTCACTGAGAGCCCCCTGTAAGGGTACCTACCCTTCGAGGTCCTTTGGGCGGTCTTCAGGTAGTCTTCTTCTTCAATTCCTTCAGACAAAATGTTCGAAGGAATTCCTTCAGACATTTTGTCTGAAGGAAACCTTTCCTTTGCCTTATCCACTTTTCATTGGGCCTTTGATCATTCCTTTAGACAAAATGTTCGAAGGAATTCCTTTGGACATTTTATTCGAAGGATTTGCCTTATAAAATTTCACCATAGAAAATCTTTTTGAAGGATATCTTTTTGCTCCCTTTTGTTCACTGCCCTCCACAAGGGCACTTGGCCTTTGGAATTTGGGGGACTCCTTTGAACCTTCTGATTAAACTGAATGATTGAACCAATCTTGGTTCAACGGTTCAAAGGTTCAATCTTGTGCTCTGCTCATTCAATTGACCGCTTGAACCAACCGCTTTGAACCAATCTCGTTGAACCTTTGAACCTTTGAACTTTTTTGGTTCAAGGTTCAACGATTCAATCTTATTTCTTTTTGTTAAGTCTTTTGAAGTTGTTAAATTTGCCAAAGAGGTTGAACTTTGAATTTTTGTCAAAGTCGTTGAACCTTTGAACCCGTTGAACCTTTGAACCTTTGGGAAGTGGGGTTCAATGGTTCAATGGTTTAATCCTTTGTTTGAAGCTTGTCGATGGACATTTTTGGTTGAACTGAGGCATTGAACCAACCTTGAAATCACCTTAGTGTTGGAAACTTGTCTCTTTAAGAGAGCTCACCTGTTGAAGTCATTGAACCTGTTGAACCTGCCAGTCCCTTAACTAAAAAAGATTGAATAACGAATAATTTGAATGCTTAGAACAATTTTTTGAGAAGGGAAGAGAGGATTTGTGCCTGTAAGACCAAAATAGTTCATAAGTTGTCCCAAAAATGAGTGATAGATTTTAAGAACAATAGCTGCCTCCAGTTGGGGAACTTCCTTGAGTTGAAATTTTGAAATAGTTGAGGGGAGTAGAAACTAGAATCTCCAGTGCCTTTAAGTATGCCATTGGGCTATGGAGTCATGTTACACAAAAAAAAGTGCCAAAAATGAAAATGAAAATGAAAAGCACAAAATAGAACTAAATACTATACAAATATACATATGTACAGATGATCTTATCTGATACTTCAAGAATTGAAGTGCTTCACATGCTACCCATTGTGAGGCAGATAAAAGGGCATGCCATCTTGATACTTCAATAGGAAACTATTTTCACCATTGAGATGATGGATAGTAAATGAGCCTCTCCATAGGGAATCAAATTTTCCATGCATTCCTTTTGGTTATCTTCTCTTGTCCCATAATAGAACTTGATCTCCAATCTAGAAATCATAGTTTTTTACTTTTTGGTCAAAGAGCCTCTTTACCAAATTTTGATGCGAAGCAATTCGGTCCACCACCATGGTTCACTATTCATCCAGCTTAGTCAAGCACATGATCTTTTTATTAATGGAGCTTTCATATGTCTGATCTTCGACCACCTTTGCCAATTTTATTGCTGGCAATTCTAGGGTGATTGTATCTCTACATTGAGACCATACAAAAGTTGGAATGGTGACATACCTATTTCTCTCTTGGGCATAATTTTGTCTACCCATAACGCATCAACCAATGCTTTATGCCAATTTCATTGGTTGTCAGCCACTAGCTTCCTGATGATGGTCACTAGGTTCTTGTTGCTTGATTTAGTTTGACCATTCCCTTGTGGAAAATAATTAGAAGAGTGGGAGAGGGTAATCCCATAGTAAAAATAGAATTGAGTGATCTCATGAGAAGAGAAATAAGTTGCATTGTCTGTCACAATCTTGGTTGGGACCCCAAATCTAAAAATGATGTTTTCCTTGAGGAAATCGCATACTACTTTTGAAGTAGCATGCTTGGTTGGAATTGCTTCCACCCATTTGGTGAAGTAATCTATAGCTATGAGGATATAATCATGTCCAGCAATTGAATATGGGTTTACAGCACCAATGAAATTGATTTCCCATTGCTGAAATGACTCTTCTATCACTACTAGCTTGAGAGGCAGAGCAACTAACTTGGGTCTTCCAACGAACTGTTGGCATAGTTCACATCTTTGTACCCATTTGTATGCATCCTAAAATAGAGTAGGCCAGTAATACTTGGCTCAAAAAATCTTATGGGTAGTCACAAGTGCAAAAAAATGTCCTCCACAAGCCAAATTATGGAAGGACTTTAAAAGTTGGTTCTGCTTCTCTTTATCTACGTAGTGAAGGAACACTCCATTAAGGCTCCTCTTATACAGGCCATTGTTCCAGAGGACAAAATTAGCAGATTTTAACTTGACAGTCCTCCTTTCTTGACGAGATAGGTGAGCAAGACACTCACCATAAGTAATAAAATGAGCAATACTCGAATACCACTCATTCATGTTGGAGACAAAGAGGACTGTTGACGTGTCTTCCACTTCTATTTCTTCATGACCTACTTATTCAGTTCTATTGTCAGCAATCAATTAGCAGAGGCCCTTTCTTCGTACAAGCTTCACTGGTTTGATAATGAGATCAAACTCTTAGATTTTATAAATCCAATTGCCCCTTTTGGTTCCAAACTCCTATTGAGTTAATATAGATTTAATTGTGGTATCAGGAACTAGGGCAGTAACATGTGAATTCAGGATGTAAAAATGGAATTTATTTACTACCTTTACCACTGCATAAGCATGCTTCTCCATGTTTGAATATTTTATCTCATGAGCTTTGAGAGGATAGCTCATGAAGGATATGGGAGATTCCACACCTTCTTCATTCTGTTGATGTCAAACTAAAATTGGGGCATGGGCAATAGCTATCTTGATGTCTTAAAATGCCAATTTGCCTTCTTCAGTCTAGCTGAAGGTGGCCTTTCCCTTCATCATATTTATAATATGGTGAGTCTTCTCAGCAAACTTGGGGATGAACCTTCGTAAAAAATTCACCTTTCTGAAGAAAGAGTGAATTGCAATCTTACTTGTGGGCAGGGTAAGCTCCTATATGGATTTGACTCTTTTTGAGTCAATTTTTATGCCTTCTTAGGATACAATGTGTTCGAGAAGCTTCCCTTCTGTTACTCCAAAAATAGACTTCTTGGGATTTAGAGAAATGCCATTTTGGTGGCATCATTCTAGCACTTGTTGTAAATGGTGCACATGATCAGGATGATGCTTGGAGAAGACTGTTAAATTATTAAGGTACACCATAATGAACTTACCTATTTCATCTTTGAAATCAAGGTCCATGGATCTCTAAAAAGTGGTGCTAGCATTTATCAGGCTAAACAAAATTCTTTGATATGCAAAGGTGCCCCAAGGTATGGTGAAGGTAGTCTTGTGTTGGTCTGCTTCACCAACTTCAACTTGATTGTATCATGAGAAGCCATCTAGCATTGATAACATATCTAAACTGGTCACTGTCTGAAGAACTTGGTCCATGATGGGTAGAGGATAGTTATCCTTTAAGGATGACTGATTCAAGTTTCTAAAATCAACACAGAGGCAAATTTTGCCATTCTTCTTTCTCATAGGGCCTATGTTTGCAATCCATGTGGAATGATGGATTGGGAAAATTATCCTAGCATTCAACATTTTTTATATTTTAGATGAAATAGTACCTGATATCTTTGGATTGTACTACCTATATTTTCACTTGTAAGGCACTGAATCACCCTTGAGAGGAATTTCATGTCAAATTTCTTTAGGCCTGAGTGACTTTAGGTCATCATATGAGTATGCCAAAACATCTATGTACTGGTGGAGTAGAGCAATGAACTTGAACTTCTCTTCCTAAGTTCAGTACTTCTCAATGTTCACCATCTTGGGATTTTCCTTGGTACCCAAATTTATTTGATCAAACTCCTTAGAGGAGCTTGAATATATTTGTTGCTGTTTGATGAACTTGTCATGCTTGTCAAATAACTTCTCAAGGGAAACTAGGCCTTTTGGGATTTTATTCCCTTTCAGCTATAGGAATTCTTCACCTGCATTTGAACTTGTTTCAAGGACTAATTCATTGCCTTCAAAGTGAAGCTATTCAAAGCTATCCTTTTATTCCAAAAAGGTGATGATTTGGTTGTCACCATTAAACACTTGCCAATGATTGGCATTATCAAGCACACTTGGTCAAAAGACCAGTTCGATAGTGTACCTATCTCTTTTAAAATCTAAGTGAGGAACCAAAAGAGTTGATAAAACAACCAAAGAATCAACTCGGTCATTGAATTCCCTAGGCACTGCAGAGATATTGAAAGCATCAAAGTTTTCAATTTGATCCTGAACTAGATTGTGGTAATGGTGCAATATCTCATTTTTTGTTTGTTACAAGTTACACACCTAACAAACCACTAGCTCAGTATCTCATTTAACATAAAGGAGTTTGATGCCCTTGTCTTGAGTGTCTTTCAATCTAAGCAGTAGAGATTCATACTCAACAATGTTGGTGTTACTAAACTGCAACTTGTATGAAGAAGGAAAAATATCTCCTTAAGGAGATATCAACACAATCTCAGCTCTTAAACTAGTAGAGGAATAGCTTCCATCAAGTTCCAAAATCCATACCTCATCAGAAGCTGACCTTACCTTAGATTTTTCTTCGTTTGGAGGGAAGGAATCTTCTACATTTACACTGTGCTCTATCATAACTCTTGCTATTTTATCTGAACCAATTTTTAGATTGTCATTTTTAGAGGTTTCATCAAGTAAGATAGGAATATCCTCTATAGTAAGGAAGTAATTACCCATTCTTGAAGACTCAAATAGAATTTGAGCTTCAGACACTGATGTTTTAGTGACAACATATTTTGCTTCCTTATCGAGGAGTAGCCTCTGCATGATGCCTTTAATAGGTATTCTCACCTTAGATAGGTCCATGATTAACTCACCACCAACATCCTTCCAAAAAATTTGCCCAAGAAAGATGCTGTATGAAGCTGGGATGTCAATCACCAAGACTGTCATCTTGATCCTCTTGTCTGGAAATGTTGTAAATGCAAATTGAGCATCCTTGATTTGTCCCAGTAGTGGCACTTATTTTTTATCCATAGAGAAACATCTCCCAAATGTATTAGTCAGTGTGAGACCAAGGGAATTTACCACTTTGGTAGACATGACATTGTCTGATTCACCTAAGTATATGATGTAATTGTTCAGCTGGTGACCATTTATCAAAAGGAAGACATAAAATGGTTATGTCTCCCCAGGAGCAACATGAGGATTAATAACAAGATTGTTTAGGGTGGACATGTTGCTTAGGGAATCATGAGTTACCTTTCTAACATCTTGTCTTATAGGGACGTTTTGGTTCTTCACACATTAAACCAACTTATCCAACTACTTAGGGTTAGATTGTAGGAAATCAAATTCAGACATTTGAATTTTAGTTTTCTTGACATGGTCGACTATGTCAAATATCTGAAATGAATTATGAATAGGGGAATGGAGTTCATCCTTCTATTTTTTAAGAGGGGGAGGATTGATCTATGAAATGGAAGTTGAAGGTGAAGGCATACTTGAAGTACTTACTTTTTTAGCAACCACCGGGTCCTTTGGCTAGAAAGGCATAGAAGTTCCTCATTTGGCAATTAAAATTAAAGGTTGAGCTTGATCCTCTATTTTTTCTTTATCATCTTGTTGGGTTAACTAACTCTTGGATCAAGTGAACACAACATATGATCCCTTAACTACTTTACCTTCACTTCTGGGTTCATCCTAGTAATTCAAGAAACTAATATTGGAATCACCAACTGATTCTTCTTGGTCTTTTTTAAAGAAATAAACATCATTTTCTAGGTTTAACTCATTCTGGAAGGAGAAATATGATTCTATTTCAAGATATCCAACTACTGAATTGGTTGGAGGAGCTTCAATGGCAAGTTTCCCCTATGGGGGAGGAAGATGATTTGGTTACCCTTGATTTCTTGGCAGCATTGCCTTGGTATGATTGATTGGGGAATATCCTCCTTGGTATATCTCTGTATGAAGGGGTAGATGACATCCCTTGTGCCATTTTATTTCTAAGAGTAATCAACTCATTTGATAGCATATGTACCATTATATCAGTGGTGCCTATAGGTGAGTATTCAGAAGATGAAGAAGATTTACCTCTGTTAGGATCTCTCCTTATCTTTCTTGCCAAGATAAGGTCATCTTCCACCTCAAGACCCAAATCTTGAGTAGTAGCAAGATATATATGGACATCATGTCTCATCAAAAAACTCACTTCAGGCAGCTGTGAGTTGATGAAGAAACATTTAAGGTTTTCAGGTGTTGGCTAAGCAATTATGAGAATCCTATTCCTTGGCTTGTCAAATTTGGCAATGAAGTCCCTCATAGGTTCATGAGGTTATTTATTCATCTATGTGAGTTGGTCTAGCAAGGCATGCACATCTTTTGCAAGCTTGAACCTTGCTTCAAACTTAACTTTGAGAGTGTTCTAGTCAGTCACAGTCTGGGCCTATAAATGATAGAACTAGTCTACAGTAACACCTTTTAATGTTTCCACAAATATCCTAACTACTATGTCCTCATATTGGATGCCTATCACACTAAAAGATATGCTGAAAGCTATAATATGTTCATTAGGATGAACTCTCCCATCACCAAAAAATTTGGGGAAATTCTTCCTTGAACTGTGTGGTAGCTCATGTAGGGGTGGAGTTAAATTGAGTGGGCTAAAAGAGTTACCCTAGGGGACTTGAACTACCATAATTTGATTATGGAAAGTGGGGATAACAAATCTAGGTGGAGTATGTATAGGCAAAACTCTGCTAAGAGCAGAAAAAGAAGCTCTACCTTGAAGTGGTGACCTGGTATTGGTAGGAGGAAAACTCCTAGTTCTTTGAGCTTGAAGTTGTGGAGGAAACAAATCAAAATTACCCTGCTGCACTAACTCAAAAATAGGGTCAACAACACCTTGAGATCTTTGGCTTCTTGTATAGCGTGGAGTTGCCAGATTGTAAAATAAAAATGAAAAAGAACTGGCCCTACTTCAGCTTGAAGCTTGAGGCTTCAAACTATTTGTTCTTCCCCATCGGTTCTCATTCACAGACCAAATTATATGATGGAAATTGATAAGACTATAATGATATTGGATAAGACATAGGAGATGCTTCAATTTGAAGCTTGAGGCTTCAAACTACACAAAACTATTGTGTCCCCAACAAAGTCACCAAAAAACTGTCAGCATGAAGCTGGCAGTGTTATTTCCTAACTCACGTCATTCCTTAGTGATATGAAATGCTTCAATTTGAATAGGCTAAAAAAGGACTGGAAATGCTCATCAGTCCCCAATGGATTTTACAAAAAATTATTGGCATGGAGCTAGAGGAAAGTGGAAAAAAGAAGTGAAATGTTTGATCCCCAGTGGCTCTGGTTCACAGACCAGATTATAAAATGGAAATGGATAAGGCTATAATGATAATGGATAATACACAAGTGATTCTTCAATTTGAAGTTTAAGGCTTCAAATTGTACAAAATTATTGTGTTCCCTAGCAGAGTCACCAAAAAACTATTGGCATGAAGCTGGCAGTGTTCTTTCCTACTTCACATTATTCTCCAGTGATATGAAATGCTTCAATTTGAATAGGTTGAAAAAAGACTGGAAATGCTCGTCGGTCCCTAGTAGAGTCACCAAAAAACTATTGGCGTGAATATTTTGTCACCAGCTAACTGATGAGCAAAATAGGTCATTTCAACCACAATAAGGGAGATCGATCGGCCAGATGTGTAGGTTTACTACATCAAGAGGGGACAAATCTCTCCTCTCATCAAGGGGAGGTTCCTTGTAAATATAAGGAGATATATACTATATATATATGTATAAAATAACACTCAGGGGTAGGACAACACCATCCATCTCTCTTCTTTTAGAAATGATGTTCACAAACAAAGGAGAAATCTAGGTGAAAACACTAAAGGCACTTCTCTTCTTTCAGAAGTGGTCTTGCAGCAAACAGTAGGAGTTATTTCAAATAGGTAACTAGTAAGTAACTATAATAAGGGTGCGTAGCAACTAGTAGAATGGGGTGTAGCACAAATTCTCTACCTCAACTACCCAAGAGTGAAATACAAAGGATAATGGGGGCACAAAGTTGTCCCAAGATCCTTTACATAGAAATAAATTGAAAACAAACACACTAAAGACAATTGTGGTAGCACAAAGTCTCTCCATAGTTTGCTTTAGGACACCTTCCTGATTACTTCTACTAATTCTACTTATTTCATTAACTAGACAAGAACACATTCAGGAAATAGACATAAGAACAATCTCTTAAAATGACACAAGCTATAATAGCACAAAGTCTAAAAGTAACCTGATTTCTCATTCAAATAAAGAAATATGATTAACAATTTGAGCTCAAATTCTCAGTGATCACCTCATAATTTTGGTAGAGTTTTGCTTCTATAACCATAGAGATCTCCTTTGCATAAAATAGGAGTTTACAATATATAGTAGCCAAGAAAGACTTGGCTCTTTGTTTCATAGAATGGCCCACATTGGAACAGGGTGTTTGCCTTAACTGTGGCATGTCAATTCATCTCAAATGTCTTCTCCTAGGCTTGGGTCATTTGGTCTTTCACCAAATATGTACATGGTTGTCACCTCACTTTTATTATAAGGGAGAAAAATAGGATGCACCTTTAATGTTTGAAAGATCAAATATCTACTTAGTGGACTATTCCACCTACTGGAATAACTCCTACATAGATATTTATGATCTTTCCCTCTTTCCTATTATAATTTGACCTCTCGAGATATCTTTTCCCTTTTTTCTAGCTCTTTCAATTCCCTCTTCAGCTAGTTACTAAGTTTGTTTTTAGGTTCTGTGCCACATTTGAAAATCAACAGATATTTCATTACCCTGAATTTGAAGTCTACAGGGACGTGATTGGTTCACTATTTCAATGGTTTAGGTGGCCTTCTCAGCTCCTTGATTCCATCACTTCTCTAGTTCATTCACTTTCCTGGTTCATTCACTTTCCTTTACTCAGAGCCTTCTTTGAACCTTTGAACCCGTTGAACCATTTTGGTTCAAGGTTCAATGGTTCATCCTCTTTCTTAGAAGCCTTTGTTTTCTCTAAGTCTTTTGAAGCTTTGAAATTCCTTTATCTTTATCAAGCCTATAGAGTCCATAGAAACTGGCCTATAGAGTCTGTACAAACCAACCTACAGAGTCCATAGAAACCAGCCTATAGAGTTCATAGAAATAATCCTGCAAAGTTTGTAGAAACTAATTCGTAGAAACTAGTCTATAGAGTCCATAGAAATAAGCCTACAAAGTCTATAGAAACCAGCCTACAGAGTTCATAGAAATAAGCCTACAGAGTCCATAGAAACTAGTCCATAGAACCAAGCTTATAGAGTCCATAGAAATATTCCTTTGGCTTTATATCTTTAGAACCTCTCGAAGGGAAGGTGTCCCTTTGAGATTTGAGAAGGTCCATTTCCTGGTCGTCGAGAGCCCCCTGTAAGGGTACCTTCCCTTCAGGGTCCTTTGAGAGATCTTCTTCTTCAATTCCTTCAGACATTTTGTCTGAAGGAAACCTTTCCTTTGCCTTAGCTATTTTTCATCAGGCCTTTGATCATTCCTTCAGACAAAATGTCTGAAGGAATTCCTTCAGACATTTTGTTTGAGGGATTTGCCTTGTAAAATTTTGCAATAGAAAATCTTTTCGAAGGATATCTTTTTGCTCCCTTTTGTTCACTGCCCTCCGCAAGGGCACTTTGCCTTTGGTTCACTACCCTCCGCAAGGGCACTTGGCCTTTGGGCTTTGGGGGACTCCTTTGAACCTTCCAATTGAACCGATCGATTGAACCAATCTGAGTTCAACATTTCAATCTTTTGCTCTACTCATTCAATTGACCGCTTGAACCAATCGCTTTGAACCAATCTCATTGAACATTTGAACCTTTGAACCTTTTTGGTTCAAGGTTCAATGGTTCAATGGTTCAATCTTTTTTCTTTTCTTTAACTCTTTTGAAGCTGTTGAACTTTCCGAAGCGGTTGAACTTTGAACTTTTGCCAAATTCATTGAACCTTTGAACCAGTTGAACCTTTGAACCTTTGGGAAGTGGGGTTCAATTGTTCAATGGTTCAATCCTTTGTTTGAAGCTTGCCGATGGACATTTTTGGTTGAACCGAGGCATTGAACCAACCTTGAAATCACCTAAGTGTTGGAAACTTATTTCTTTGAGAGAGCTCACCTGTTGAAGTCATTGAACCTGTTGAACCTATTAGTCCCTTTACTGAAAAAACTTGAATAATTAAGAATTTGAATGCTCAAAACAATTTTTTGAGAAGGGAAGAGAGGATTTGGGCCTGTAGGACCAAAATAGTTCATAAGTTGTCCCATAAATGAGTGATAGATTTTGGGAACAACAATCTTAATTCTAAATACAAAAACACAATTTCCCATCCATTCCAAATCTAACTAATAGCTACAAGCCTAACCATAAATAGTTTGTCCTTACTATTTAATTGTCAAATTATTCATAGACATACATAAATCCTCCAAAAAAAATCCATGATTTTTTTTAAAAATTAATCCATCATCTAACTAAATGTAAGATTAACTCAAATCATCTCTTATTCAAATTTAAACAAGCCCCCCCCATGCACACATATATTTGTATCCCATACTATATGCACAATTTAAATTATCTCAGTCTCAACTTGAAACAAATACCCTAGTATGGAGTTTTAACCAGTCTAGGCAGCACATAAAACATCCATGTTTCACTGAGTCAATTAAAATCCAAAACCATACATTAATAATCAAAAATAAATTCAGTCGCTTATTATCCCAATATAAGGTATACTCATGCACTACTTTTTAGCTCAGAGGGTCCTTCATATTTGACCTTGTGGATGGGTCTAACCCATCCCTAGGGTCACGTAGGAATGACCCACATAAAATTTTCAAACAACTACCTTAAACTAAAAATAAATGCCCAATATTTAGTTTACTAAACTTATAAATCAAAAAAACTTTATAAGCACAACTTAATATTTTCATTCATATATAGAATGGTAAGAATGATCCTGATATAGGGTTTGAAATGAAACCATTAAAACAAAATCATAAACATATTTAAAAATATATTTCAAAATCCATTAAAACTAGTGTAGGGTCGAACCCCTACATAATTTTTCAAACAATCTAGCTAATACACAAAATAACCAAAATATTCTATGATTAACTTCCATTCACAAACCCTTAACTTTCCTAGAAAACCATACTATATTTTTGGGTTTAGTTCCACTTGTATAGCCATAATAAATAATACACAGAGTCATGTATATATTTTTTTAAAGATATTCTAAAACTATCAAAAACCCTAGTTACGAATCTAGGTTTTTTCTTTCAATTATTCACCCTAAACATAGCTGATAAAATAGAGACATATTTTAATATCAAAGAATACATAGTCAGAAACATCTATGAGAATATTTCAAAAATCTCTCAAAAACCCTAGTTGTAAATCTAGGTTTTACACAGCCATTTCCAAGAAAGAGGATTTGGATATATGCTTGGCCCTCTATATGGGTCATACCTATCCATAGGGTCAATCATATATATTTTTTAATTTTCAAAACAAAATTCCCAAATTCTGAATAATATATCACAATAAATTTTCATGGCGAGCACTATATGCTTTAAGAATTGTAAACTAGAACAATAATTTATAACAGATTCTAACTCAATCCTTATTTCCAAGAATGTATCAATTTTTGAAAACTTATTCTTTCTTATCGAGCTCTCCTTCTACTCTTTTCTTCCGCCATCCTTTTTCACAATGCTTGGTTTCTATTTATCTCCCTCCATTTCCAACTGGTTCGTCTAATTTTTGGCATGATTCTCCCATAAAATCTCCATAATTCTAGTTAACTATTTGAAAACCCCAAATGAATATGCCATGCAACCAAAAATCAAGTCAATGTGTTTCATAATGAATCAAAGAGTCTAGAATGCAATGACTTTAGCCCTAAATCTCTCAATATTCCAAATTGAATAATGATTTAAACATTATAATTCCCAATGATGTCATTGACTAAACCAATCATCGACATAATACCATGCAAAATGCAATGATTCAAAATCTATTGACTTCGTATGATAATCATGCCTTAAAACAACTTAAATATATACCTTTGACCATGTTTTAATCTAACCTTGACTAAAGACTTGATTATAAAACATGTAATATATTTTATGCCAAAAATAAATAATACACCTTATTAAGACTTCAAACCATGCGTTCGATAATTTAAAACATACTTAATCCTTGGCTAAACAACTTTTGTAATAGCACAAACAAATACCTTTTGATTACAAAGATGGATTTATCCAACTCCAGCTCATCTTATGGTTTATTTGTAGACCTTCTACCAAATAATTTGTTTTTATAGACACTACATTAATTACCCTACATAACATGCTATTACGATGATCAAAATAGATATCACTATAAGTAATTATAAATATTGCTTAGACATTAGATTATGAATTTACAACACATAAATATTAATCAATTATTTGGGGGAATGAGTTATGAAAAACTAAAAATACATATGAAGTAAACTAAGTAAACATTCTAATTTACCTCAACAAACATTTTCCATGCTTTTTCAAGTCATATGATAAATAAATGTAGTTAATGGAGTATGATCATCATATAATAATCTCAATATCATAAATGCAAATGCACTACCAAGTTAGGAAATATGCAACATGATAATCAATCATATCAAATATGTAAAAACATATTAGTAATCAAAAGCATGTTGCAAGCAATATTAACCAACTAGAAAATTAGTAAATAAATTATACTCTATATGGTGTGTGTTGGGTTCCACATTTCTATTCTCTCTTTCTTATAGGTCTCCATTTACACCATCCTTGTGAATGATACCCTCCTTCGATCATAGTCAGGAGGGTGAAATCCATCCTGCATTCATCTCAATACAAATGAATAGTGGTTATACCATATCATGTAAAAATCATAATAAACTATTGTAACAGAATATACTGCATAATCATGATTAAAATGTACCATAATATAATATAACCATCTAACTAACATTAACTATCATGATCATAAATAACAAACACTATCCATAATTAGCATATAACTAATTTCAATTAATTAACACATCAAGTAAACCAATCACTAATAACATAATCAGTAATAATAATTTTAGAGAAAAATTGAGATGTAACATCATTCCCCACTAATGTCGGTCATCATCTTGATGACACTTATTTCAACAAAAGTTTTGAAATAAAATAATACTTATCAGAAAATAAACATAATATCTAATAAATTATTAAATAAATAAATAAGGGAATAGCTTATGAAACTTTTCACATTCTTTCCAAGTAACACTATCTTTAGAATATTAGTCCCACTAGACCTTGCATTGTGACACTTCTTTGTTACACAAACTAAGTTTGTGAGTGTTAATTATTCTAACTAATTCTACTATGACCACCCCAAGATCTTGAAATTTTAAAGCATTCTAATCCAACACATGAGAGGGATTAACAACATACTTTTTAAGATAGAACATATGGAAAATATTATGCATGAGATATAAAGCTTGTGGAAAATCAAGAATATACACCATAGGATTGACAACTTCCAAGACCTTGAAAGGTACCACATATCTAGGAGATAATTTGGATGATTTATCAAATTTGATCAAGCTTTTATGTTGTTTAACCTGCAAAAATACTTTGTCTCTAATTGAAAACTACCTTTCTATTATTTTCAAATTATCGTATCTCTTCTACCTATCATTGGATTCAACCAACCTTTACCTTATTAACTTGACCTACTCTCGCATTTCAAAAAACATATTTAGCTTAAAGACTACCTTGTCTTCTATCTTGTCTTAGTTGATTGGTGTTCTACACCTTCTTCCATACAATGTGTCAAATAGATCCATTTTCAGCACTGATTGGTATGATTTGTTATATCAAAACTTAACCAATGGAAGGTATTCCTCTCACTTGTATTGTTGATACATGTAGTACATCCTTAAAAGATTTTCTAACACCTGATTAACCCTCTCTATTTGTCCATCTATTTTTGGATGGTACATTGTATTAAAGTTCAATTGAGTACGCAAATATGAATTAAGATTTAACCAAAATCTAAAATTCATTTTAGGGTCCCTATCTAAAATAATATTTTCTAAAAATTGATGCAACCTATACACTTCTTTTAAAAATCTCTTCATAAGCATAGGTGCATCATCTAAAATATTACCAGGAATGAAGTGAGCTACCTTGGTGTGTTTATCAACAACCACCAAAATCATGTCATGCTAGTTTTGAGACATCAGTAACCCTTGGAAAAAGTCCATACTAATGACCTACCACTTCCATTCTAGTATAGAACATGGGTATAATACTGCATCTTTCTTAATTCCTTTCCATAAATATAATGGCTTTAGCTCTGCTAGAATCTTATTCACATCTGGATGGTAAATAAGGAGCACTGTGTAGTTCATTGAGTACTACACTCTTCAAATTATCTTTATCTAGTACATAAATCCATCCTTTATACCTAAACAAACCATCATCTTCTAATTTTAATCCTTTATACTTAGGATCTTAAGCATTTTGATCTAGTGTTAGATTTACTTGCTTGTAAAATTTATCTCCTAGAGATAATTTCACCACTTGATCATGAAAAGTACACCTGATAGCCAAAGCTACTATATACCTTTGATGACTAAGGGCATCTACAACCCTATTTTCCTTGCCTTTAATGTAGTTGATGCCAAAATCATAGTCTGACAAGAATTATAACCATCATCTTTGATGTGCATTCAATTTAGGTTGGGTGAATATATACTTGAGTCCCAAGTTAACAGTATTGAGTTCAAATGGTTTCTCCAATAGATAATGCCTCCAAACCTATAAAGCATGAATAATTGTAATCAATTATAGAATGTGTGGGGCATAATTTTCCTCATATGGTTTCAATGTTTTGGACTCATAAGCTACAATAGAACCCTCTTACATGAAAAATCATCCAAGGCCATCTCTTGAAGCATCATTTATCATTAAAAATTGACCATTTAAATCAAGAAATCTCAACACTGGTGCTGAGATGAGTCTTATTTTTAGCTCCTAAAAATCTTCCTCACACTTCATTGACCACACAATTTTTTAATTTTTTTTGTTGAAGAAAGGTAATCAGATTTGCAATCTTAGAAAATTTTGGAATAAACTTCCTATAATACCCTACCAAACCCATAAAAATCCTAACTTCATGAATGTTTTTAACTATTGTTCATTCCATAATAGTTTTAATCTTTGAAGGATCCACAAGAATTCCTTCTATAGGTATAATGTGCCCAAGGTATTGTGTCTTTTTCTGAAAGAAGGCACAACTTTGATAACTTCCCAAAAAGCTTATGATTTTGTAACTATTGCAGAACCAAATTCAAATGTTTTATATGTTCCTCCTTAAATTATGAATAGATGAGGATATCATCTAAAAATACTAAAACAAATTGATCTAGATAATCTTTGAACACCCTATTCATGAGATTCATAAATGCTATAGGTGCATTTGCTAGCCTAAAAGGAAGAACTGTGAATTCCTAATTCCTATAACAAGTTTTAAAGGTGGTATTTGGAATATCTTCCTCATGAATTCTTAATTAATGATATCATTCTCAAAGATCAATCTTCAAGAAAACTGAAGCTCCACACATTTGATCAAAAGGATCATCAATACGATGTAAAAGATACATGTTTTTTATTGTTTTCTTGTTGAACATCTTATAATTAATACACAAGCAAAGGTTCTTATCATTATTATTAATGAACACAACTAGTGCACCCCATGGTGGCATACTTGGTCAAACCAACCCTTTAGATAACAACTCTTGAAGTTGAGCCTTCAACTTGACTAACTTAGTTGTTTTCATTCTGTATGGGGATTTAGACTGTAGTTTAGACCCTGTAGTGATGTCAATTGAGAAATTAAATTCACTCTTAGGAGGTAAACTTAATAATTCTTCAAGAAAAACATCTCAAAATCTTAGAGAAAAGGATAATCTTTAATAGAAGGTTCATTTGATTCTTTCATCTCATTTCTATTTATAATAAATTCCTAACACCTTTTCCTTTGAGATTTATTCAACTAAATTGTATAAATCTGCCTTAGCTTAAACTCCATCTTTGCTTCGTGAATTTGGGTTTAATTACCCAAATCATCTACACACTTAGCCTTTTTAAGTAAACAATCTACCTTGGATTTATGTTGAGCTAACTAGTTTGCTCCTAGGATCATGTCATATGACCCCAACATAACTAAAAATAGATGCATTACTTTAGTGAATTATGGTAGCTTGGATCTCAACTTCAAAAAAACATTTGTCAACCTTAACACTGGATTTGTTTTTGTGTTGAATTGACAATGCATTTTCCATAACACCAAGTTTTTTGTATATCTTGTTACACATACCAAGAGAAATAAAACTTTCAATAATTATAATGTCAATCAAAATTAAAATTGGTTAACCAAAAAAAGTACCTAACAACTCAATAGGATAAGTTAAAATTTAACTTGATAATTGTCAATAGATACACTAATCCTTTACTATAAATATCCCTACTATGGAGTAAAACCCTTGTTCTTACCATCAGATTTACCCTGAATACATTTTCTAGCATAATGATCACCTCCACATATGAAACATCCTCCATGTGATCCTTTCCTATCAAATTGTTTATTCCCTTTGAAATTATTACCTAGTTTCTTATTCCCTAAAGCACTGATAAACATGGCATTCTTATTCGTGAACTAGTTTTTAGAGTTTCCACTCCTCTTCCAATTCTTCTTTATGAAAGTCATTTTAGGACCTCCAAACTTTTTCTTAAATTTTTCTCTAATTTGAGCAAGTGACTTTAGCTTACGAGCTTGATTAAATACATTTTTTAAGACTTAATCCATAGTAGATGGCCCATGTAACTCCACTTCACACCTAATTTGGGATTTTAATCCCATAATAAATTTCTTGATGTGAAACCTCTCATCTATTTGATACTGTAGAATGTATTTTAGGAGCTTAGTGAATTACTCCCAGTACTCATTTAGTAAAGGGTTTCCCTGCTTCAAATTTTGAAAATCTATTAGCTTTTAATCAAAATAGAGTTATGGAAACCATCATGATCTAATTAAAGTCACAAATTGTTCCCACATGGTGGTGGTAGAGTCAAGGTTCATCTCTAGTTATTTATTTGTCCACCACATAAATGTTTCACCAACCAACTAGTAAACTTCCCAAACTAATTTTATAACCTTAGATTACATATGAATCTCAAAATACTCTTTCATATTAGTTATCCATGCTTTAGCTCCATCTCCCATAACAGGTCCATCGAACTTGTGTGGATTAACCTTCTTTATATCTCATGTAAGCTTAGCAAAAACACATACTCTCATATCTTGAGGTACCTCCTCTTACCTTGTATCTTGAGGAACTTCATGCTCAGTAGGATGTTATTCAAGTTTAACCAAAATTTTCTTCTCAAAATGACCATGAACTTCCTATTCAAGGGCATTTATATGGTCCCTAGTCTCATTCATGGCTGTAAGAATATGATCGATCTTGGTAGCTTGTTCAATGGTAAATTGATTCAATTCAACTGGAGGGTTAGAATTATTAGGATTCAATGTACCCTCACTAGATATCCTTTGACATGACATTAATTTTTATGAATGCATTAGCAGACTCATTAGATCCAAGTGTTTGAGCCTCAACTCTAATACACAATATAATAACCCCTCAAGGTTAACTAAAGATGGGTTAAATTTTTTTAAACTCAACTTCAAAATTAACAAAACATTAATGATCCATAACTAAATTCATCATTTATGATAAATTTAATATTAACCATAAGGTTTAGGTGTGATTTATTTAACTAGTGATCAATGTCATACATGTTGATTTTACTTTTATCATTACAACATATAAACTACAATAATTATCCATGATAATAATTCATCCATTGTTGATAAAGTAATATAATAAGTACAATTAAGGCACATCTAACTATTGTTACATTGCAATTTACATTAGATAGTACAACTATATAACAATACATATTCACATATCATATTACAATAATATAATTTCAATAGAACATACGAGTCATAATGAACTCATTAAAATCTGAAAGCAATTATGAGTGAAGCCTCTATCAATTGAATGCTATAAGGGGAGGGAGATTATCATCTGAGTTCTTTTCCACATCAACCACAAACCATTGATCACCCATAAAATATCCCAACAAGGGAATGGCCCTTCCTTCATGGATGGGCAGATAGTGATAGTGCTGAAATTGAAAAAGTCAACTAGAAACCCATGTGTTGTAAGATAACTATCACATGCAACATACCATAAATAAATACATTTATAACATGATATCATGCAATACATGCAAATTAAATCAAACTAGTGAAGTGATAACATTCAAACCATAAAGATTACTTTGTTCAAAGTTTTCATATAGTTTTTAGATCTCTAGGATCAATCATTTTCACACATATTATTAAATCTAATTACATAAATTCTAATTGATGGGTGTCGTTATTCCCTTCATTTAATCAACTCTCTGTTGATGTCATATTCAATCAAGGGTGTGTCTAAAGCTATATACAACAAGAAGAATCTTAGCGATTTAGTAATTGATTGTAGGTATTTTTGTTTTTGTTTTGTTTTGGGGGATCTTTAATGTCTTAAGGACTTCTTGGTTGAAACCTTATTGGAATCAAACTATGAAAATATGCTGGAAGTAAATATAAATTACAGAAATAAAATGCTAGAAATAAACACACTTTACAGTAATGAATTTGCTGGAAATAAACACACTTTATAGAATTAAACATATAATTTAGAATGCTTGGAAAATGATTGTAAATAAATGAGAACTTAATCTAGAACACCTGCAGGGACAAATCTACAACAAATTTTAACTTAAAGAATTGAAAGCATTTATAAATTTAACAGATCTACCGATTTGCTTTTGAAAATAAAATATAAATACCAACAAAAATGAAAATCCTGGTTCTTGGAGGAGTGGGCCCTTGCTCTGCCTAGAAATAGGATTGAATAGCTTAATTCTCTCTCAAAATAGAAATAGTTATTTTATTGATAAAATGTTCTACATTACAAAAATGTACTAGATCTGTATCAATCTATATCTATTCTTATTCCTCTATTCTTCAATTAATACCCCCCTCCTATATTCTTCCAGGTATATATATATATATATATATATATATATATATATATATATATATATATATATATATATATTCTTCTTTCTTGTGGTGGATTGATGGCCGTAACTATTTCATGGATATGATGGAACTGAATAGTGCCCAAAATAGATGTTAAATTAAAACATGGCTGGATGTACAACTATGTGATGAGTGTCTTAGATCTGCAAGTATAGAAATTGGAAGTCTACTCCTGATTAATAGGATTATTGATTTGACAAATCACCAGCTATTTGGAATAGATCTTTATCAATTCTGTAACTTTAGAAAAGTTTTGAAACTAAAGGAAATCGTTCCATGTCTAACCATGAAAGTTTCGATAATTCCTTAATGTCTTAAGGACTTCTTGGTTAAAACCTTATTGGAATCAAACTATGAAAATTTGCTGGAAGTAAATACACATTACAGAAATAAATTGTTGAAAATAAACACACTTTATAGAAATGAATTTGTTGGAAATAAACACACTTTACAGAATTAAACACACAATTTAGAATGCTTGGAAAATGATTGCAAAGAAATGAGAACTTAATCTAGAAAACCAGTAGGGACAAATTTACAACAAATTTTAACTTAAGGAATTGAAAGCATTTATAAATTTAATAGATCTACCTATTTACTTTTGAAAATAAAATATAAATACCAAAAAAAATGAAGATCCTGGTTCTTGGAGGAGTGGGCCCTTGCTCTACCTAGAAATAGGATTGAACAACTTAATTCTCTCTCAAAACAAAAATGGCTATTTTATTGATAAAATGTTTTGCATTACAAAAATGTACTAGATCTGTATCAATCTGTATCTATTATTATTCCTCTATTCTTCAATTAATACCCTCCTATATTCTTCCAGGTCTGTATATATATTCTTCTTTCTTGTGGTGCATTGATGGCCATAACTATTTCATGAATATGATGAAACTGAATTGTGCCCAAAATAGATGCTAAATTAAAATGTGGCTGGATATACAGCTGTGTGATAAGTGTCTTAGATATGCAAGTATGGAAATTGGAAGTTTTCTATTGATTAATAGGATTATTGATTTGACAGATCACCAGCCGTTTGGAATAGATCTTTATCAATTATAGAACTTTAGAAAAGTTTTGAAACTAAAGGAAATCATTCCATGTCTAACCACAAAAGTTTTGATAATTCTAGAACTAAATATAGAGTTTTGGAATTAAGTCTAAAAATTTTAGAACTAAACCTGCAAGTTTCATAACTAAGTTTGAAAGGTCTGGAACTAAGTGACAGAACTTGTAATAGCGTGGTGGAGTTTTGAAACTAAGCTGTATTGATTCCAATGCTTCCAAAAACATGCAATCCACTTCATATTTGTTCTTCAACCTAATGATGACTTGTTTTATTACAAAACTTAAATTTTTCAAAACACTTTGTTAGAAATTATAGAGCTTTTAAATGTTAAAATCACAATCAACGAAAGATGGACAATTACATCCTAACTCATATCAGATCAAATAAAAGTCCCAAAATGTAGTCAAACTTAATAGAAAGAGAGAGAAAGATGAGGTCATTTATTGTACATTTAATGGGCATATCTTGGCCTCATCATTTCCCCCATACTTACTTGTTTGTAAGTCCATTTAAAAACTTTACTCTTTAAATTCAAGATTGTATATTCTAGATTCCATTTGATTACTCAGATCAAATGGATGGAACTAAATATTCCAATGCTTTGATTCAGAGGTACTATACCCTACTCTTGCTTCTACTTTTCTCTTCCATTCCTCAAATTGAGTGGGATCTTGATGTTCTATATTTTTCCAAGGAGATATGGGGGTGAGAAGTAGAGGTGGCCTTGTTCATATTCCTAACCATATGCGCCTGTGAGCTTCATTGATCCGAGGAACTATTGTGCATAAAGATTTTGCCCTTTCTAGACTCCAGATTAAATTTGAAGGGGATATTACTTCCCTTCTTTTCAATGCCCTCAGGAGAAATTCCCATCTTTTCAAACATGCATCATAATATTATCATAATTTTCCTTTTCATAAGAGATGAAGGCATTAATTCTTTTCTGTAAATTGGCAAGATAAAGTTTCTTGAACCTTCTATCAAATACATGGGTTCTAAAATGTGCAGCAAAGGTGGATGGGTTGCCATAATGAATTCTCATACAAAGACCAAATGAATTATCCTTTAACAGATGCTCTAACTCCCTCTCTTTCCATGCAATCTGATTTTGAAGAACAGAAACAAATGCATTAAGCTGGCTTTCCCCTACATATAAATTGATCATAAAACTTGAATTCTTTTTCAGCATGAAATTATAGAGGTAAAATTCACAGAGAAGATTTTTCTATTCTGCAATGGCTAAGGAATAGGTTGCCGAGAAATCAGTTTCATATTTTATTTCATGTGGAAGGCCACATGCTATCCTTGCCAACTGCTAGTGAATGAATTTTTCCTCTAAAAACATACTATATGCAGGAGAAGGTCTTCTGCATGCAAGAAATTTTTCACTCATCATGCAAACCATTTGTATTTTCACAAGATATTTATATTTATCTTTTTTCTCCTTGTAAAATTTTTCTTCACATTCCTTCCTTGCTTTCTTTTCTTCCTCGACTTTGCTTTTCAAGTCCTTATTGGATGTCTTAACTACACTGAGTTCTCTGCATGTATCATCCCATAACTACTTGAGTGGAAGATAAGTCAATTCATTCTATGCAAGGACTGTTGACACAGTGGTTTGTCTCCTAGAAATTTTACATTCTTCCTCTTTCTCCATCCGTTGCCTTTTAATCTCTGCTAATTCCTCAGTCTTGGTTGTGAACTAGTTTGTTAATTATTTAAGGAGAATTTCTCTCTATTCTAATTTGAGTTTGAGGAAATCCAATTCCTCATCCTTTTCCTTGATAATGAGCTCTACTCTAGACATTAATAGATCATGTTCAACTTGCTAATTTTTTTATTTTTCTAAAATTTCTTGGGGAGTTAAGCATTCTTCTTCCACCAGCGGGGATTTCCCTTTCCTTTTCCAAGATGCCTGTTCATATTCTTCATGTGATGGTGCTATTGACTCACACATTTCTTGGAAAACTTGCTCCTCAAATCATTCATCTTTTTTTTCTTTTTCTATTTGGTTTGGCCCAAGAGGAGTCATGGCTATGTTGCCCAAAATATCAGCAGCTTCTGTTTCTAGCCCTTCTTGTTCTTCCATCTCCTCTAGAATTTTTTTAGACCTTTTATGAATTCTCCTTATTTGAGGAGTCTCAAAATGTGTAGAAATGGGTCTCCTCTTAGAGCTTCTTCTAATTTTCACTTCTTTTTCAGGCCTAGGTGAACCGTCACTATCAGAGACAAGTATTAGTTCTTTTATAGCTTCTACAAAAGAAGGAATTTCTTGAGAAGGCACAGTAGGGTTTGCAGTTTTAGTTATTCTTTTAGATCTTCTTATTTTTAGTATTTCCTCTCCTCTTAGTTCTTTCTTTTCCTCAGTAGTGGTATCAGTTTCCAAATGAATTAAAGGGGCACGAGGAGTTGTTATTACTCTTTTAAGAATACCAGAGTTCTGCGTAAACTTGCTAAGAAATTTTTTCCACATTTCTTCCCCATTTTTCTTTGAAAGGAAATGGTGTTGGCATACTAAATGCATTAATCCACGATGTCTAATTATTCTTACACCCCAAGAATACCTCTAGGCCATTATATAGATGAAGTCAAAAATAAATCCTGGAAGGTTTATTATATATTCTAGTTTTTTAGCTCCATATCTAAGGTATATGAGGATTTTTAGGGCTTCCCTTTCTACTGACCGAAATTGCCCATCACAGGTTAAATACTTAACTATCCAAAATGCTACTCTGTCAAAGGGTTTAGGCAAGCTATCCCTTCTAACTCCTTTAATTATTTTTTTTGTGTTGTAAAGATACTGGGGTTTGGCTTCCTCCTCTTTCAACAGGGTTTCAACTAGGTCTTTTAATGTCCTTTTGATAGGGTTTGGAACATGCACCATTGATACTCTAGATATCTCACTTATTACATTCAAAAAAAAGGAATGAAAACCTTCCTAAGCTTTGTCTTTGTTTTCTCTAAATTGATAACAAATTTTCTTACCAATTCATCATTATATTTGGGGAATTTCTTCAAAAATTTCAGCCATTCTGCCTGTTGAAAGATAGTTGCCACTTCTTCATCTGCAAGGAGCTGGGTATCATCCTCTAGTTCTAACTTATTTTTAATCCCCATAATTAATTCTTATTTAATATTACCCAGGGTAGCTGAAGAACTCTTCTCTTAGAGGCAAAAGTGGTGAATTTGATTGTGGAACTACTATACTTAACTGTGGAACTGACGAATTTAATTCACTGTATCTCTCTTGAAGTTTTTTTTCTGTAGCTATTTTTTACTTTGTCGATTCAATAATAATAATGACTCTTTATAACTATGCCACCAATTTATTCCATCAATATCCTTCTCATTATTTCTCACTTTTAATCATAATGTACAATAGATGACTCATCATACTAATCTTTTAAATCAAGTCTAATCACACATGCGAACTTTCAATTTAACCTTTAACAAGTTAAAAACATAATTACCATCCTTAATGATGTAATCCTTCCATCATGATAACTCATCATTCCTAAAAAAAATGAAACAAAAAGGAAAATAGTTAAAAAAAAATTAGAATTCCAAAGAATTTTTTATTTTGAATTAGCCATTTCTTTGAGAAGACCAACCGCCATTGTTGGTTTTCAATTGATCTTTGAGATTTTTTTATTTTTATTTTTTTTTGAAAGAGAACGCCATTTACTAGTTTTCATTATTTTCCCTTTATTCTAGATCTATTCATCTAATTATTTGATCATTTTGGAAGAATTGGGTTCTTCCATTTGATCAATTTTTTTGTCTATTTCAATCTGCTTCAAGAATTCATCCTTAGTAGGAGGCTTCCTATAAAGTTTTACCCTGTGTCCATTGACCAAGAGTATACTTCTACTACCATCAATGAGAATTAACTGAATAGAACCATTGTCAAATATCTACTCAATCTGATAAGGTCCCAACCATCTGGTTCTCAATTTACCTTTGAATTATTGGCACTTAAAATCAAATAACAATGCCCAGTTTCCTACTTTGAATTACCTTTCCTTGATATGTGAATCATGTCATTGCTTCCTTTGATCTTGGATTATCTCTGTTTGGTGAAGTGCTTTTATTCTCAATTCATCCAACTCGTTGAGTTGAAGGATTCTCTCCTTTTGAGATACATCCAATTCAATTTCCATCTTAGCTGTTGTCCTCAATGTCTGTAGTTCAAACTCAATAGGTAACAAGAGTTTTTTCCCATAGACTAACTCATATGGTGAAAACCCTGTTGTGGTTTTCCAAATTGTATTGTAAGCCCAAATAGCTTTCGGTAGTCTATTTACCCAATCTCTTCTTCCTACTTTAACTATTTTAGTGAGGATGTTTTCCAATTCTCTATTTGTTACTTCAACTTGTCCATTTGTTTGTGGGTGATAAGGAGATGACTTCTTATGATTGATCTGATAATACATTGTGAAAGCCTAGATCATATTGGACATAAATTATGGTCCTTGGTCTAAAAATAAGCTTCTTGATGCTCTAAGCTTTACCATAATTCTATGCCAAAGAAAATCAACAACTGCTTCTTCAGTGGCATTTGTTAAAGCTTGCACTTCTGCCCTCTTTGTCACATAATCAGTACACACAAGAATGTGCTCTTTTCCCTATGAAGAAGGATTAAAGGGTCCAACAAAATCTAATCCCCATCTCTCAAATGGTTCAATCACTACTTGAGGTTGCAAAGGCATTTCATTGGTAAAGGTTGGTTATCCCATCCTTTGACAAGGATCACACCACCTGATATATGTCTTCACATCTTTATACAGAGATGGCCAATAGTAACTAGTGCTAAGTATCTTGTGAGCTGTTCTTTTCACTGAATAGTGTCCTCCACTTGGTTCATCATGACATGCCCAGAGGATGTCAAAGATTTCATCTTCTCTTACACACCTACATAAAACCAAATCAAGATCACATTTAAATAGCATTCTATTCAACCATTTAAACTGTGCACTAGTTTTGATTAATATATTTGTTTTTTAGTGAAAGGAAGAAACTTCCCTATTGCAAGATAATTTGCCATGTCGGCAAACCATTGTGTATCAATTGAAATAACAAACAATTGTTCATCTGGAAAGTTGTCCTTGACTGGATCCTGCTCACCTGTAGTGGTCAGTCTTGACAAAAAATTAGTTACCATATTAAATTTACCTAGATTGTCCACAATGGTAATATCAAATTCTTGTAGAAGTAATAACCATCTAATTATTCTACCTCCAACCATTGGTTTTTTCATTAAATATTTAATTATTGAGTGATCTATATGTATAAATATTTTGTACCCTGTAATGTAATGTCTAAATTTATTAATTACATAGATCACAGCCATAAATTCTTTTTCAGTGGTAGTGTAATTTCTTTCAGTGGGAGTAAGATTTTTACTAAGATAGTAAATAGCATACTTTTTTCCTTCTTCATATTTCTATCCCAAAATTGCACCAATTAAGTTATTTGAGGCATCAATTTGGATGTGAAAAGGTTTCTCCCAATTAGGTCCTCTCAATATTAGGGCAATTACTAATTTCTCTTTAATTTCTTCAAAAGCATGTTGACACTTTTCATCCCAAAGAAATTCATAGGCCTTGGTAAGAAACTTAAACATGGGGGCCGAAATTTTACTAAAATCCTTGATAAAGCGTCTATAGTATCTAGCATGCCCTAAAAATGACTTGATATCTATAGGGGTTTGAGGAATAGGCAAGTCCAAAATAATCTTGATTTTGTTTTAGTCAACCTAAATTCCTCTTTTTAAAATATGGTGTCCTAATACAATCCCTTCATTAACCATTTCTCATGACTAAGAGACAAGTGATGTTGTTCACATCTTATTAATACTCTATCCAAATTTTTCAAGGCATCATCAAATGTATCTCCATGCATAGTAAAGTCATCCATGTATACCTCTACACAATAATTTGTTAGGTCTACAAAAATTACTAATACAACTCTTTAAAAGGTTGTTGGAGCATTACATAGTCCAAATGGTAATACCCTGTAAGCAAAGGTACCCCATGGATAAGTAAATGTAGTTTTGTCCTGATCCTCAGTAGCAACTCTAATTTGATTGTATCCATTAAATCCATCCAAGAAGGAAAAGTAGTATTTAATTGAAAGGTTATCTAAGACTTGATCCATGAATGGTAAGAGAAAATAATCTCTCAAGATGGCTTTGTTCAGTTCCCTATAGTCAACACAAATTCTCTATTTTCTATTATTTTTAAGGACAATTACAAGAGGAGACACCCACTAGATATCTGAGATAGGGTAGATAAAACCTACTTGTAATAGTTTTTCAATTTCTTATTTGACTATATCCCTTAAGGCTAGATTAATCCTTATCTGAGGTTGCCTAACTGGTCTAATTTTTTCAATATAAATATGATGGGTGCAGATACTTAGATGAATTCCCTTCATGTCTCTATAATCCTAAGCAAAAATCTTTAGTATGATCCTTCAAAACATCAAACAATTTGGCTTCTTCATCATTCTTTAACTGCTATTAATATTCAAAATTTTACCTGGTTGAATCTCAACATTTTTGGTTCCAGTATATGATGAACTGATTTGTTGAAAGGGTTCCATTAAGGTGTTTAGTATACATGCATGTGGTAACAACATATGATATGTAGCAACATCTCCAGCAGTTCCTTGAGATAGAATTCCTGACAAAGGACAACGGAAGAGCTATGATACTTATCTTGTTGTAGGTTGAACTCCTCATTACTACTATTTTATAGAAATTCTTCATCATTTTATGATATCTGTAAATCTAAAGCTATAAAACCTTCTTCTCCCCAAGAGAAATCTCATTCCTCTAGAGTGAGATTATCTTCATTTGTAGGGAATTATTGTTGGTATGGTTGTGGAACTAACTGTGATGTTTCTAGAATAGATTTTGTAGGTTCCAAAACTAAGCCCAACTACTCCAATGATAATTGGTGTTCATTCAATGGAGGATTAACCATATATTATATTTCCCATACATGATCCTACAATGTTATCATAGCTAAAGAAGATAGATTTTGCTCATTAATATCAAAATTATCAACCCATAATTTCTTTTGATTATCAATAAAAGGTCGTGTACAGGGATATAATGAAATTTGCTTAGAATTCTTACCATTTGAAAAAGTCATATCACCTGACCTATAATAAATTAAGGCATCAACTGTAGCTAACCATGGTCTACCCAAAATAATGGGATAACTAAGTGTTTTACCTTTTGGCTGCAATATAAAGAATTCAACTAGATATTCCCATGACTCCACCATTACTGCCACATCTTCAATAACTCCTTTTGGTTTTGCTACAGACTGATCTACCATCTACAATATGGTGTTAGTAGGTTGTATGCCTATTAATGGTAATGTTTTCAAAGTGTCCACTGTCATTACATTGATAGTTGCTCCCAAATCAATCAAAATGTTATGTATATATTTATTCCCTATAGAGATAGAAATAATAGGGCTTCTAAGATCTCCATATTTGGGAAGTAGGAGTTTTCTTGCTAATAAATTAGCAAGTTTTCCTTCTACCTTAATAGTCCTGGGGTACTACTTCTTTCTTCCAAGTTTTTTAAAACATAATAGTTTGATTAACTTGTTCAACTCTAGAATATCCTTGATTGCTTGTAACAATAGTATTTCAATATTCAATCTTCTTAGTTCCTGCACCAGTTCAGATTCCTTAATTTCTATGACTTATTTAAATCTTTCTGGAAATAGAATCTCAGTAGAATTTCTTTCTGGTTCCTTATCTTTTTCATTTTCATCTTCCTTAGGTGCAACCAAACTAGGGGTTTCAGTTTATTCTGTCATCTCATTGATTATAACCAGTGGACTGCTAACTATTTTGTCAGATCTAGTTTTAATGTTTTTACAATCCATTGCATTTAGATCAACTAATTTTTTTGGTTCTATTTTGTATACAGGAGTTTTTTTTTAGTTTCTTGGGTTTGCTACTGGTTGTGCTCGTATTTGTGTTTGAACTATATTTTTAGCCTGTGGATTTTGTGTTGGGGATCCCATTATAGCTTGTTGGTTCTGATTTGGATATGTTTTCCCTTGCACATAATTACTAGGGCCCCATCTAGGTTGTGGCCAAGCATAAGTATTTCCTTGACCAGCCTAAGGTTTCAGTTTATTCTGTCATCTCATTGATTATAACCAGTGGACTGCTAACTATTTTGTCAGATCTAGTTTTAATGTTTTTACAATCCATTGCATTTAGATCAACTAATTTTTTTGGTTCTATTTTGTATACAGGAGTTTTTTTTTAGTTTCTTGGGTTTGTTACTGGTTGTGTTCGTATTTGTGTTTGAACTATATTTTTAGCCTGTGGATTTTGTGTTGGGGATCCCATTATAGCTTTTTGGTTCTGATTTGGATATGTTTTCCCTTGTACATAATTACTAGGGCCCCATCTAGGTTGTGGCCAAGCATAAGTATTTCCTTGACCAGCCCAAGGTTGTTGATGTCCTTGGATATATCAAGATTGACTTGCCCAATCTTGAGGATGCCATGTTGGTTGAGGGGCCCAAGGTGGCTATACCCAAATTTGTGGTACTATTTTAGCTACCCATGGCATCATCCAAGGATTAAAAGCTGGTCTTGGCATAAACTGCCCTTGGTTGGGTTGTCTCTGAATAAAATTCAATTCGTCTGTGGTGGATGATGTACTGGTTTGTTTGAGCTGATTTTTTATGAGTGGAAGAAGATAAAAAGCATGAGTATCATGTTCTTTAGATTCATAGACAAGACATACTACTATTTTATCCAAAGGACATTCCCTTATTGCATGCTTCTTCTTGCATCTAGGACAATACATGGCTAATGGTTCAATTTGGGCATTTGCTTTAGCTTGCAATCCATCCATGGTGGAGGTTAATTGAACTAATATGTCTATTTTAAAGTTTTCCAATTCATCCATCAAATTTGTTCATATCTAGATTCAAATTTTTAACCATTTTTCCCTTTCGAGGTCCACCCCTTATCCTTGAATAGTTTCTACAAATTTCTATGATTTTTTCCATTCTTAATTGAGAAATATTTACACTGCCAATTAAATCAAGGGTTTCTCTAGATTCATCATCCAGACCTTTGAGAAAAATGGTTTCACTTAATTCTTCTTGAATTAAAAATCCACATCTTTTACTCACAAAGAGGAATCTATCCAAATAATCTTCCATATTTTCATCCTCTTCCTGTTTGATTTTGAAAAAAAAATCCTTTCGATTTCTTTCTCTATAATAATCTTGATATTTGTCAAGGAATATAGTTTCCATTTGTTCCCAATTGGTAATAGAATTAAATATTAATCACATAAACCACCTCATTGTTGCAACCTTCAAGGTAGATGGAAACAACTTGAGTTTTTTATTATCTATCTTGTAATCATAAGTCTGATATAGAACTTTAAACTTAAATAGAAATTGGTTAGGATCCTCAAATGGCATTCCTCTAAATATGGGCAAGTGTGCAGGTGAAATGTTCTTCATAGTGGTTTCATCATCTTCCAACTGAATGGGATAGGTAAAGGTTCTCTCTGATTCTCTTCCAGCCTCTCGTGCCATCTCTCTAGTATTTTCTAGTCCCTTCTCCCAATCAATGTGGTATGTAGTTTGCTTTGAGGATGGTGAAAAGTCAAGAGTAGGAGGTTGACTACTCAATTGAGAATCAAAAATTTCCCTCAATGGATCTTGATAAATAATCCTCCTCCCTAAAGTTCTACTTGCTTTTGGGGACTGATCCAAAAATTCCAAAGATGACAACTTTGATTCTTGTCTTATAGGATATAATGGTGCCTCCAATTCTTGTTTAACTTCTTTATTTAAACTAGAAGATGATGCAAATTCTTGTTCAGATATTTTTGGGAGAAATCTACCCTTGGAGTCTCTTGGTCTACTCATAAATTTGGTGATAACTTAGGGAAGATTTCTTCTATTACTAAATGTATGACTGTTGCTCTTGTTGACACCTAATTAGAAAATTCCAGCTAGTGGTTCCCTTCATTTAATCAACTCTCTGTTGATGTCATATTCAATCAGGGGTGTGTCTAAAGCTATATGCAACAACTTAGTGATTTCGTAATTGATTGTAGGTATTTGTATTTTTCTTTTGTTTTGGGGGATCTTTAATGTCTTAAGGACTTCTTGGTTAAAATCTTATTAGAATCAACCTATGAAAATCTACTGGAAGTAAATACACATTATAGAAATAAATTGTTGGAAATAAACACACTTTGAAGAAATGAATTTGCTAGAAATAAACACATAATTTAGAATGCTTGAAAAATGATTACAAAGAAATGAGAACACCTGCAGGGACAAATCTACAATAAATTTTAACTTAAAGAATTGAAAGCATTTATAAATTTAACAGATTTACCTATTTACTTTTGAAAATAAAATATAAATACCAACAAAAATGAAGATCCCAGTTCTTGGAGGAGTGGGCAATTGCTCCGCCTAGAAATAGGATTGAACAACTTAATTCTCTCTCTAAAAAAAAATGGCTATTTTATTGATAAAATGTTCTACATTACAAAAATGTACTAGATATGTATCAATCTATATCTATTATTATTCCTCTATTCTTAAATTAATACCCCCCTCCTATATTATTCCAGGTATATATATATATATATATATATATATATATATATATATATATATATATATATATATATATTCTTCTTTCTTGTGGTGCATTAATGGTCGTAACTGTTTCACGGATACAATGGAACTGAATCATGCCCAAAATAGATGTTGAATTAAAATGTCTCTAGATGTATAGCTGTGTGATAAGTGTTTTGGATCTACAAGTATGAAAATTGGAAGTCTGCTCCTGACTAATAGGATTATTGATTTGACAGATCACCAACCATTTGGAATAGATCTTTATCAATATTGGAACTTTAGAAAAGTTCTGAAACTAAAGGAAATTGTTCCATGTCTAACCGTGAAAGTTACGATAATTTTGGAACTAAATATAGAGTTATGGAACTAAGTCCAAAAATTTTAGAACTAAATCCAAAAGTTCTGGAACTAAGTTTGAAAGGTCTAGAACTAAGTGACAAAACTTGTAATAGTGTGGTGGAGTTATAGAACTAAGCTGTATTGATTCCAATGCTTCTAAAAACATGCAATCCGCTTCATATTTATTCTTCAACCTGATGATGACCTGTTTTATTACAAAAAATTGAATTTTTCAAAACACTTTGTTAGGAATTACAGAGCTTTTAAATGTTAGAATCACAATCAATGAAAGATGGAAAATTACATCCTAACTCATATCAGATCAAATAAAAGTCACAAAATGCAGTCAAACTTAATAAAAAGAGAGAGTAAGATAAGGTCATTTATTGTACATTTAATGAGCATATCCTAGCCTCATCACTAACTATTAGTAACACTAAGTAAATCATTGAATTCCATCTCACTTATTTATTTGGTGTTAGTTCTATCATATTTATATAAAAACATATTGAATACTAAAAACATGGATTCAATATATAGATTCCCATACAAAATGTAGAACTTTCTGGAAAAAATCCTAGATAAACACACACACACATATCTTGCCTAATAAAATATTAGATCAATCAAAGTCATTTTACCATATAACATATTCAAATGTAGAGAGAGAGAGAGAGAGAGAGAGAGAGAGAGAGAGAGAGAGAGTAGACACACACACACACACACACTACATTTGAATCTGTTATGTGGTAAGATGACTTTGATTGATCTAATATTTTATTAGGCAAGATATATATATATATATATATACACACACACACATATATATATATAAATATATATATATATATATATATATACATATATATATATATATATATATATACATATATATATATATACATACATATATACATATATATATATATACATACATATATATATATATATATACATATACATATATATATATATATATATATATATATATATATATATATATACATACATATATGTATGTATATATATATATGTATGTATATATATATATATATGTATGTATATATATATATATATGTATATATATATATATATATATATATATATATATATATATATATATATATATATATATATACATATATATATATGTATACATATATATATATATATATATATATATATATATATATATATATATATATATATATACATATATATATACATACATTATATATATATACATACATATATGTATGTATGTATATGTATATATATATATATATATATATGTATATATATATACATACATACATATATATGTATACATATATATACATATATGTATACATATATATACATATATATATATATATATATACATATATATATATATATACATATATATATATATATATACATATATATATATATATACATATATATATATATATATATACATATATATATATATATATATATATATATATATATATATATATATATATATATATATGTATGTATGTATGTATACACACCACACAAGTACAAGTATGTATATAAATACATATATATAAAATATGTGGATAATACAATATTTTCATATTTTTGCTCATTTTATATCCATATACTATCAACTGGCTCAATATTAATTCTAAACACAAAAACACAATTTCCCATCCTTTCCAAATCTAACTAACACCTATAGGCCTGACTATAAATAGTTGGTCCTTACATATGTAATCACCAAATTATTCATAGAAATACATAAATCCTCCAAATAAAATCCATGAATATTTTTTTAATTTAATCCATCGTCTAACTAAATATTTAGATTCACTCAAATCATCTCTTGTTCAAATTTAAACAAGACACACACACACACATATTCATGCCCCATACTATATGCACAATTTAACTTATCTTAGACTCAACTTGAAACAAAAACCCTAGTACAAAGTTTTAACTAGTTTAGGCAATGTATAAACAACCATGTTTCACTGAGTCAACTAAAATCCAAAACCATACATTAATAATAAAAAATAAACTTATCCGATTATTTTCCCAACATAACATATACTCAGGCACTAGTTTTTATCTCAGAGGATCCTTCGTATTTGATCGTGAATGGGTCAAACCTATCCCTAGGGTCATGTACGAATGACCAACTAAAAAATTTCAAACAAATACCTTAAACTAAAAATAAATTCTTAATATCTAGTTTACTAAACTATTAAATCAAATAAACTTTATAAGCTAAACTATACCACTTCGGATAAATGCTAAAATTCTAATTTTTCCCAACTTTAGTTGTTTAACATTTTGTCAAACACTTTACATCAAATGGAACTGAATTCTGATTTTGAAATACAATTGGGTTATAACTAAAATTCTTATTTATTTTGATTGCAAAGTACTTAAAGAGTTTGTAATATCATGTAGATTGAAAGGTTCCAAGCATAGACCCAAATAACAAGAAATGAACATGAAACATAGATATTAAGCAACCAAACAAGTCACATAAACATAGATGAACATACCCTATAATGATATCTTATCTTCTTTATTTATTTGAAATATGATTACAAATGAAGAGGGATATAAAGTACAATCATCTAAGTCTAATATAAATTTTAGACTTATGTATGTTGCTATCATAAACACTAGTGACTCAAATTTGATGTTGATATGAAATTACAATCTACTGTCATGAATTTTAGACCTTGAAAAAGTGATATAAATCATCACAAACACCTGTCTTTGCCAAGAGATCTAATTGGGAACCCTCTATAATCATCTTAGAGATGAAAATGTACCAATATCAAAGCCAAACATGAATGCCAAAATCCATTGCTAGCTGAAATTAGAGATCCTTATCCAACCCTAGCTTGAATGAAGAAAAAACACCTTCAAAAATCATCAATTAAACCCAATGATGAACTCCATATGAATTCACCTCACATTTTCAAATGGGATCATCTCCAAACCACTTGAAATCAAGGGATCATCTCCTTGATGCAACTGAAAATAATTTTCAGCCAAGAGAAAACCCTACAATATCAATTTGCCAATGAATTCAAGATGATACAAATGAACCCAAGATCCTCTATTTATAATTATTTTGTTCCCACTTCTGGTGGCTACATTGGTGGAGACTTATTTTATTAATTTACTTTTCCCCTTTTCCCTTATAAAGTCACTTTATAATTTTATTTTATTTTTATAAGTGACTTTAATATTTTAGTTTCAAAAAGTGACTTTATAATAGTTTATTATTTTATTTAAGTCACTTTTAATTAAATTAATTAAAAATAAAGTAATCCTTTTGATTTAATTTTTTGTGATCAACTTTATAAATAATTAATTTAACTTATTTATTCCTGGCCAAAAATCGGGGACATTACAGTCCTCCCTTCCTGGAGATTGCTTGCCCACAAACAATCACATATACATGGCT
Organism: Torreya grandis; assembly: GCA_037957365.1. Classification (NCBI taxonomy): domain Eukaryota; kingdom Viridiplantae; phylum Streptophyta; class Pinopsida; order Cupressales; family Taxaceae; genus Torreya; species Torreya grandis. The sequence continues at coordinate 4,412,687 of JARHVA010000670.1, read as the reverse complement.
GATTACTTTCAAAAAATACCAAGATCCTATATCATTCTTATATCACCATACATGCTCAACATGAAATGTGGGACATCTATCATCATAACATCCATAAGACTCACACCCACTTCCTAAAGGCTACTACTGTAAAAGATAACTACAATGTTAAAACTAAAAATCTGATTTAAACTTATCTTGGGAACGCTTCCACTATCATAAATTGATGAAAACTCATCATTACTCAACCTCCAAGTGTTGTAGTGACAATCCCATGCACATGAATCCATGCAATCAGCTATACTCATTAATGTAAATTCTAAAAATTTCATGATTAGAAGTGTAAAACAACCATCTCTCATCAATGTATGAGCAAAAACCCAATGGGTTAGGGCTAGAATACTTCTAGCCTCATGCGCATCCCCATACCTTAGACAAAGGTCCAACTATAACTCATCAAGTACAACATCTACACATACCTCAAGTCTTGAAAGTAGGACAACCCTATGCTCCAATAATAAAGTATCATCATGAAGTGTGTCATCATATGGATATCAAAGTATCACATCACCCAAGCTGAATATGAAAGTACAAGTGTGTTCTCTCAAACTATCATCATGGGCTATCCAAAAACTAAATTGTACCACATGGACTTGACAAGCATCCATCATATGTGTATGACCTATTATGCAACTCTACTCCATGTTGCTGGTATAAATTAGAACAACATCAAACAAACTAAAAATCAGACCTATGATCAACTCATAAATGCCCTTGTTATCATGACATGAAAATGCCTCATCAACATACCACTGATAAGTGCTATAAGATCACTCCAAAACTCTCCAAATAGCTACAAGAAAAAGTATATAGGTCAAAAACTCCTTGCATAGAAATGTGGAATAGTCACCTATCCTTGTGATGTAACTTAAAAACCAATGGTTCAATCATGAAATACTATTGTTCTCATGTACTCCTTCATGCCCCATGATGTCTTCTTCATATACCACATGTTCTCCCCATATATAATAAAAAAATGTTGTCATGAAATTCATACAATTATTACACAATGACCTACCTTTTATGCAACTTTTTATCTTCACACATTGATCCAAACTTAATCACATAATCTTGCATATCCACAAGATAAATGAAATCATTTAAAGTTAAGAGATTGATGTTTATCACCATAAGACCAACCTTTACCTCATACCTCCCAATTTTTCCTTCCTATATGTTATCATAAGCTATTATCCCAAGGTGTGTGCCACACTAAAAACTTCCCCCATGAGCTGTCATACTTCCCTTCTCAAGGTTTCCAATTGTAATGATTAGAGAACTATTGTCCATAATGATTAACTCAATCCTTTTCTTGAAGAACTCAGGTCTGGAAACTAGGATAGCATGATGTATATCTAAGGAGACAAAAGCACAAAGGGCCTTCTTCAAATATAAGTTGAGATTACTTTTTCCAATATCATCCCTTGCTACCACAGGGATATATATGCCATCTCTTCTCTCATAAATCTAAATTGAGCCTTCAATTGGCTCACCAACTAAGGTGATTCATCAATCCAATAAACCAAATAATGTGCATGATATGAAATTTTAGGATTTTCTTAACAACAAACCTCCCATCAAGTATCCACAAATCTAGGTGTTCCTCATACTTGTCCATGCTAGGAAAATTAGAATTGTGATCATAGCTTTTCGAGGTGTCTTCCTTGCCTTTTCATGTATCTTCTTCATGGATAGGTTACTCTTCCAAGGTCTGATATACAAAATCATAATGTTTATGGCATAAATCCAAAATACGTAATTCATCTTTAATACCCAAACCTTGAATACCAATATTAGAAGACTCTACAATACCATCATCCACATGTGAAATGGATGTTACCTAATGATTAGGACTGTTGTTGCAAAAATTAGAATAGGTGTCATACCTTGGTGTCATATTTTTAACATCTCTAATGGGCTAATCAATTATTGTAATATTTTCCACTTCATGATCAATATGATGACTCAATGGTGTGACATGTGTCTCCTCTTGATCCAACATTATTTCTTCTTTAGGACTCCCACATGATGACTGATTTCTGCATTGATTATGATCACTTATAGGCTGTAAATTACAAACAAGTGATTCCTCTTCCTTTCTTGGTTCTTGTATATTTAACACTTCACTTTTCCCAATGCTTTCTTTCTTTTCTTGCTACTGATATGGACTTAAAAACATCAATTCATCTTCATCCTCATCTAGTATACTGAAAAATTGTGTGTATGAAAGCATATCTTGTATCTCTTGAGGAAGAGAGGGATACTTATCATTTTTGGCCATAATTTTTCTATTAAATGGAGATGAATCACTAGTGTGCCTAATTTTATTTGAAAGTGAATCTTCAACATGCTACAATTTTTAAATCACCTTTTGTTGTGAATGGTGAAAGTTCTTCAACATTTGTTCCATGATGGGAAACTTCCACATAGTTCCCATCTCATTGTCTACAACCACAACTCAAACCAAAAAAAAGTACAAGTAATCGATCTTTAACTAACAGGCTAGCGAGATCATGGCTCTGATACCACTAAACTATCCCACTAAGGATAAATGTTATAATTTTTATTTTTCCCAAATTTAGTTGTTTAACATTTCATCAAACACTTTGCATCTTGTTTAAAATTTCGTTGAACACTTTGCATCAAATGGAACTAAATTTTGATTCTAAAATACTATTGGGTTTTAACTAAAAATTCTTATTTATTTTGATTGCAAAGTACTTAAAGGTTTTGTAATATCATGTAGACTGAAAGGTTCCAAGCATAGACCCAAATAAAAAGAAATGAACATGAAACATATATATTAGGCAACCAAACAAGTCACATAAACATAGATGAACATACCTGGTAATGATATATTATTTTGTATGATGTTGTCATAAAACCTAGTGACTTAGATATGATGTTGATATGAAATTATAGTCTGTTGTCATGAATTTTAAACCTTAAAAAAGTGATATAAATCAACACAAACACCTCTCTTTTCCAAGTGATCCAATTGGTAACCCTCTATAATCATCTTAGAGATGAAAATGTACCAATATCAAAGCCAAACATGAAAGTCAAACTCCATTGCTAGCTGATATTAGAGATCCATGTCCAACCCTAGCTTGAATGAAGTTAAAACACATTTAAAAATCACCAATTAAACCCATTGATGAATTCCATATGAATTCACCTCACATTATGGAGTGGGATCATCTCCAAACCACTTGAAATCAAGGGATCATCTCTTTGATACAACTAAAAATAATTTTCAATCAAGAGAAAACTCTCCAATATCAATTTGCCAAAGAATTCAAGATGATACAAATAAACACAAGATCATATATTTATAATTCATTTTTTCCCTCTTTTGGTGGCTACATTGGTGTAGACTTATTTTATTAATTTACTTTTCCCCTTTTCCCTTATAAAGTCACTTTATAATTTTATTTTATTTTTAAAAGTGACTTTAATATTTTATTTTCAAAAAGTGACTTTATGATAGTTTATTTTTTTATTTAAGTCAATTTTAATTAATTTAATTAAAAATAAAGTAACCCTTTTGACTTAATTTTTTATGTACAACTTTATAAATAATTAATTTAACTTATTTATTCCTTGCTGAAAATTGGGGACATTACAGTCCTCCCTTCCCAGAGATTACTTGCCCACAAGCAATCACATATACATGGCTGATTACTTTCACAAAATACCAGGATCCCATATCATTCTTATATCACCATACATGATCAACATGAAATGTCGGACATCTATCATCATAACATCCAAAAAACTCACACCCACTTCCTCAAAGTTGTTGGTGTAAAAGATAACTACAATGATAAAACTAAAAATCTGATTTAAACTCATCTTGGGACCGCTTATGCTATCATAAACTGATATAAAATCATCATTACTCAACCTCTAAGTGTTATAGTGACAATCTCATGCACATGAATCCATGCAATCAGTTGTACTCACCAATGAAATTTTTAAAAATTTCATGATCAACAGTGTAAAATAACCATCTCTCATCAATGTATGAGCAAAAAATCCAATGTGTTAGGGTTGCAATACTTATAACCTCATGCACATCCCATACCTTAGACAAAGGTGCAAATGGAACTCATCAAGTACAACATCTACACATACCTCAAGTCTTGAAATTAGGATAGCCCTATGCTCCAACAATGAAGCATCATCGTGAAGTGTGTCATCATATGGATACCAAAGTATAACATCACCCAAGCTGAATATGAACGTACAAGTATCTTATCTCAAGCTATCATCATGGGCTTTCCAAAAACTAAATTTTGCCACATGGACTTGACAAGTGTCCATCATATGTGTATGACCTATTATGCAACTCCACTCCAAGTTGTTGGTATAAATCATAACATCATCAAACAAACTAAAAATCAGACCTATGATCAACTCACAAATGCCCTTGTTATCATTAGATGACAATGCCTCATCAACATGCCACTGATAGGTGCTATAGAAGCACTCCAAAACTCTCCAAATAGCTACAATCAAAAGTATATAGGCTGAAAACTCCCTGCTCAAAAACGTAGAACAATCACCTATCTTTATGATGCAACTTAAAAACTCATGGTTCAAGCATGAAATAATAGTGTTCTTATGTACTCCTTCATGCACCATGATGTCTTCTTCATATACCACATATTCTCCCCATATATAATCAAGAAATTTTGTCATGAAATTCATGCAAATATTACACAATGACCTACCTTGTATGCAACTTGGCTCTTACCACATTGATCCAAAATTAATCACATAATCTTGCATATCCATAAGATAAATGAAATCATGTAAAGTTAAGAGATTGATGTTTATCACCATAAGACCAACATTTACCTCATACCTCCAATTTTTTCCTTCATTGATGATATCATAAGCTATTGTCCTAAGGTGTGTACCATATTGAAAACTTCCCCCATAACTTTTCATACTTCCCTTCTCAAGGCTACCAATTGTATTGATTAGAGAACTGCTATCCATAATGATTAACTCAATACTTTTCTTAAAGAACTCAGATTTTGAAACTAGGACAACATGACATCTATCCAAGGAGATAAAAGCACAAAGGGACTTCTTCAAATGTGAGTTGAGATTACTTTTACCAACATCATCCCTTGCTACCCCATGGGATGTATATGTCATCTCTTCTCTCATAAATCTAAATTGAGCCTTTGATTGGCTCACCAACTGAGGTAATTCATCAATATAGTGACCAAACTCATGTGCATGATATGAAAATTTAGGATTATTATTAACAACAAACCTCCCATCAAGTATCCACAAATGTAGGTGCTCCTCATGCTTATCCATACTAAGAAAATCGTAATTGTGATCATAGCTTTTTGAGGTGTCTTCCTTGCCTTTTAGTGTATCTTCTTCATGGATAGGTTGCTCCTTCATAAGTGATGGCCTAAGAGGTGTGCCCAATTATAAATTATGTGTTCTTCTACCTGCCACAACTATCATAAAACTGATCCATACCTTCACCTACTTAGCTGATATGATTTTTTCTTTCATCTAGCTCCATGGTGTGGTATCCATAAGAAACTAAACATTATCAAATTGTAGGATCTTCTTGTTATGAAATCTCTTAGTCTCTACAATCAAATCTCTAAGATAATGTGCCTCATATAATCTTGGAAAATGTTCCTCCATTGTGGATGATGTATGCTCAACCCAAATGAAATCACTTATGTCTCCCTCTACATGTGTAGGTATAACACTAGTGGTTGATCCACCAAGTGTGTGCCCAACATCATCTCTAATTTGAGCCTTCAATGGGTTCTCTAAAAAATGAAAGTCATAAACTTCATGAAGCAAACTAGATACCCAAAAGGAATTTTATGAATAATACCTTTTCTCTCGTTCACATACATCAACATATTCTTCTTGTGTGCTTACCTCTATAATCTCTTCCTTTGCATGCTCAACTTGTATACATTCTTCCCTTGGAAGAAATAATGATCTAATGTATGATTCTCTTTATTGCCTTATATTATCTAACTAATTGCATTGTTATTTGACTTGTTGAAGGTGTTGTTTTGCATGTGCAGCCACTAACTTAGCCTTCTTGGCTCTTTGTAGCCAACTATCATACAAGACTTGAGTCTTGTACAAATCTTCCAAGGTTTGACATAAAAAATTAGAATGTTTGTTTCATAAATCCATAATACATAATTCATATTTAACACCCAAACCTTGAATATGAATATTATAAGACTCTACAATACCATCATCCACATGTGAAATGGATGTTACCTCATGATTAAGACTATTGTTATAAAAATCTTAATAGGTGTCATAACTTGGTGTCATATTTTAAACATATCTAATGGGCTGATCAATTATTATAATATTTTACACTTCATGATCAACATGATGACTCAATGGTGTGTTATGTGTCTCCTCTTGATCCAACATTATTTCTTCTTTAGGGCTCCCACATGATGACTAATTTTTGCATTGATTGTGATCACTTATAGGTTGCAAATTGCAAACAAGTGATTCCTCTTCCTTTCCTTGTTCTGATATATTTAACACTTCACTTTTCCCAATGCTTTCTTTCTTTTCTTATTGCTGATATGGACTTGAAAACATCAAGTCATCTTCATCCTCATCTAGTATACCCAAAAATTGTGTGTATGAAAGCATGTCTTGTGTCTCTTGAGGAAGAGAGTGATACTTATCATAGCTGGCCATAATTGTTTTATTAAATGGAGATGAATCACTAGTGTGCCTACTTTTCCTTGAAAATGAATCTTCAACATGCTACAATTTTTGACGCACCCTTTGTTGTGAATGGTTAAAGTCCCTCAACATTTGTTCCATGCTAGACAACTTCCCCATAGTTCCCATCTCGCTATCCACAACCACAACTCAAACCAAACTTAAGTACAAGCAATCGATCTTTACCCAATAGGCTGGCAAGATCATGGCTCTAATACCACTAAACTATCCCACTTAGGATAAATGCTAAAATTCTAATTTTTCCCAACTTTAGTTGTTTAACATTTTGTCAAACACTTTGCATCTTGTTTAACATTTCATCAAACACTTTTCATGAAATGGAACCGAGTTATAATTTTGAAATACTATTGGGTTCTAACTAAAAATTATGATTCATTTTGATTGCAAAGTACTTAAAGGGTTTGTAATATCATGTAGATTGAAATTTTCTAAGCATAGACCCAAATAACAAGAAATGGACATGAAATTTAGATATTAGGCAATCAAACAAGTCACATAAGCATAGATGAACATACCCAAAAATGTTAGACTTCTGTATGTTGTTGTCATATACCCTAGTGACTCAGATCTGATGTTGATATGAAATTACAGTCTATTTTCATGAATTTTAAACCTTAAAAAAGTGATATAAATCAACACAAACACCTCTCTTTTCTAATTGATCCAATTTTTAACCCTCTATAATCATCTTAGAGATTAAAATGTACCAATATCAAAGCCAAACATGAATGTCAAACTCCATTTCTAGCTGAAATAGAGATCCATGTCTAACCCTAGCTTGAATGAAGTAAAAACACCTTCAAAAATCACCAATTAAACTCAATGATGAACTCCATATGAATTCACCTCACATTATGGAGTGGGATCATCTCCAAACCACTTGAAATCAAGGGATCATCTCTTTGATACAACTAAAAATAATTTTCAGTCAAGAGAAAACTCTCCAATATCAATTTGCCAAAGAATTCAAGATGATACAAATAAACCCAAGATCATCTATTTATAATTCATTTTTTCCCTCTTTTGGTGGCTACATTGTTGTAGACTTATTTTATTAATTTACTTTCCCCCTTTTCCCTTATAAAGACACTTTATAATTTTCTTTTATTTTTAAAAGTGACTTTAATATTTTATTTTCAAAAAGTGACTTTATTATAGTTTATTATTTTATTTAAGTCACTTTTAATTAAATTAATTAAAAATAAATTAATCCTTTTGATTTAATTTTTTGTGGACAACTTTATAAATAATTAATGTAATTTACTTATTTTTGGCTGAAAATCGGGGACATTACATAAGCACAACTTAATATTTCCATTCATGAACAGATTGGTAAGAACAACCCTAATATAGTGTTTGAACTAAAACCATTAAAACAAAATCATAAAAACCTTTAAATATATTTCAAAATACATTTAAATTAAGTGTAGGGTCGAACCCCTTTCTAATTTTCCAAACATTCTAGCTAATACACAAAATAATCAAAATATGCTATGACAACTTCCATTCACAAACCCTTAACTTTCCTAGAAAACCCTAGTATATTTTTTACGTTTAGTTCCAATTTTTTAAACATAATAAATAATGCAGACATTTATTCATATTTTTTAAAATATATTCTAAAACTATCAAAAACCCTAGTTATGAATCTAGGTTTTTCCTTTCTACTGTTCACCCTAAACTTAGATGATAAAAATATAGACATCTTTTAATATCAAAAAATACACAGTTAAAAACATGTCTTAAAATATTTTAAAATCTCAAAAACCCTAGTTTTAAATTTGGGTTTTACACACACAACCATTTCCAAGAAAGAGGATTTGGATATATGCTCGGCCCTCTAGATGGGCCATACCCATCCATAGGGTTGACCATATATTTTTTTAATTTTCAAAAAAAAATTCCCAAACATTGAATAATATACCACAACAAATTTTTATGGCAAGCACTATATGCTTTAAGAATTAAAGAATAGAACAATAATTTAGAGACCCTACCTAAATTGCTATTTTCAGGAATGTGTCAATTTTCCAAAACTTCTTCTTGCCTCTCAAGCTCTCCTTTTGCTCTTTCATTCCACTGTCCTTATCCATAATTCCTATTTCTCATTTATCTCCCTCCCTTTCTAATTGGTTCACCAAATTTTTGGCATGATTCTTCCAAAAAATCTCCACATTTCTAGTTAACCATTCGGAACCGCCAAATGAATATACCATGTAACTAAAACTCAAGTCAATGTGTTCAATAATGACTCAAAGAGTCTAGAACCCAATGAATTTAGCCTCAATTCTTTGAATATTCCAAATTGAATAATGATTTAAAACCTTATAATTCCCAATGGTATTATTGAGAAATCAATCACCAACACAATACCATGCAAGATGCAGTGATTCAAATTTTATTGACTTCATATGATAATCATGCCTTTAAATAACTTAAATCTATACCTTCAACCATGATTTAATCTAAGCCTTGACTAAAGCCTTGATCACAACACATGCAATAGACTTTATGCCAAAACCAAACAATACACCTTATTAAGACTCCAAACTAAGCCTTTGACACTTTAAAACATTCTTAAGCCTTGGTTAAAAAACTTTGTCAATAAGACAAACAAATACCTTTTGATTATAATAATGGATTTATCTAACTCTAGCAAGTCTTATGGTTTATTTTCAAACCTTCTACCTAATAATTTTTTTTATAGGCATTGTATTAATTACCCTGCATAACATGTTACTATGATGATCAAAACAAATATCACTAGAAGTAATTAAAAACATTGATTAGACAAAAAATTATGACTTTACAACATAGAAATATCAATCAATGATTTTGAGGCATGAGTTATGGCAACTAAAAAAATATATGAAGTAAACTATGTAAACATTCCACTTTGCCTCAGCATACATTTGCCACACTTTTTCAAATCATATGTGACATAAATGCAATCAATGAAGTATGATCAACATATAATAATCTCAATCTCATAAATGCAAATACCCTACTAGGCTAGGAAATATGCAACATGATAATCAATCATATCAAATATGCATAAACATATTAGTAATCAACAGCAAGTTGCAAGCAATATTAACCGACTAGTAATTTAACAAGTAAATTCTACTCTATGTAGTGTGTTGGGTTTCATGTTTCTATTTTCTTTTTCCTCACAGGTCGTTATCTATACCATACTCTCTGATAATACCCTCCCTAATCATAGTCAGGAGGGTGAAATCCATCTTGCATCCACCTCAGTAAAAATGAATAGTGGTTAGACCATATCATATAAAAACCATAATAAATTGTTGTAATAAAATATAATGCATAATCATGATTAAAATGTACCATAAAATAATACAACCAGCTAACTAATAGTTAACTATCATGATCATAAGCAACAAACACTATCTATAATCAGTATATAACTATTTTTAGTTACTTAACAATTAAGTAAACTAATCATTAACCATAAAATCAGTAATAATAAGTCTAGAGTAAAATTGGGATGTAAAATCATACTACACACATTATGGATGAGGGTAAATGCACAGAGTTGGGGGACAATTCTATGGACATTTTAGGTAACAAAATTGTGTTAATAAATAACATGATCATGTTTTTTAATTAACATGATCACATTATATAAATTATGACTCGGTAATTACCAAGCCATAATATGATTGCATTAATGTATAACATGATTGCGTTATTATAAAAACAATAATGTGATCATGTTAGTGTTATTTTGCACATTAAAATGAAATTTTGAATTCAAATTCAAATATCATGTATGCATTATATAATGTGTACAATGCATACACATCATATAATGTATTATACAATTCATACACATTATCAAACACGTACACATTGTTTTGTAATAAGACCAAAAACATCTCTAGAAGCATGTGGGAGTTGCACATGAAGGCAATTTTGGCCAAAAGCTTATATTTACTATGTTAAATGTTAAGTATAAGTTTACATTTATAAATATAAAGTATAAGTATACCTATAATTATAAGTTTACATTTATATTATTAGATTTATTTTCTTATACTTATATGTATACTTATACTTTATATTTATAAATGTAAATTTATACTTTAAATTTATTTTAGTAAATATAAGAAATTAGGGTTACTTAACATCTAATAGATTTGGTCCCATAGCTACATATTTTACGATGTGGAAAATAGTTTTTCAAAATCTAATATGGTCAGTACATAGGCATTTCCAGGGTCTATATATTAAACCCAAGGATTTTAGTACATAACTTTTATAATTGGTATCTATTTTTAGTAAACATATAGTATTTTTTTAGGTTTTTGTTCCTTCAAGATTGATTCTTGACATTTATAGGAGTCCTAGGTTTGTCAAAATTGAAGTTTGAAAACCAATCATTTGAACTTGATCCAAAGTGGTGTGATTTGGGTATTATAGGTCATATTGATGACCTACACACATCAAATGACCACTTTATGTTAATTTCACTTATTCATTATCCCTCCCTCATCCTTGATCACTTCTTACTAATCCCTCATTAGCCCTAGTCACTCTCTCATCATTCCTCATTATCCCTAATCACTCCCTTATTGACCCTCACTATCCCTAGTCATCTTTAATCACTCTCTTATCATCCATAATCACTCCTCCATTGACCCTCACTATGCCTCATCATCCCTAATCACTCCCTCCCCATCCTTCATCATCCAAAATCACTCTTTACTCATCTTTCATCATACCTAATTTCTTCCTCATCTTTATTCACTCCTTCCTCATACCTAATCACTCCCTTATTAACCTTCATTCTCTCTCATCATCTCTAATCACTTGAGCTTATCATCCCTAATCACTCATTCATTGATTTTCACCATCCCTCATCATCCATAATCACTCCCTCCTCATCCCTCATAATCCATAATCAATCTTTATTCATATATCATCATCACTAATCACCCCCTCATTAACCCTCACCATCCCTCATCACTCCATCATTGACCCTCACCATCCCTAATCACTCCTTCATCATCTGATGTAAGTATATACTCTAAGTATATCTTTGATTCCAATCATATTTTGTTCAATCCATTATAATATAAATTAACTCTTTTCTAGGACTTGTGTTGTCAATACCCATTTGTGATAGTCAATTTTATTATTGAATAAATTGGATGATCTTCCAAATTTATAGTCAAGTAACATAAGTAATAACACAAAATAGAGTATGAATTTTAGTTCATCAAATTATCTTTATTATGCAACTGACTAGATGAAACTTTATTTGGTTCCACCTTTGATATTTTGGTTTAAAAGATAAAAATTAAACACAAATCTCTTGTATAATTTTCTAATTCTGAAGAGATTTGAATTAGATGAAAATTTATATAGTGTTTCCCATTCATGTATGACTTGAATCTTGGTTAGGTTCACACATGTACTCCTTGTGTGTATAATGTGTACCAAATATTTTATCTCTTGCATGAAAAATTAACATTTATTCATTTTATCATAAAAATATGTTTCTACAAAAGGTGAAACACAGTTCAACATTGTGTAGATGTTCATCTCATGTTTTCTAAAGATTAAGGTGTCATCAAAGTATATTAAAAAATGGCACTGGTAAAGGGCCTAAGGATGTCATTCAACATCTTAAAATGAATGAATTTGTTACATGGGTTAACCTAAAAGGCATAATCAACTAGTCAATCAATTATTCCTTTGTTTTTAAGACTATATTCCAAATGTCTAGAGGTTTAACATGAATATGATGATACCCAAACTTAAGATCAATTTTGGAAAATAATTATACACCATGGATATGGAAGAAAAATGCCTTAATATTTAAATGAGTATAATATTTATTCACTTTAATCTTGTTAATATTTTTTTAATTGATTCACAACTTTAGCACAAACACAATTGGCATTCTGTAAGGCAATGATTTGGGCATGATGTGTCCATTATCTATGATTTCATGGATTTACCACTTGATCTATTCATTCTCTAGAAATGATATGTTGTATAATGAGGTTTGACGTAGAGGTATTTAAGGGATAAAATTAATAGTGTTTTTTAGTGTACAGTATGTAGGAACTTATTTAGGTGACTAAAAGATATCCTTGTATTCATCTAGTTTATGGTTCAATTATTTTGTCTTTATTATTGTTGGATAAACCACACTATGATATGGTGACATAAAGATGTTATTACATTTACTTATTAATTTATTCACTTATATTTTCACCCTTTGAGGAGATGGAAAAGTTCTCCTCATCCAAGTGGCACAATGGAATCACCTCTAGGCTTGTGGATAGCCTAAGGAATGAGGTGAATTTATAGATAGGGCTAGCCCCCTTGATGTATGACTTTGGATCACAACTAAAAATATAATTGGGGGTGAGAAGGGAGAAGGATAAATGAAATAAAACTAATCTAAGGGAGGTGATACACTAAATAACATGATGACATCTAAAAATATGAACATTACACTTAAAATCAAAGGACAAACTGAACATACACTTCTATAATCTTCATCTTCTCACATCAATGTTACATTATGAGGTTATGGATGAATATGAAAAGCTATGAGGACTAAACAAGAGGAATATGAGGGCACTAATAAGTAGGCTAACTCACTAAATCTTATAAATTTACTATAACATTTCACATGCAGTATAAGAAGAAGCTTTCCAAATGTAAATAGATGATAGAATGAAACAACATGCTCAGGAATCCATAGTCTTCACTTATGCAAAATCAAACATTCCAAATGAACACACTAAGAATGTTCATAGAGGAGGTAAAAATAATTATTATTTATTGATTAAAATTAATACATTTGATTAGGTTTATGCCATACTTAGGTGGAACATCCATTACAATGCCAAAATGGCTAGTTCTTTTAGAACTTGAGAGAGAGAAGAGAAGAGAGAAGAACAAAGTTCAAAAAGATGATTTTAAATCTGAGTAAATTAGTTATTTGTGCATGATAATATTACGTGGGATGAACCATGAAATTTTAGGAGCTACAAGTGTCAATTCAAGTCATAAAATTCATGAAAAGTGGCAAGAAACTCCTCATTCTGGCTCTAAAAAATTGCCTGCATGATTAGCCCTATTTGAACACCTTATAATTGATTGGTACCAGGTATGATGATTATAATGAAGTTTAAGTACATAATACATTCCTCTCCATGAATTGTTTTTAGGTTTGATCATCTAAAATCACCTGGAAAGGAGAAATCATCATATGTTATTAAAATAATTTCTCTTCCATGCACCCTGCACACTTGGCCTCAAACATGGCATAAATTTATCATTAAAATATATGTGAAGAAGTTAATGACACATTTAAAGACCCTCCATTGAATTATAAGTACCAAGGACACCTTAAAAATCCATTCACTTGAAGTTTTCACACTTCTCCCTACTTTGTCTACTATGCTAGATTTGACTGGCTAAGATTAAACTCTTTTTTGAGGCACTTAAGAGTTGTTATGAGACATTAAATGAATATTTGGGGTTATCAAAAGTCTCACTATTCCTCTTAAATTTGGTTTCATCTTTTGAAACCTTCGAGAACCTGCATAATGCTCAAAATAGTTAGAAAAAGCATGTTTCTCACCCCATCCATACAATTATGTACAACTCATTCTGATGGGGAGTATCTTAAATGTGTCTTCAAAAAATCCAATCCTTTTTTTGGGAAAACTATTTCATTTTGATTCATTATCTCCTTTATTTTCTACATCGAGTCTAGGCCAAGGGTTTAGGAGGGTTTTAGGTGCATTCTGATCTTAAGGTTGGTTCATAAAGGTTCCACATATAATATGAAAAAAAATTACACAAAATAATTTTTCAATACCCCCGTAAACTCTTCCAAAATTCTTATATTCCCATGCAAATCCTTCAAATATATCTAAGCATTTCAACCTAACCTATCGAGCTTGTTCCTTCTTTTCCTACATGCTAGTGTTGGTCTTGAGCCAAAAATGGCTTCCCTAATGTGATATCTGCACTAAAAAAACTTAAACACATCCTTCTCCATCCCATAAACATTTTACAAGAAGATGTAAATATCATCTCAAGGTGAAGTGGTCATGACTCCCCTTTTGAACCTTTAGGCCTAGCCATGCCTAATAGGTCTACCTTGTCCTTGAAGCTCAAGATGAGTTTTTAAAGATTCCCCTACATTATGAAATATTATACACATAAAATTTTATCCCATATTCATGATTTTTCACATTATAAACTTCACTTAGGTCCATAATTTAAAGTGGCCTATTTTTTGGCCTCTAGGCATAACCATGCCTACTAGGTCTAACTATAACCTTAGGAGTATGGAGTACCTTGTTGAGTTTATTTCATCTATTATTGATATTAAATGTTTATATGTAAATATTTTAACTTATCTCACCTTATTTATAGTTTATTTTTCTTTTAGTCCACCTTTCTATCCTCATCCCCTAAACCTACAGGTTACATGCATAAAGGGAGTGCCCTCTGTCTGAGATAAAATAAAGGGAACTCCCCTATTTACTTAAATGAAAATGAATATTTTATGGTCATATAAAAGTTATAATTATTTTATACACAAAATATCATCCCTCCAATAGGTCATTTTCTCATCCACAGGCCTCAAATTCCAAGACAGGGCAATCAAGTAAGGACTATGTGTGAGCGTTTTCCAGGTGGACTGTATTTTGTGATTGAGGGTTCCTTCCTTAATTTTTTCTCCAGTATTAAAGTTTTTGGATATCCTTACTAATTTTACCATATCTAAAATCCATCAATTCATCCTTATTATCTCTCACAAGCCCCTCATACCACTTGCTTGAAATGACTGTGTTACCTTGCCTGAATAGGGGTCTAGCTATAGATTACTTGCATGGTTTTATCTCAAACATAATTTGAACATATTATTTATAACCCACTGGATTCATTTGATAATTTTTTAAAGTCACTTTCTCCATCTTTAATTTTTTACCATCACCTAGACCTACTCCTTAGTGCTCCCAGCCAACATCTTCATACACAAGGTTGTAGGTGTATGTTAGGGCTTTAAGAGGTCTATGTAAGCTTAGAATGCATTGATAAGGGTGAATATATGTCATCATATATTTTATTAATGTGTTCATATGCTATTCCATCATTATAAATTCACTTAAAACCCTCTTATTCACTTGGGTTCCCAAACTAAGCTCCTCCTTTCATGACTGTGAACCCCTACCTATTTGACCCCT
Organism: Torreya grandis; assembly: GCA_037957365.1. Classification (NCBI taxonomy): domain Eukaryota; kingdom Viridiplantae; phylum Streptophyta; class Pinopsida; order Cupressales; family Taxaceae; genus Torreya; species Torreya grandis. The sequence goes on along the minus strand of JARHVA010000670.1, from coordinate 4,396,629 downwards.
GTTGTAGGTTGCTTATGGATTTGGAATATCATCACTTTTAATCATTAATATTATTTAAGCCTTGATAAATATTTAAATAATATTTTAAAACCATGAACATACCTTAACCCTTATATATTCAGGAAAGGAAAGAAAGTTATCAAATTTGAAACCTATATTGGTTGTAAGTGTTCACAGGCCTATGTACTGACTGTAGGGCTTCTTGAGGAGCATGACATCACTCTAACATTTTATTTTTATGATACTTTATATCATGAACATTAAATCCATTTATTATAGACACTTTACCATGGGGTTATTATTTAGGATTTGCAACTTTGAATGAAGTGTCTCTTTTTCCTCTCAAGCCTATAGATGACAATGCCTAGATTGAGTGTTTTATATGCAATTTTGAATCCTCAAAACATCACCCTCCACAAATATTTTTTCCATATAAAATATGCCAAGGTATTTTTTTATGATAGGGATAAAAAAGCAAGCTAATATTATTCCTTAAAATCCTTTATCACCATGTCATGTTTTAATCACAAAATTCCCTCTGGCTTCTATTTTGCTTTTTTAGGGAAAGTATCCCTGTATCAATCCCTACTTCCTCCAAGATGATTTACCCTTCCATTTGCCATTAAAAATTTTATATAAGGCTTTTTATGATCAACCCCACCTCCAAATAAAGGTTTTGTCAAGTTTTAACCTCTCAAACAAAGACTTTCCTAGTTCTAAGATGCCACATATAGGTGGGTGTTTTCATACATAGGTAGTAAGGGTAAGTGAATTGGTAGAATGTATGATTAATGCAATTAAAATTGGATTTCATATCTTCCAATTATTCAAACTATACCCATTTAATTTACAAGACCTTTATTAGTTTAAAAATTCCTTCTCAACATGTTAGTCTTCATGAGATACTTGTAGATATCAATGGTTGCCTGACTGTGTGAGTGAGTGTGTGTTTAGGCAATGGAGATTGAACTTCACTTTCAAGTATCATGTACCTTTTTCCAATGTTTAAATGAAATCCAATAAAATTTTTATTATTTAATAAAACCAAAATATCCTCATTTCAACTTGATCTTCCCTTCAATCATCTAGTTGACTGGTATGACAGTCAAATAGCAAGTTGAATGTATGGTGGTCTATGACTGCATTCATGAGGATTTGTTTGGATAATTATATCAAGGAGGTAAATATAAATATATAATATTTTAAAATTTAATAAATTACATATTAAAACCCTATATAACTATTGATAAAGCATGAAACTTTGAAAATGGTCAAAAATGCCTATCACTCTCAAAAGAAGCCAGTCTACAAAACTGAGGTTATTAGCTCATAAAATCAAATTTAAACATGAAAAAAAGAATTTTAATAATTAATATACATATTTAAAATCATATTGAACCAATATAATCAAATTTATTTTATGGAGGTTCTCAAACCAAGGCAAAACCTGCAAGGTACATAGATTAGCAAGTAAATTTGAAAGGTCAACTTCATGAGGATGGTTCATAAAGCACAGGCCAAAATTTTTATAATTAATTATATTTAAATGAAGGTATCTGAGTTTACAACAATATCCCAAAATAATTTGTTCTGAAACTTCTTGAGTTATTCATACCAATCAAAAACTTGAAGGTCACTTCTACTTGCCAAGAAAGGTAAAAATGGAGTTGAACAATTTTGAGAAAAAAATGACACTTAAGTATAAAACCAATAATTTAATTTATCATGGGTAATATTAATGGGAAATTATTTACTATTTCCCATGTGGCACACTTTCCAAGGAGGTCGTATGAGTGTCAAAATCTTATTTTCCTTCAAGAAAATTACCTTTTCTTCTGTATAACCTACCATATTTCAATTTTTTAGTTAATTAAAACTTATATGGACACATGTGGCATGAATTAATATTTTTTAACCTTTAAACTTCCCAATAAACCCATACAACTCATTAAATTCACATTTTTTACACCTAAAATGACTTAAAATGACTAAAGGGACTAAGAAAGCTAATGACCAAGAATAGTATAACATAAATTGACCTTAATTGACCTATAAAACAAATTTTAACTTCTATGTTACATCCCTTATATATCTATAAATTCTATTTTTTACCTATAGTTCCCCAATTTGACCTAAAAGTTAAATTTGGTCAACAAATTGGTGACTCAAAGGGGTAGTATGCCTGTTATACTAACTCAACCAGTAGCCTTATCAATCCATTGGGATTAGGAGTGATCTAAATTCTTATTCAAATAAGGATATATTTTACCATTGACTTTGATCTTGACCAAGACAAGACAACTAATAACTACCTCAACCACACAAAGCAAAGGACACACACAACAAAGAAAGCAAACACACACACACACACACACACACACATGTGATCAAAGAACTTAGGGGAATCTGAAAACAACTATTATGTACAACTAAAAATCAGTCATACCTCCCTTTATAGTATCAAAGGGAAAGTTTCTTGAGTCTCCTTTTGCATGAGATGGGTGAGGGTGCCAAGAATGTTACTCTTTAGATTGAACATTTGATAAACCTGACCTATTTTTTGGCACTTCACTTGACTTGTTCTCAATTAGATCATCTTCAAATAGGTCTCTAAAGTATACATATTCCTTCTAACCTTGTACACATACTTCATGTTTCTGCCCACTCTCTTTCTTATGATCAACTTTCATCTTCTTTGTAGGCATAGTCTCAAAAAAAATGATTTCTTGTTCCTTGAAAGATTGAGGCCAATAGAGGTTTGTCCTGACCTCCAAAGGTTGTTGTGTATTTTTTTCTTGATCACCTATGACATGTTGGATAATTTCATCTTTCTCATCTATGACATCTTTAACAATGTCATCTTTCTTACATTCACTTGTAACCAGCTTTAAAGGCATTGTAGACCCCTTGAGATATTCAAACTCTTTGCAAATGTCTTCAAATCTCTACCAAAAGTCATCATCTTCACTTTGATCAGCATCATGAAGAGGAACAACAAGATATACTCCCTCATCTTCTAATATTTCATTAGGACCTCTTCTAAGATTTCTTCTTCAACATAAGGAGTGTATGTTTCACCATCAACTAAACAAGGAAATCCAATGCAAGAGCTCACCTCTTCTTCATCACTTAGGAACTATTGAGGGTTTTAAAATTGTACCTCAGTTTTCATAATCTGATCTTATTTTTCAAGGGTTGAAACATCTTCAATTTCCTTCTTAGTGATGCCAAGACTAGGCATCTTGAAATCTGGTAACCTATCCCAATAAGGCTACTAAGGAGTTGGACTTTCTTCAAGTAAGATTTCTAAATTTTTCTCAACCAATTACTCTTCTTGAGGTTCACACACCACAGGTCCATAAATTCCAAGGTTGATGGGATGAGTACAAAATAAACTAGTTGGTGGAGGTGAAACATAGGGCTCAAAATTAGATTGAGAATGCAAAGTTGGGAATTCTTTTGGGTGCTCTTAAGGAAAGAGAGGCAGACCTTGGGCTAAGATAACTTGATTTTCTTCCCTCCATTTGACAACCACTTCATTTACATCTGATTTATCTTGATTACTCTCCTAAGGAAGGGTGGATGGGGTGTGTTTAGGCATAGGATCTTCTTTTGATTTTAAACCTTCCATCACACCTAGATTTAGCAACCTCATCTTTGACTCTAAATCCTCATTTTGCTTGGCTAGATTTTCTTGGAAAAGTTTCTCTTTAATTTTGTAGGAATAATCATGAGAATAAGGAATACATGATGGCTAACATGAGACACAATAAATTTCTTGAGGAAAATTAGGATGAACTTGCAAAGGCTCAACTTCATTCACCACTTCACATTCCTTATCAACCAAACTTCCATCCTCTTTCTTTCTCCATGATTATACTATCTTAATCTAGCTTAGGATGTTAGGATTAGAAGTTTTTGCTTGAGGAAGGGTGGGATGGGTTGGTATAGAATCAAAATCCTTATCAAATTCACACTTTTTTTCAAGATTTTTCTCATCTTTCTTTCCCCATAACTCCACTATTTTACTCCATCTTAGAATATTGGGACTAGATGTCTCCTTTTGAGATGGTAGGGATGAATTCTGAGAGAGAAATGAGGGCTTAAACTCCACTTCCTTTAATACCAATATGTAATTTTGCATATGCATATTTTCTAATTCAATCTGCCTACCAAGATTAGCTTCAAACACAAGGTTTCTCTTTTCAATTCTCTCCTCCAACTTATTGAGCAAAGGATGACTTTAATAGGTTTGATTTGGCTCGTGAGTAGGGGTCATGTATGGCTGGTAGGAAACTTGGAGAATTGGACATTAATGTTGATAGGTATGGTGAGGTTGCCTTTCATGAACCCTTAGCCTATCCTCTAAGGAAGAAAATAGTCTAGTCACCTCAAGAATCTCACTTGTGAGCCTTTGACAATTGGCTCTCTCAATAGGTGTCCACTCTTTTTTGACCAGCTCTAATACTTATCTCACCTTATGAATAATATGAATATGAATCTCTAGACCACATCCCCTATGAGTATCAATATCCAACATATACCTTTCATATCCCAAGAGTGTCTTCTTGAAGGTGGAAATGGGTTGGCTTGAGGAGTGGCTAGGTTGACTAGGAGCAAGACATGGAGAAGGCTAATTGTAGGACTAATATACTTCATGCATGGGATGACAAGCATCATATTAGAGTTTATTAAAGTAATATTGAGGCCTATAAGGATCATGGAAACATTTACCAAGGACTTTTTCATATTGATAGGGAATGGCACAAGCTTGGAATGTTTCACCAACTTGTATAGAGTAAAACTCAACACCAAAGTCAGCCATGAAACTTTAATAAAATCAAGAAAAAAAACAAATATATTACTAACAATATTCAAATGATAACCTAGGCTACTTTACCAAATGATATATCTTTAGATTCACCATTGATGCTTGAATAGATGCCTCCAAAGGCTAATTGTTGAGAGACAACACCAAAAATCTCTCAACTTCTTAGACCAAGAGTCCCATCGAGCATGCCAAAAACTATTTTCACTTGGATTTTTCACCCTTTTAGGAGATGGAAAATATATCCTCATCCAAGCGTCATAATGGAATCACCTCTAGGCTTGTGGATAGCCTAAGGAATGAGGTGAATCTCTAGATAGGGATATCTCCCTTGATGTACCACTTTGGATCACAACTACAACTACACTTGGGAATGAAAAAGGAGAAGGACAAAAAGAATAAAACTAATCTAAGGGATGTTATACACCAAATAACATGATTACATCCAATCATATGCATGTTACACTTGAAATTAAAAGATAAACTGAATGTACACTTCTCTAATCTTCATCTTCTCACATCAGTGTTACATTATGAGGTTATGAATGAATGTGAAAAGATAGGAGGAATATATAAGAGGAATATGAGGGCACTAATGAATAGGATAACTCACTAAATCTTAGACATTTCCTAGTACACTTCACATGCCCTACAAGAAGAAGATTTTCAACTACAAATATATGATAGAATGAAATAACATGATAAGGAATCCATAGTCTTCACTTATGCAAAATCAAACATTCCAAATGAACACACTAATAAAAATCATGGAGGAGGTAAAAATAAGTATTCTTTATTGATCAAAATGTATACATTTGAGTAAGGCTTCACCATACTTAGGTGTAACATCCATTACAATGCCAAAATGGCTAGTTCTTATAGAACCTAAGAGAGAGAAGAGAAGAGAGAAGTCTAAGGGTCACAAGGACACTATTCAAGTTGAGAAAATTAGTTATTTTTGAATGAGAAGATGATGTGGGATGAACCATGTAATTTCAAGAGCTACAAGTGTCAATCTAAGTCATAAACTTCATGAAAAGGGGCAATAAACTCCTCATTTTGGTTTAAAAAAATTATTTGCACAATTATCCCTATTTGAATGCCTTATAACTGATTGGGACCAAGTATGATGATTGGAATGAAGTTTAAATACATCAAACATTCCTTTACATGAATTGTTTTTAGGCTCATCATCTAGAATCACCTAGAAAGGATCAATCATCATCTGCTATCAAGAAAATTATTCTTCCATGCACCCTGCCCACTTGGCCTCAAAATTGGCATTAGTTTCTCATTAAAATACATGGGAGGAAGTGAATGGTACCTTTAAAGACCCTCAATTTCCTTATAATTTAAGAATCCATTCACTTAAATTTTTCACACTTCTCCCTAGCTTGCCTACTATACTAGATTTGACTGGCTAAGATGAAGCTCTTTATTGAGGATCTTAGGAGTTGTTATGAGTCGTTAAATGAATAATGGGGGTTATCACAAGTCTCAATATTCCTCTTAAATTTGGTTTTATCTCTTGAAACCTGTACAATGCTCAAAATAGTTATAAAAAGCATGTTTCTCACCCCATCTGTACAATTTCATACAACTAATTCTAATGGGGAGTAGCTTGACTGAGTCCTCAACAACACCTAATCCTTTTTTTTGGAAAATTATGCCATTTTGATTCAATATCTCCTTTATTTTATACATTGAGTCTAGACCAAGGTTTTAGGAGGGTTTTAGGTGAATTTTGATCTTAAGGTTGGTTCATAAAGGTTTCACATCCAATCTATGAAAAAATTCCAAAAAATAATTTTTCAAGACCCCTGTCAACTCTTCCAAACTTCTTATATTCCCATTCAAATCCTTCAAATAGATCTAAGCATTTCAATGTGGCCTATCAAGCTTGTTCTTGCTTTTCCTACATGCTAGTGTTGGTCTTGAGCCAAAAATTGATTCCATGATGTTTTCTCTACACTAAAAAATATTAAAAACCTCCTTCTACATCCCATAAACATTTTTAAATAATATTTAAAGCTCTTCTCAAGGTGAAGTGATCATGACTCTCCTTTTGGACCTTTGGGCCTAGCCATGCCTAATAGGTCTACCTTGTACTTAAAGCTCAATATGAGTTTTTATGGATTCCCCTAGATTATGAAAGATTATACACATCTAATTTGATCCCATATACATGCTTTTTACCATTATAAATTTCACTTATGTCCATAATTGAAAGTGACTTATTGTTTGGCCTCTAGGCATAACCATGCCTACTTGGTCTGACTATAACCTTAGGAGTATGGAGTACCTTGATGAGTTTATTTCATTTTTTATTGATCTCCCATGTTTATTTTTATGTTTTTAAACTTCCCTCACCTTATTTACAATTTATTTTTCTTCTATTCCACCTTTCTATCCTCATCCCCTAAACCTGCAAGTTACATGCACAAAGGGAGTGCCCTCTATCTGAGACAGAAAAGAGGGCACTCCCATATTTCCTCAAATTAAAGTGAGTATTTTAGGGTCATATAAAAGTTATAATTATTTTATACACAAAAAATCATCCCTCCACTATGTCATTTTCCCATCCAAAGGCCTCAAATTCCAAGACAGACCAATCAAGTAAGGACAGTGTGTGAGCCTTTTCCTTGTGGACTATATTTTGTGACTGAGGGTTCCTTCCTTCATTGTTTCTCCACTATGAAAGTTTTTGGATATTATAATTCTCCTTATTAAGGTTTATATTATATCAAATCTATCAATTTATCCTTCAAATATCTCACAAGCCCCTCATACTGCTTACCTAAAATGACTGTGTTACCTTGCCTAAACAGGGGTCAAGCTGTAGGTTACTTGCATGGTTTTATCTCAAACATAATTTGAACATATTATTTATAACCCACTGGAGTAATTTTATAATTTTTTAAATTCACTTTCTCCATATTTATTTTTTTATCATCACCTAGACCTACTCCTTAGTGCTCCCTGCCAACATCTTCATACACAGGTTTGTAGGTGTATGCTAGGGCCTTAAGAGGCCTATGTAAGATTGGAATGTATTGTTAAGGGTGAATATATTTCATCATATATTTTATTAATGTGTTAATATTATATTCCATCATTTTAAATTCACTTACAACCCTCCTATGCACTTGGGTTCCCAAACTGAGCTCCTCTTTTCATGACTGTGAACCCTTGCCTATTTGACCCCTATTTTAAGTTGCTTATGGATTTGGAAGATCATCATTTTTTATAACTACTATTATTGAATCCTTTATAAATATTTAAATCATTATTTAAAACCATGAACATACCTTAACCCTTATATATTCAGGAAAGGAAAGAAAGTTCTCAAACTTGAAACCTATATTGGTTGTAAGTGCTCACAGGCCTATGTACAGACTGTAGGGATTCTTGAGGAGCATGACATCATTGTAACATTTTATTTTTATTATTTTTTATATAATTAACATTCCATCCATTTAATATATACACTTTAACATGGGTGTATGCTTTATGATTTTCAACTTTGAATGAAGGGTCTCTTTTTCCTCTCAAGCCTACAATGCCTAGATTGAGTGTTTTATAGACAATTTTGAACCCTCAAAACATCACCCTCCACCAATATTTTACCATCTAAACTCTAAAAATTTATTTTATTATGATATTGATATAAATAAAAGGTAATATTATGCGTTAAAATCCTTTATCATCATGTCATGTTTTAATCACAAAAGTCCCACTGACCTTTGTTTTTCTTTTTTAGGGAAAGTATTCCTGTATCAATCCCTACATCCTCCAAGATGATTTTCCCTTAAATTTTCAATTAAAAAATTCATATAAGGCTTTTTATGATCAACCCCACTTACCAAGACTCCAAATAAATTTCTTTTCAAGTTTAAGCCTCTCAAACAAGAACTTTCCTAGTTCTGAGATGCCACCTGTAGGTAGGTGTTTTCATACACAGGCAGTAAAGGTGAGTGAATTGGTAGAATGTATGATTAATGAAATTAAAATGAGATTTGATATATTAAAATGATTTAAAATATTCCCATTTCATTTCTAATACCTTTCTTAGTTAAAAAATTCCTTCTCAACATGTTAGTCTTCATGAGATACTTGTAGATATCAATGGTTGCCTGACTGTGTGAGTGAGTGTATGTTTAGGCAATAGAGATTGAGATTAACTTTCAAGGATCATGTAACTTATTCCAATGTTTAAATTAACTCCACTCAAATTTTTATTATTTAATCAAACCAAAATATCCTCATTTCAACCTGATCTTCCCTTCAAGCATCTAGTTGACTGGTATGACAGTCAAATAGTAGGTTGAATGTATGGTGATCTATGACTGCATTCATGAGGATTTTTTATATAATGATATAAAGGAGGTAAATATAACTATATCACATTTAAACATGTAATAAATGTCATATTGAAACCCCCTATAACTATTTACAAAGCATGAAACTTTGAAAATGGTGGAAAATGCCTATCACTCTCAAAAGAACCAGTCTACAAAACTGAGGTTATTAGCTCATAAAATAAAATTAAAAAATGAAAAAAAGAATGGGAATAATTATTATACATATTCAAAATAATTTATAACCTATATAAGCAAATGGATTTTACAGAGCTTCTCAAACCAAGACAAAACATGTAGGGTACATAAATTAGTAGGCAGATCTGAAAGGTCAATTTCATGAGGATGGTTCATGAAGAAAAATCCACAATTTTTATAAATACTTATATTTAAATTAATTTATCTAATTTTACAAAAATATCCAAAAATCATTTTCCCTAAAACATCTTGAGTTGTTCGTACCAAATAAAAATCCGAATGTCACTTTTGCTTGCCAAGAAAGGTGAAATGGGAGTTGAATGGTTTCAAACAATAAATGACACTTTAAAATTTAAAAAATTATGGAATTGATCATAGGTAATATTAATGGGAACTTCCTGACCATTTACCATGTGGCACACTTCCCAAGGAGGATGTACAAGTGCCAAAATCTTCTTTTCCTTTAAGAAAACTACCATTTCTTCTGTATAACCTACCATATTTAAGTTTTTTTAGTTATTTAAGACTTATAGGGACACATTGGGAATTAAATAATATTTTTAAACCTTAAAACTTCCTAAAAAACCCATACAACTTATTAAATGAACCTTTTTTACCCCTAAAATGACTCAAAATGACTAAAAGGACTAAGAAAACTAATGACCAAGGCTAGTATAACATCAATTGACCTATAGTTGACCTATAAAACACCTTTTGACATCCATATTACACCCCTTATAGACCTATAAATTCAATTTTTTACCTATAGGTTCCCTAATTTGACATAAAAGTCAAATTTGGTTAACAATTACCATTAAGAGTATACTTCTTACTACAAATGACAAGATTCTTGCACTTCCTGGCACTAATGACTGAAATATTATGAACTAACTATGATATATGGTATTCTATATCATGACAAAATATCAAAACATTTCAAGGATTTAATTCATAGACTACATGTCAACAGCAAATATATATGGTTGACCAAATGTAAAACATGACTCACCTCTAATGGTGAGATGTCACAAAGGATTACATCTTTCAAAAGTTTGATTTTGTACACCAAGTGACACTACTAGGTGATCCATTTCTCAAGGCCTACATTAGACCATACACTAGTGTATGAATGATGTATAAATTTCAAGTTCAATTTTTGAAAATATGCTTTAGGATAAATTAAATTGTTCTAACTTCCATTAGAAATGATGAAGTGTATTGGCTCATGTCATTGATCTACATTTGTTAATGAAAAAATATTTTTAATTCATAAAATTTCTTGTTGGGAGAAGTAGAGATATTTTTAGTATCAACCATATCATTGGGTTTATAATCTATTATCTAATTACCTTTTCATAGTGCTAGATAACTTGTACCCACTTCTTGAGATGTGCAAGTAGAGAGCTCATAGTGTGACACTCTTCATTGGATTGAATATTGAAGTTATGAATTAAGAAACACTTTCCAATCTTTGACTACTTGTTCTAATCATTTGAAAATTATTTTCCACTCTCTGGTATGATTACTTAATTAATAGACATACAAATAGAAGGCCTTAAATGTAATTATTTGGATCATAAAATGTCCTCATATGTAAAGTAATTGATTGGTTTCAAGAAATCACATAGCTTGGTGATCCTCATGTATTTACTACCCATTTTTGGTGTTATGGTGGTTTTACTTGCTTCTCTTTTTCTAGCAGATTTTCAATTATGAATTACATCATTTATAATAGGCCCATATTTTTTCATAGGTGTTAAATATTTATGTTTCAAATTTACCTCCACATCATTTTGATCATTATGTCTTATATTTTATTCTAGCACTCAACTCTCCACTTGTATCTCCTAATATTGTTAAACCCCAACAAAATATCACCATCAAGGTATTAGATGGAGTGATTAAGGATAAGGAGGGATGAGGATGAATTGAATAGGGATTATGAGGGAGTCAATAGGGATGGTGAGGGTAAATGAGGGAGTGATTAGGGAGGATGAGGGAGTGATTAAGGATGATGAGGGATGGTGAGGATTAATGAGGAAGTGATTAGGGGTAATGAGGGATGAGGAATGAGTGATTAGATATGATGAGGTATGATGAAGAAATGATTAGCAATGATGAGGGATGGTGAGGGGTAATGAGGGAGTGTTTAGGGATGATGAGGTAGTGATTATAAATGATGAGGAATGGTGAGGGTCAATAAGGGAGTGATTATGGATGATGAGGGATGAGGAGGGAGTGATTAGGGATGATTATGGATGGTAAGAGCTAATGAGGGAATGATTAGGGATGATGAGGTAGTGATTAAAGATGATTAGGGATGGGGAGGTTTAATAAGAGAGTGATGAGGGATGATGATAGATAAGGAGTGAGTGATTAGGGATGATGAGGGATAGTGAGGGTAAATTAGGGATCATGAGGGAGTGAGTAGAGATGACTAGAGATAGTGAGGTTAAATGAGGGAGTGATTAGGGATAATTAATAATGAGAAGAGAGTGATTAGGGGTGATGATTCATGAATAAAAAGTGATCAGGGATGAGGAAGAGATGATGAACAAGTGAAATTAACACAAAGTGGTCATTTGATGTGTGTAGTTCATCAATGTGACCTATGCTACCTCAATCACATCACTTTGCATCAATTTCAAAGTGAGTGGTTTCAAAACTTCAATTTTGAAAAAACTAAGACTTTTAAAAATGCTAGGAATCAATTTGGAAGGCACAAAAACCCTAAAAATAACTATATTTTTATCAAAAATGGATATTAATTACAAAAATTATTCTAAAATCCCTAGGTTTAATACTTAGACCAAATGCCTAAGTACTAACTAGATTGGATTTTTATAAACTATTTTCCATATCATAAATCATGAAACTATGAGACCAACTCTATCATATGTTCAGTGACCCTAATTTATTATATTCATTAAAATAAATTTAAAGTATAAATTTACATATAAATTGTTACATTTATTTTCTTATACTTGACATTTAGAGTAGTAAATATAAACTTCTAGCCAAAGTTTCCTTCATGTGCAACTCCCACATACTTCTAGAGATGTTTTTTTATCTTATTACAAAACAACACATACATATTATATAATACATTATATAATGCATACATTTTATTTGAATTTGAATTCAAAACCAAGCCTCTAGGCTTGAAAATGGCTTGGATTTCTGAGCTAAAGGCTTGTGATTGTACATCTATAGCTGAGACCAAGAGTTTTGACAGAAACCAACAAATTTTAACATCAATCACCAAATATGTTATGGATTTCAACATCAAAATTAAAAAAATTATTACCTTCATGGTGAACATGTTGTTTTCTTTCCAAATATATTATTTTTATAGTTTTTTAGCTATTTTAAGGGTTCAAAACTATATTTATTTCTAACTACACATTTTTTAGTTCACTACATGCCACACCTATACATACCTATTTATGTTTATGTAATTTATTTTTTGTTGATCCAAGTGCAAAACAAATTATATGGTAACAAAATAGGCCTAATTCTACACATATTTTTTAAAAATTTAATATTCATTTTTTTTGAGGTAGTTAGTGGGGGGGGGCATGGCCGACTATCCATTTTTTTGTTAGTTTTCAGGATCTACTTAATTGAAAAATAAAAAAGAAAATATTCATTAAAAAATATAAAAAAATTGTAACATACTAGAATATCTTATCTAAATGTTCAAAAAAGGGTTTCAAACAATATTTAATGATGCTCAAAAAATGGTGGGCTACACGGCCATCTATCTACTATGTTTTCTTATAAAATATAAGAGGTCATCTTCAAAAAATTTATGTTTTACCTATTTATACTTAGATATTTTTCAAAAAAAATAGTGTTTTGGAAAATAGATTCGAAATACTTCATTTCATATTTTTATACCATCTTCAAATTTTGAGTGTAGCCATCTCAAAATATCTACAAAAAATTAAATTTATGAAATTTCATAAAAATCATGTCCATAGGTAGGCCCTTTTTTGTCTCCCAATTTTGTGCACTTACTCATGAGTTTTTAATGTCTAAATCACCATTATATACCCCTTCATGATGAGAATGTCTACTCCTATTTGTGGGCTATGTAGGATAATAATGGTTTATGGTTAGAGGAAAAGCACCCAAATAATGATCTCCGTTTGCTCAGCTAAATTGAATCATTCTAGTTTACATAGTCATGACTACTATTATGTTCTAAGTGTTATTTCACAAAATTTATATTGTATTATTGTATTATTATTGTAACACAAGATTGTAAAGGTTTGTTTTATGGTTAGTATGAAATAAAAAATAATTGAAATATATTACTAACCTAGGCATGCATTCTTCGATTGAGCAAGATGAAGAAGAAAGCAAATAAAAAAGTAAGCAAACATAAATTGTTACACATTTCCTTGTGATCTTCTTATCAAAAATAGTAATGTGCCTGGGCATAGTTGTAAATAGGCTTGTATAATGGGTGTGGGAAATTTGACATCATAATCCCTTATGAACTAGATTATATAGATGATGAGTTATGAGGGTGGTTGAAGATTTATAGGGCTATTTGAAAAACACTTCTTTGTCAATTGAAAGCTTGATGGAATGAGGAGAGGGATCATTAATTTATATATTTTTTTAGATAAATGTCAACTGTTGATCCTAGATGAATATCAATGGTGGAGGACCAATCCTACAATGAGAGGCAAACATTAAATGTTATGACATGGAGTGTGTAATAACTTGTAAGAAGATCTATTCATGAGGTTTTGGAGTGTGTAATTAAATGTCATATACCTTATTACACACTTCTCACCTTGCATTAAACTTGCCTTATCAAGGACACCTTTGACTTTTAAAAAATGATTTTAAATTATAAAGAGGGTGAGTGATGTAGAAAATTGGGATTTATTTGAATTCTGGTATATATGACATGTGTTTTTCCATGTAGTCAATAATTAATTTTTCTAATCAAAGTTAATTATCTAATAAAACATGATCATGATGATGTAGTCAATTTTTTTAATGTTCCCTCTTGATTGATCATTTGATTTAATTGAACTAGGGTGACATTAACAAAGTAACTAATTGGTCTAGGATGCCATTGATGAATTAGATGATTACATGTGGTGTATTTCCCCAATCAGAGATCTACCAATATGTTTCAAGATATGCACAATAGTTGTGTGGATTAATTTGGAGAAATTTATGAATTCCAATTTGATTTATATGTTGTTTCAAAAAGTCATTCAAATATGACATGGAAGTGATAAAAATTAAGTGTCTACATTTTTCCCCTCTTTGAAAGGTGGTTGTGAGATATTTGAAGAAGCAATGAATTTTCAAATAAAAACAAAAATTAAATATGATCATTCCCTAAGCGATGCGGTTATAATTGATGGTTTTGTATTGAAAATGGACTCACCAACATGCCCCAATGAAATAGTATGCCCCAATATGCCCCCTCAAGGGAGTGGATGGAAGATAAACATGGTAGTCGAGCCCTTAAAAGGAAGGAAACAAGACTCATTGAGGTGGAAGAGGCTTTTAAATAGATAAAATATGCAAAAATAGGATTAAAATGATGAAAGGAGCCATAAAGAGGCCTCATGTTAACAAAGGGGATGCAACAATTATTAATAAACCCTTTAGGGTGAAATAAAATCATTTTCACCCTCCCCCCTGATAATTTAGAGCTTTAGTTTTTGCACAAGATTATTTTAGGAAGAGTGGTAATTCCACATCATAGGCAACTTGGAGAGTGCATGAGAGAATACGGGTGACCACTTAAGAGTGACACACCAGTACACAATTTTTTTATTAAAATTTTCACATTAAGTGTCATAAATTCTAGGTTAAAGTAGGACATGTGGTGATTTCACCACTAAAGGAAAATTATGTAGTGGTAAAATCACACAAATAAATGGCAGAAATGCCTTCTTAAATGACAAAATCGTCATTGAAAAAGTTGAAATTATTATATAAGTGTAAATATCATTGACAATTTTGAGATTATGGGTAATAATTATAATAATGATGAAATCAATAATAACACGAAATTAGGGTCAAAATCACCTAAATGATGAAATAGTGAAAGAAGATTATGTTGACCAAATTTGACTTTTAAGTCAAATTGGGACCCCTATAGGTAAAAACATGAATTTTAGGTGTTTTATGGGTCTAATAAATATTTAAAAAGGTGTTTTATATGTTAATTAATGTCATTTAATTTTATACTAGTCTTGGTCCTTAGTCATTTTAGTCCTTTTAAACATTTTGGGTCATTTTGAGGTCAAAAAAGGTGCATTTAATTAGTTGTATAGACTTATTGGAAAGTGTGAAGGTTAAAAAATAATATGTCACATACCATGTGTCTCAATATGTCTTAATCAACTGATATAACTAAAATATGGCAGGTTCTTCCAAAAAAAGGGCAGTTTTCTTGAGTAAAAAGGAGAGTTTGGCACTTGTATAGCCCATGGGGAAGTGTGCCACATGGGAGATGATCATAAAATGTCTCTTAAGATTTCCAAATCTCATTTACACATTTTTTTTATTTTAAAGTTCCATTTTTGTCCCAAAACCATTCTTCTTCTTTTTCACCCTTCTTGGCAAGCAAAAGTAGTCTTCAGGGTTGTACTTGGTATGGCCAATAGAGGAGGTTTCAGATCAAATGCCTTGGGGAGGACAAATTAAACTTATATACATTAATTTATATATAAATATTTTTAATAATTATGGCTTGTGCTTCATGAACCATCCTCATGAAGTTGACTGTACTTTTTTGCTTGTTGTTTCATGCACCCTATATGTTTTGCCTTGGTTTGAGTAATTCCATATGAACCAGTTGTTGAGTTTAATTTAAAAGAATTTTTATTTATTTATGAAATTCTTCACATAACTATTTTTATGTTTCAATGTGATGTGTTGGGCAAATCATCTCAAATTTACAAATTGGTCTCATATGAAATGACAAATAGGTTTCCACCATTTTTTTTTATTTTCATGCTTGTTCCTGGATTTAATAGGTTGTGTTGGTGTAATTTATATGTTATAAATGTTTATTTACCCAAAATTCACCTTTAAAATCCATTATTCAAAGTAATTCTCGTGAGTGCAATCATGGAACACTATACAGTCAACGTTTTCTCACTATTTACTTGTAACCATGGTGAGGCACATGTATTAAACCTATATGTCATGTTCACAAAAGTTTATTTAAGATTTAAAATACATTTTTTATCCTTTGGTAGCATTAATTATTAATCAATCTTCATTTGATGTTGAAAAGAGGGACTGAGCAGTCATATAGCACATTCCCACCTAGTCTGTCATGAACAAACTCATCTACAGGTGCCATGAGGAGTTGTTCATGTTGAAAAGAGGGTGTTGACACTTTATTCAAGTGTTTTAGGATTTTAATAACTAATTTTTTATTTTTTATATGGATATCAACTTACAATAGGTCTAAAGTAATGCATATTGCTCATATTCTACTCATTGTCTGTACATTAGATTGCCCACCTACAGGTGGCCTTAACAGAAGGGTTTTTTAGCCATTTTTAAGAGTTAGATCATAATGTGGAACACTCCTTGAGGTCTTGATTTTTTTTTATATCATTACAATCCTTTTGAGTTGATAGGTTGACATATTAAGGTTGATAATGACTTCAAAAGGATGATGACTGAGTTCAGGGTTTTTATCCCAAAAAGATGAAAACAGAGTTCTTGGGTGTTTTGATGATATCTTGAAATATGGGTATAAAGATTATTGCTTAATCCTAATGTGTTTGTTTTTAATTTATCACATATGATAAATACATTTCCAATTTTGAGAGGCAGATGACAAATGGAGAGTGGATATTTGAAGGCCCAACATTGCCTATAAAGGCACTAAATCCAAGCAGTAACATCTACATAGTTTGAACCTTAATTGATCTTACACCCTAAAAGATTATATGAGGCATATATTTTGAATTTTTATTGGTCTTAATTAGGTAAAGAGGATTCCAAATCTTTAAAATATCATCAAAATAGTTTGATATACTATGTTTTATACCCTCATATGCACCTTCAGTCCATACAAATGGCTTGAACGATGCACCTACAGCCAATATAAGGTCCAAGCTTGAAATTTGCAAATGATGACATTCTAAGATCATTTATACCTACAATGTGTACCTACAACTAGGTGTAGGTGATTGTAGGGTTACCATGAGTAATAAACCTGATAACTTTGATTATAACCTCACTCTATGTATGAGGGGGGGAAATTAAATTGGATTATTGTGTATAAATATTCAATTAATGTTTTTTTCATCATCTTCAAGGCATAGAAATAGACAACCGCCTACAAGATTCACTGTTATAAAATAAACAGGAATACACAGTCAGCAGATAGTGAGCTAAGGTTTAATACTTTTAAAGTTGTAAATGCATGGTATGGTATGAATATATAATATAAATGGTAAGATGAAATTATTTCTTCAAATAAGGTATTTACATATCATAGTCAAATCCCAACTGAGTTATAAACAACTATAGGGGTCATTCTTGAGAGGGGAAACAAGCAATCACACTCAAACAAGAAACTCAGTCCAAGCTATGCAAGGTATGTGAAGGGTATGAAGGGTTGAAATTATAGGTAGACCTATAACACTTAAATATTGATCATTATGGTCTATATAACCTTGTTGACATGATATACAAGTAGATAAAGAGGTTTAAATTAGTATTCTTATAACCTTGTTGACATGATAACCTATTCATGACTATTCTTAGTGTTTTTTTATTTAGTGTTGGATCTTTCTTAGTGAATAATATGTATTCCTTATCATGTTGTCTCATACTTGTATCCTATTTGTAGTTGGAAAGCATTTTATTGTAAGGCATGTGAGGTGTTCTAGGAAATGTCAAGGATTGAGTTAGTTAGTATTTTAATTAGTGTCATTTAAGGCCTTTTTTATAGTCCTCCTAGCTTTGCATATTCATCCATAACCTCATAATGTAACATTGATGAGAGAAGATACAAATTAGAGAAGTGTATGTTTAGTTTGTTCCTTGATTTCATCTGTAACATGCAGTTGATTGGAAGTCATCTTATTATTTGGTGTATCACATCCCTTAGAATAGTTTTCTTTCAATTATCTCTCTCCCTTTCCCCCCCAGAATTTAAGTGTAGTTTCAATCTAACATGGTACATCAAGGGATCTAGCCCTATCTAAATATTCACCTCATCCTTAGGCTACCCACAAGCCTATAGGTGTTTTTAGATGCCACTTGGATGAGGAGAGATGTGTCATCTCCTCAAAGGGTATAAATCCAAGTGAAAACAAAATTTAGCATGCCTAATGGGACTCTTAGTCTAAGAGGTTGAAATATTTTTGGTGTTGTAATTCAATAATCAGCCTTTGGAGGCATCTATCAAAGCATCAATGGTGACTCAAAAGATACATCATTTGGTCAAGCAACCCAGGTTTCATTTTGAATATTTTTGGTAATATATTTTTTTTTTCTTGCTTTCAATGAGGTTTCATGGATAATTTTTGTTTTGAGTTCCATTTTACACAAGTTGGTGAGACATTTCAAGCTTGTGCCATTCACTATCAACAAGAGAAAGTATTTAATCACCCCTACCATGAGATGTAACAACCCTTTCATGAATTGTATCAGTCATATAGCCAGTCTTCTCAATGTCATGCTCCTCCTAGTCAACCTATTCACTTCTCAAGTCACTCCATTTCCACCTTCAAACAAACACTTTTAGGATATGAGAGGTATATGTTAGATCTTGACACATAAAAGGGATATGGTCAAGAGGTTCCTAGTCATATTATTCATAAGGTGAGAGATGCATTATAGTTGGTCAAAAGAGAGTGGGTACCTATTGAGAGAGCCAATTGTCAAAGGATCACAAGTGAGATGCTTGATGTGAGTGACCTAGTTTCTTCCTTAGAGGATAGGCTATGAGTTCATGAAAGGCAACCTCACCAAACCTATCAGCCTTCATATCAACTTCCCCAAGTTCCCTATCAGCCGTATTTTATCCCTACTCATGATCTCAATCAAGTATATCAAATTCATCCTTTTCCCAATCAGTTGGAAGAGAGAGTTGAAGGAGAAACCTTGTTTTTGAAGCTAATCTTGATAGGCAAATTGAGTTGGCTAATATGCATATGCAGTAGTCCATGTTAGCAAAAAAGGAAGTGGAATTCAAGCCCTCATTTCCCTCTTACATTACATCCCCACCACCTCAAAAAGAGACTTATAATCCTAACATCCTAAGTTGAAGTAAGATAGTGGAATCATGGGGAAAGAAAGAGGATAGAAGTTTGGTTGATAAGGAGTGTGAAGTTGTGAGTGAAGTTGATCCTTTGCAATTTCCTCCCACCCTCCCTCAATAAAATTATTGTGTTCCATGTTAACCCTCTTGTTTTCCTTATACTCATGATGATTCCTATGAACTTCAAGAAATAATTTTCCAAGAGAACCTAGCCAAGCAAATTGAAGAGTTAGAGTCAAAGATGAGATTGTTGAGTCAAGGTGTGATGGAAGGTTTAGACCCAAAATAAGATCCTATGCCTAAACATACCCCATATAACCTCCTTAAAGAGAATGATAAAGATAAATTAGATGTGAATGAACTGATTTTCAAGTGGAAGGAAGATAATCAAGTTATTTTAGCTCAAGATCTACCTCCCCTTCCTTAAGATCTTCCAAAAGAATCCCCTACACTTCACTCTCAATCTAATTTTGAGTTCTATGTGCCACCTCCACAAACTAGTTCATCTTGTCCTCACCTATGGTATGGGAACATAAATAGGAGTATTTGGGTGAAAAAAAATTATAAATCTTTCTTAAATACATCCTAGTTCCTTGGCAGCCTCATTAGACTAAGTCATATGACTTCAAAATGCCTAGTCTTAGAATCATCAAGAAGGAAAAGGAGATGGAAGATATTATAGCCATTGAGAACCAAAGTCATGATGTGGAAATTTATATTCAACTTGATACCCTTCAATAGGTCCTAAATGATGAAGAAGAGGTGGTCTCTTGTGTTGAAATTTCTAATTGGGTTGATGAGGAAGAATGTTCTCCTTTTGCCAAAGAGGAAGAAATAGTCATTGGTTCTTCCACCACTTTGAAAGATATCATGGATGGGAAAGGAAAATTTATTAATAAACCTTTATATGACTTATTTGAAATCATTATATTATTATATAATCCTTTTCAAGGAGGCTATGATATGTTCAAAGATGGAGAAGGCAGCTTTAGCACTCAAGTAAGTATGCAAAGGAAAATCAACTTCTCAAATCTATCCTTTCAAGAAACATATAATTTTCATAATGATATGTTTGAATTCATAAAGATGGGATATCATCCTCTCAATCATTTACAAGAAACACATCAGATTTTTAAGGATGGAATAGGCTCATATTGGCCTCAATCTTCTAAAAAACATGAAACTACTCCTCTTAAAGCCATGTCTACTAATTAGATACAAATTGATCATGAAATGAAGAGTGGGAAATAGTATGAAGTATGAGAACATGTTCAAGAGGAATATATATACATTGGATACCTATTTGAAGATGATCTACTTGAAATCGGATCAAATGAAGTGCCAATGAATAGGTCTGATTCATAAAGCATCCAATTCAAGAAGAAAAAAAGTAGCACCATGGTTCATCTCATGAAGAAGAAGAATCAAGAAACTTTCCTATTGATCCCAAAAAGGAGGTATGTTTAGTTCCTAGTGGTGTATATTAGTTTTTTATTTTATTCCCCTAAGTTCTTTGAGCATGTGTGTGTGTGTGTATGTCTTGTTAGCGTGTTTGTTTTGCTTGTGTGTGTCCTTGATTTATGTGATTGATGTAGTCAAGTGATCTTGTTTTGATAAAATCCTATCATCAAAGTAATTTTTTTTGTCTCAAACTTCATATTAATCCCTAAGCCCAATATACTAATAAGGCTACTAGTCTAGTTAGTATAGCAAGCATACTACCCCTATGAGTCACCAATTTATTGACCAAATTTGACTTTTAGGTCAAATTGG
The DNA here is from genome assembly GCA_037957365.1 of Torreya grandis. Lineage (NCBI taxonomy): Eukaryota > Viridiplantae > Streptophyta > Pinopsida > Cupressales > Taxaceae > Torreya > Torreya grandis. The sequence continues at coordinate 4,375,199 of JARHVA010000670.1, read as the reverse complement.
GACCCCTATAGATAAAAAATTGAATTTTAAGTGTTTTAGGGGTTTAGTAAATATGTAAAAAGGTGTTTTATAGGTTAATTAATGTCATTTAATGTTATACTAGCCTTGGCCCTTAGTCATTTTAGGTCATTTTTAGGTTTTAAAATGTGCATTTAATGAGTTTTATGGATTTCTTAGGAAGTGTGAAGGTTCCAAAAGATAATGTCACATCCCATGTGTCCCAAGAGGTCTTAATAAACTGACATAACTAAAATATGGTAGGTTCTTCAAAATAAAGGGTAGTTTTCTTGAGGAAAAATGAGAGTTTGGCACTTGTACGGCCCATGGGGAAGTGTGCCACATGGAAGATAATCATAGAATGTCTCTTAAGCTTCCCCAAGCTCAGTTACACATTTTTTTTACTCGGTAAGTTACATTTTTGTCTCAAACCCATTACACTCTTTTTTCACCCTTCTTGGCAAACAAAATCAATCTTCAAGTTTGTACTTAGTACTGTGATCTAGGAATTTGACTCAAGAGAGGATGGTTAGTATGGTGTTAGTTCCAAAATGAAAACAAAATGAAATAAACAAACTAATAGCATAACATCTCTAGGCCTAGACACTAGGGAGAGCTTAGTTAACAAAAGCAAATGAGAAGCACAACTAAAAATCAAGGAATGAAAACACAAGAATTCCTTTTACCTTCTTTGGATGCTCCAAATGCCTTTGTAATGGTGGCTTGCTCAATGTGTGCTTCAAGAGGTCTTCTTCAATGGATTGTAGCTACCTTCATCTCCTCTTGGCACCTTTAGCTTGTGGATTGGTTTGGCTTGGATTAGAATCAATTTGACATTATAACACTAGTTTCTTGAAGCTTTTGGAACCAATATTGCATTATAACTTTGCACAAATTAAGTTTAGAAATGATTTTGTGAGGCCTCCTATTTATAAATTTTTGGATTTTATCATAATCAACCTCAACCGTTCATCTCAAGATTGAGATGTGTGGTTGAGAATTAATTCATTTTTTGGAATTAAATTTTTAATTGTCCTCATCATAGCATTGGAAGAAGGGGTAATTAAGATGCATGGAGGGCATCATGGAAGGCATTGATGAGGCATGGAGGGCATGAATCTTGATATTTGTGGCATTTATGGCCTAGGGATGTCTTCCCAAAAAATTAGGTCACTTGATGATGTAGATATTCAATATTCATTTCCAAAAATAAGTATTCAACAAGTTTCCATGAAATTTTTGATTAGGCCTTAATTTGGGTTAAATAGCTCTTAGGCATGATTAAGCACTTTATGCACAAATTACTCAAATTTATCAGAATGCCTTGTTATTGGTCCTAAATTTGACTAGATTAGAATTGTAAGTCCATGTTAGATGCATTAGATGTGTTTTCCCATTTAGAATGTTGCCAAAAACAAATAACAAAGGCACAAGTCTTGTGCAAAATATTTGATAGGAAAGAGTAGTCTAGAGCACACAAGTGCAAATTTGGCATTTTGACTCAAACTAAAATGATCAAAGATAGCTGGTCCATAAATTGAATTACCCTATTTAGGTATATCCTCACCAAAATCAGCATTTGAATATGTCATTTTCACATCATTTAACATGTTTTAGTGTTTTTAGGCCAAATTGTGCATTTTGGGTAGAAATTGGTCAAAAGCATAGTTGGAGGTTATCGACGGCCAATTTTAAGTGTCTATAATTTGTCCCTATTTGGGAAGGTGTTACAAGATATAAGCATAGTAACATCTTCTCAAAGAATGAAAAGGTCCTACATTCTTACAATGACAATGATGATAAACTAACTATATGATGCCCCCTCGAGGGAATGGTTGACACAGAGATCGGTAAATGATTCCTCAAAAAGAAAGAAGTGAAATGAGGGGACTAAATAAAGGAAATATGATGGGGTGAAAACATAATGATAGTGAAAAATTAGTCAAAATCATTGAGAATACAAGTGGGATGGTGCACAATGTTTTTTCTAAAGGCAGTTATAAGCATTATACCGCAATAGTGGCAACATGGTATGATAACACAATGATTTGCCCAAAGGTAGTTATAATAATTGAGAATATAGAGCTGCCCCAGTTAGGATAGAAAAAAAAGATAATAACATTCCCCTGTATGGGCAAAAAAATTAAAGTGGTGACAACTCAATGATTTTCCCAAAGGTGGTTATAATCATTATGAAATGCAGGTGGGATGGTGTGCAATGATTTTCCAATAGGAAGTTATAATCATTGGACTCTGATTATGAAAAACATGATAAACTTGGTCGAGAATGATGATAACTTAACGCAAAGGGTAATGATGAATTGAAACAACCTACTAGTAGGGAGATGCTCATCTAAACTAATAAAGATTGAAATTCTTTAATAGTTAATTACTCTGTTTGGGATATGATTAGGATGGAATCAGGATGTCAATGCTGAAGAGATGTCACCATTGTTAAATAGAATTATTGAAGCTGAGGTTTGTTGTATCATGTGGTGATAGGCTTTATGATATAACACCATAAAGAATTGGCCCAAATATGTATAAGGACTGGCTCCCATAATCTAATAGTTAATGCAAGATAATACACCAATGATAGAAACCATTATGACAATGTAAATATATAAATATGGATGGATTTGATTATAAGTGTGGACAAGGAATCACCTAATGAACACACATAAATTGAATCAAGGCAATAGTGCTGAAAGTAAATAAATAGGTAGACAAACAAACAAAAATAAGTAAAAATAAACAAACACTGCAATAAAAATCCTACAAACATTTCCCCTAGAAAATAGGTGATAACTTAACATTAGAACTAAATGGGGGAATAGAAGAAAAGTATGGGGGTGGTCAAGTTGTCTCCATATGCACTAGGCAAGTGGACGCTACCTACATAGTTCCATGGATGTAATATCCAATAAAAAAACTTTAGGCCAAATGTAATTCTCCCAGGGAATGGGAAGAATGTGATAACTGATGAAAATAAATATAATGGATGTGATAAAAGAATAGAAATGGTCTTAAAAAATGGAAAGTACGTGAGCGAAAAAGGCCAAGAAGGATGGAGAAACTAAATGACAAGTGATTTTCTTTTAACTTAGTAAGGGTTCCAAAAATCCTTAAGGCAAAGAGGTGGTCAATGTTTTTGTTCTTTTCTAATGATTTTTAAATGTTTTTGGAAGTGTTTTGGATTATTTCAACTCAATCAAGAATGATGAGACACTAAATGGTGAGAGCGTTCAAACTGAGGTTGCTCATAAAATGGCAAGAGCATGACTTAGGTTACTCAAAAAATAGTGAGAGCATAGCTTAAGTTGCTCATAAAATGGCCAAAGTGTGTCTTAGGTTGTTTGCAAAATGGTGAGAGCATGGCTTAAGTTGCTCATAAAACGGTGAGGGCATGGGTAAAAGGGGTGACTGGGCTGACCTCAACAAGTATTGAGCATTGCCTACATATTCCCAGAGTGGGACTTTAAGTCACTGTAGTTTCACCAATTTACTGAAAGAATTTGACTAGCGCAGTAGCCAATTCAAACAAAATAGGCACAATTGGTAAAAAGACATAGTATGGCATAAGAAGTGGCAATTTGGTAAGTCAAGACTTAGTATTGTCCCTAATTTTCCCATAGGTAGTTGTAACTAGGATACAATGGCATAGATCAATGGTACTAATTTTCCCAAAGGTGGTTATAATTAGTAGCAAGACTGATGGAAAGAAAGGATTAACAAATGAAGGATGTAACTACCAAAAATTCTATCACACTATCCTAAGATACACTCCCTGTCTAAAATAATTGAACTAACTAATGAACTAATCAGATAACTTGATGCTAAAACTGCAAAATGAATGACAAAAACCAAGGTCAAATAGGCTAGGCTTTAGAACATGCTAGGTTGATAGGTCAGAAATGGAAAGTGGATATGGAAACGAGGATGAATAAGAATGGTATGTGTACAAAGAGTAATAGTGACAAAAAGGCATAACTAAAATGGTCTTTAAAGACAATACACCTTAGCATTCAAGCATAGTACCGATTGAGATGAATAATATTTATTGGCTCTGGATGTTCATCATCATCTGGTGTGGCAAGCCTGTATGCTCTTGATCCATAATCTGTAGTGATGATGAAAGGCCTATCCTATTTGGTTTGAATTTCCATTTATGTTTCTTCTCATCCATGGTATTTGTTGGGTGAATATTTTATCATCAATAGACTGATGGCAAAATGGTTATATCAACCACAACTATTGTTCTCAAAATCTATCACTTGTTTTTGTAGACAACATGTCAACCATTTTAGTCCTATAGGCCAAAATTATCTCTTTCTTTATCAAAAAATGTTCTGAGTAGTTAAGTTTTTCAAATAACTCAAGCCTTTTTAGCTAAGAAAATCATAGGTTCAACAAGCAGGATTTTTCAAAGGGAAGTTCAAAATACTTAAGGCATTTCCTAAGTGTTTTGAGGATGGTTCAACGCTGAGGTTCAATCAAAAGCATTCAACGATGGGGTTCAAAGAATTGTAATGAACCATTGAATAGTTGAACCATTAAACTCCACATCTGAAAGGTTCAAAGATTTAATGAGTTCAAAGGTTCAATGACTTTGATAGACTAAAATAATAAAAGGACTCAAAGAATAAAAGGTTCAAAGGTTCAACAAATTCAATGAGTTCAAAGGGTTCAAAATTCAAAGATCAAAGCTTTGAGCAAATGGTTCAAGAGAAAAATTCTAGAAGATGGTTCAACCAAATGGTTTAAAGAATTTGTTCAATGATCCCTTAAGTGCACAAAAGAAAACTAAGTGAATGCGACCCTTTACAAAACATTAAATCGTCGAACCGTTGAACCATTGAACCATTGAACCAAAAGAGTTCAAGGTTCAAGGTTTAAATTGGTTCAAGCAACTGGTGACATCCCCATAGATGTCAAATTCAAAATAATGGAATAACCATTGATTTTAAAAAGACCTTAGAACAAACTCAGTGACCAGCTAAGAAAGGAGATGAAGGTGCTAGCAGAAAGTGAGAAGATAGCCCTAAGAGCTTAGATCACCAGGAAGAAACAAAATGTAGCAAGGAAAGAGGGAATGACTACAAAAAATATATAAATATCTATAGGAGAGTTATTCCAGTAGGTGGAACAGTCCACCAGGTGGACCTCAAAGAACACAAACATTCAATGGTGCAGCCTATTTTTATTCATTAAGTAAAGGCGAATGGATAGCCGTGTAAGCATCATAAAAAAGACTAGGCAACCCATGCTTAGGAGGAGACATTTGAGATGATTTAGAATTCCAAATTTAAGGTTGATGACCTATTTTAGCATGGCCCCTTCACATAATTTCCAATGCATTCAATGCAGCATGGGCCATTTTCATGAAAACCAGCACCCAAGTCTTTCTGGGGATGCTATATATATTATAGTCTCTCATTTTGTATAAGGGAGATCTCTCTACTATTAGAAGTGAAGCTCTACCCAAATTGAAAGGCATTCTTGAGACTTTGAGCTTAGACAGTTAATCATATTTTGTTAAGTTAATGAGAAAGCAAGTGACCTTTTAGACTTTGTGTTGAAATAGCTTGTGTTATCTAAGAAATCATTCTTATGTCTTTTTCCTAAATACAGTCTTATCCCTTTAATCAAATAATCAAAACAAGTGGAAATAAGCTAGAAGATGTCCTAAATCCAACTATGGGAGACTTCGTGCTACCATAATTGTCTTTAGTTTGTGTTTTGTGTAAAGGATATTGGAGAGACTTTGAGCTCCCCTCATCCTTCATAATAATTTACTCTGTTGTAGTTTATGGTGGAGAATTTGGGCTACACTTTATTCTATGGTGTCCTTTGTCTTAAATCAGTAGGAGAAATAATGAAAGACTTTGTGCTTTCATGGTTTTCTTATGGATCCAGTTACTACCTAGGAAGGAATCCTGCTATTTGTTGAATATCATTTTTGAAAGAAGAGAAGTGCCTTCAGTAATTACACCAAAATTATTATTTGTTCTATGAACATCATCTCTAAAAAAAGAGAGATAGATGGTGTGATTTCACCTGTGAGTCTATTTTCAGCTTATATTAGTATATTATATTTTATAGGGAACCTCCCCTTGTTGAGAGGAGAGATTTATCTCATTCTGGCTGTCGTCACCACATCCATTTTGCTGTATAAATCTCCTTATGTTTTGGTTGATATAACCATTTTGTTGTCAGTCATTTGATGACAAAATATTCACCTAACAATTTTTTGGTGACTCAGCTAGGGAAGAATGAGCAGTTTGAAGCCTCAAGCTTCAAATTGAAGTAGTTCTAGTTCTTTTCCATTTCCATTTCACACTCTGGTAGATCCACCATATACGCGAAGCTAGAGAGATCAAGGTATTTTTGGCCCTATATTTGAGTTGGTGCAGCTAAATAATTTTGATCTTTTTCCTCTACCATCTCACCTTCAGTGAACCAAGAGTTTTCCTCCTACAAATGTCAAGTCTCCAATACCAAACAAAGTTGATCTTTCCTCTACTAGTAGAGCTTTGTCTATACATATTCCATAGAGATTTATTATCCCTCCTTTCACTAGTCATATCATGGCAGCTCAAGGCCTCTGGGGTAATACTTTTGGTCCTTTAAATCTAACCCCACCTTTACATGATCTACCCCATAGTTCAAGGAAGAATTTTCCCAAGTTCTATGGTGATAGGAAAGTTCATCTTGATGAACATATTTCAGCCTTTTGCATAGCCTGTGGTGTGATAGGCATTGAATATGAAGACATAGCAGCCAGACTATTTTTGGAAACATTCCAAGGTGTTATCGCAAACTGGTTTTATCATCTGCAAGAACAAACTATGACTGACTGGAACACTCTCAAAGCCAAGTTTGAGGCTAGATTCAAACTTGTAGAAGATGCACATGCCCTATTAGCTTAGCTTATGCAAATGAGTAATGAGCCTCATGAACCTATGTGATACTTCATTGCTAATTTTGACAAGCTGAGGAATAGGATTCCTACAATTGCTCAGTCGACACCTAAAAATCTTAAATGTTTCTTCATCAATTCTTAGCTTCCTGAAGTGAGTTTCTTGTTGAGGTGGGTTAGTCACATAGATCTTTTTGTAGCTTAGATTTTAGCCACTAAGGTTGAAGATGATCTTATCTTGATAGGAAAGATAAGAAGAGATCCTAACAGAAATAAATCTTCTTCATCTTTTAAAAAAAATTCTACAAGCACCACTGATCTTATGGTATAAAAGATAGCAAATAAATTGCTAGCTCTAAAAAAGAAAATGGCACAAGGGATGTCTGCTCCTTCTTATCAGGATATACCAAGGAGGGCATTTCCCAACCAGTCATATCAAGGCAATGCTGCCAGGAATCAAGGGTAACCAAATCATCTTCCTTCCCCACAGGGGAAGTTTGCCATTGAAGCAGCACCAACTAACTCAGTAGTTGGTTATCATGAAGCTGAACATGATTGCTCTTTCCAACCTGAGTTAGACTAAGAAGATGATGCTAATCTCTTTGTATAATTCCAAAAACAATCAACTGGTGACTCTAACATTGGTTTCCTAAATTACCAAGATGAAGCGAGAAGTGATCATACGTTGTATTTACCAGGTCCCAAAACTAGTCAACTCAACAAGCTGATAAGGGAAAAATAGGAGAAGAATCTCGATCAACAATTTCAATTGCTAAATAGGGGACTTCTCTGCTTTTCCAATCAAAGGACCCAATAATCCATAAAAAAGTAAGTACCTCAAATAATCTTGCACCTTCTGCTTTAATTTCTCAGACCAGTACCACACCCAATAAAACTCAAAATGATGGACTTCCTTCCTTTGTCTCTAATTAATTTTAGTCATTTGATATAATTGACCATACTATGAAGACCAAGATCCAAATGTTTGAGTTTGAATTCTTACAAGCCAACCCTGAGCAGTTGGATAGGCTAGTTGAATGCATTAAAAACAAAACCATCCTTGCAAGACAAGATGTTTCAAAGGTAATTCATGATCCCCTAAAGAACAAATCTACCCAAAACAATCTTGTCATTACTCCTTCTTTTGCCCCTGGGAAGACAAGACCTTTTTATGTTTCCCTGTTGATAAATGATCATAAGCTGAATAACTGCATAATAGATTATGGCACCTCTGACAATGTGATGCTCACCCAGGTGGCAGACTCTATCAGGCTCACGCTGACTAAAACCTTTAGTAGATATTTTTCCATGGAAAATAAATAAGTAACACTTTTAGGACAGATCAAAGATGCCCAATTTGCATTCGTGGCCTTCCCAAATAAGAGGATTAAAATCACAATCCTGGTGGCCGACGTTCCAACCTCCTATGGCATTATGCTTGGGTGAACTTTTTGTAAGGGTGTTTGTGGAGAGTTGAGCATGGACCTATTTGAGGTGAGGATACCTGTTAAGGGCATCATGAAAAGGCTACTTCTTGAGAAAGAGTCAAAATACATTGTCACCCAAACATCAGCCCCTAAAGCTCAAATTTTGTTTAAATCTTTAGGAATGGGTAACTACTTCCTATCTATTGAAGATGTTCCTATTTTATCAAATGAAATTTCTATAAGTGACAATCCAAAAAATTTAGACAAGACATCAGAAGAATTGGTAGAGCATAGTACAGATGAAAAAGGATCTTCCCTCCCTAGTGAAGAAAAATATGAAAGAAGATCAGATTCTAATGATGTCTAGATTCTAGAATTTGATGGCAGTAATTCTTCTACTGGTTCAGGAGCTAGAGTTGTTTTGATATATCTACAAGTATATATTTTTCCCTATTCATATAAGTTTTAGTTCAAAAATAACAACAACACCACTAAGTATGAATCTTTGCTACTCGAATTAAAGGCTACTCAAGCTAAAGGCATCAAACTTCTTCACTCCTGGGGAGATGCTAAGGTGGTGGTTTGTCAAGTGAGAAACCTGTATCAAACCAACAATGAAATATTGTGACATTACCATAATCTAGTGTGGGACTGCCTTGAAATTTTTGGTGCTTTTAGTATTTCTATAGTGCCTAGAGAATTCAACAATCAAGCAGATTCCTTGGCTGTCTCTGCAACTCTCATGGTTCCTCATCGAGATTTCAAAGAGCACAAGTATAATATTGAGCTGGTCTTTCAACCAAGTGTACCAAATAATGTTGACCATTGGTAGGTATTTAATGGTGATAACCAAATCATTGCTTTTCTAGAATAGATGGACAACTTTGATAAGCCTCATTTTAAAGGCAGTGAATCTCCACCACGGCAATTAATGCCCGAAACAAATTTAAAAATTGATGAAGAGTTTTTCTAGCTCAAAGGGAATAAAATTCCTAAAGGATTAGTCTTTCTTGAGAAACAATTCGATAAGCATGATAGGTTTATCAAGAAACAACAAATGGATTCAAAATCCCCCAAGGATTTTGATCAAATAAATTTGAGTATAAAGGATAATCCCAAAATGGTCAACATCAAGAATTGTTACACTCCTGATGAAAAACTCAAATTCATTACTCTGCTTCACCATTACATTAATGTTTTGTCATAATCTTATGATGATCTAAAATCTCTCAGGCTTGAAAAAATTTAGCACGAAATTCCTCTCAAGGTTCGGTCGTTGCCTCACAAGTAAAAACAAAGGTAGTATAACCCCAGCATAGCAGGCACTATTCTTTTTGAGATACAAAAAATGTTGAATGCAAAAATTATTTTCCTAATCCATCATTCCACCTAGATTGCGAACATAGTCCCTATGAGAAAGAAGAATGGAGAAATTTGCCTATGCGTTGATTTCAAAAATTTGAATCAATCATCTTTAAAAGGCAACTATCCCCTACCCATCATGGATCAGTGGCTATAAACAGTGACTGGTGCAGAGATGTTATCAATGTTAGATATTTTTTTGGGATATAATCAAGTGGAATTTAGTGAAGCAAACCAACATAAGACTGCTTTCATGACACCTTGGGACACCTTTGCATATCGCAGAATGCCTTTTGGCTTGATCAATGTTGGTGCCACCTTCTAAAGAGTGATGGATCTTGCCTTCAGAAATGAAATGGCGAAGTTCATTTTGGTACACCTTGATGACTTGATAGTTTTTTCTAAACATTGTCCTGATCATGTGCATCATCTACAACAAGTGCTGGAGCGATGTCGGTAAAATAGTATTTCTCTTAATCCCAAGAAGTCAATTTTTGGGGTTATAGAAGGTAAACTTCTCGATCAAACTGTATCCTAAGAAGGCATAAAGATCAACCCAAAAAGAGTCAAATCCATCCAAGAGCTTGCTCTTCCTACCAGTAAGACTGCAGTCCACTCTTTCTTTAGAAAGGTGAATTTTCTACATAGGTTCACTCCTGAATTCATAGAGAAGACTTGCCACATTGTTAATATGATGAAGGGTAAAACTACTTTCAGCTGGACTGAAGAAGGCAAGTCAGCATTTTAAGATGTCAAGGAAGCTATCACCCATGCCCCAATCCTAGTTTGTCCTGATTACACCAAAGAATTTGTGATATATAGTTATGCTTCTGAACATACGCTTTCAACCATTTTAGTTCAGCAGAATAAAGAAGGTGTAGAGTCCCCCATATCTTTCATGAGTTGTCCTCTCAAAGCTCATGAGCTGAAGTATTCAAACATGGAGAATCATGCTTATGTTGTAGTTAAAGTGGTAAAACACTTCCATTTTTACATCTTGAACTCACACATTGTTGCTCTGGTTCTTGATACAACAGTAAATTCCATTCTAACTCAATAGGAGTTTGGAACTAAAAGGGGAAATTAGATATCTAAAATCTAGGAGTTTGATCCGCTTGTGTGAGTAAGAGGTCTCTACCAATTAATTGCTAATAACATACTAGAAGAAGCAGTGCATGAAGAAACTGAGGTTGAAGGCATGCCTACAGTTCTCTTTGTCAACAATATGAATGAGTGGTATTCCATTTGAAGGTGGCAATAATTTGGATGATATAAAACATCTAAATTATTGAGAGTGGATTTATTTTCCTCTTTTTGAGGAAAATAAATCCTCAAAAATAAATTCATAATAATATTTAGAAAATTCTAGATTCAAGGTATTGAGAGTGGATTTATTTTCCTCTTTTTGAAATCATTGTTTTGTTGCATGAGCTATATCCTCCCATGAATCCCATTGTTCTTTTAATTTAGGTTGTTTTGGTGTGAGCTCTTCAACCTCCGAGGCTTGTTACACAAGAGATAATTAATTATCGTAAAAAATAGTTGCTAACTTACCGCATTATGCAGTTCATGTTAAGTGTTCTTTATGTCTTTTGCCAAAGTTGTAAGTGGATGTTAGGTGGCTGCAAAGTGTCTTGTATCAGACCTCTCTCCATCGTTTTTCCCTCATGTTCTGGTTATTGGATCGAACCTTCTCACGAAATACTTATGCATAGTGGTCTATTGAAATCTAAGGTCTTCCTTTTCCCTTGTTTGTTCACTATAACAATGTTTCTAGTTTATAGAAAGTTATAATAGAAAATACTTATCACTTTATGCTCCCACTTTATATAAATAGGTTATAATTGCACATTTTGCTCATTCCATAATAGTATTTTGTGCTCTTACAGGATGTAAAAATTAAGATTCACCATAAACTAATGAATTTGGAGAGGATTGTACTTTCAACACATTGTTTTATTATAAATTAATTTTATATTAACATACCTTAACAATACCATTATGGAATGACACCAAATTATTCCATGTCAAGGAAAGCTTGAGGTCAAGTGCATTAATGACGATTAATGGTGCAATATTATATATCACTAGAGACTTTAGTTAGATGTATCTATTTATTTCTAGTTTTAATTTTGCATTGAATGCAATGAAAATTAATATAAAAAATAGTTATAGTTTTAATGATACATATTTCATTATAAATACATTTCATTATATGAATGTATCAAATTTCTTAAATTGAAGTAGAATAATTGAAATTATTCTAAAGATATAAAAATAAAAATGTTTAAAAAAATACATTTCATAGTAGAATAATTGAAATTATTCTAAAGATATAAAAATAAAAATGTTTAAAAAAATAAATTTATTTATAAATAATAAAATTTTATACATAATTATAAATTAAAAATAAATAAATAAATAAAATAAATTTTTTAATAAATGTGAAATTTATAAATAATAATTTTACTTTTTTAATTTTTAAATTAAAAAATTATAATATATTATAATTGATTTTTAAAATAAATTATAATTTTTCAAAAATAAATTATAAAACTATTAAGATTTATAAAAAACCATCTAACTCCTTCCATATCATATATACTATACAAAATAATACTATATAAATAACTATACAAAATAATACTAGTTACTTATACTATAGAGGCCAATAATGGCATGTTCCAAATTTCACATATATTATTCATCTCTTTTTATCTATATATTTTAGATATCTTAGTATTATGACATGTGTTGTTTCTATAACACATATTATATGCACTATATTTCATTTTTTATGCCTGGTTTAAACCATAAATGTTCAAGATAAACAAAACACTCTTAAAAAATCTATCACGCATTAATTATGGGTATGTTTAAACCTTTAATATGATTGAATTGACCCAAATTCTTCTGACCAAATTCTTCTGACCCAAATTCTTCTGACCAAAAATCTATCACGCTTAATTATGGGTATGTTTAAACCTTTATTATGATTGAATTGACCAAATTCTTCTTTCTACTCCTATATAATTTTATTAATATATATAAAGTTACTAGTATGTATATGATAAAAACTATAATACATAATGCATATAGTTATTCAACATAGCTGTAAAAATTAACTTGTATAATTCAATAATATATGTATAATTAACTTGTATAATACATAATACATATATGTGTAAAAATTAACTTGTATAATACATATTTTAACACCATCTATGTTTTTTATTTTATCCTTTTATATAAAAAGGATAAAATAAAGCAAAATACTTAAGTTTATCCTTGAACAACTCAAATCCTAACCTAGGTTTCATCATGTTTTCCCCTTTTCTGGTACATGTTGTTGGTTCTAGTGCTAGAGGTGCTATATAGTACGACCAGGGTTTGGAGTGGCCATTGGCAGTTAGGAGGCAGGCCACTTTAGGTGGATAATATTATTGAATTATGACCAAATTATTACCTATGGTGAGTGTCTTGCCTACCTATCTCATAAAGAAAAGAGGACTGTTAAGTTGAAAGCTGCTAACTTTGTCCTGTGGGACAATGGTTTGTACAAGAGGAACCTTGATGGGGCATTTCTTTGTTGCATGGATAAAGTGCAACAGAGCAAACTTTTGGATTATTTCCACAATTTGGCTTGTGGAGGACATTTTTATGCACCTGTGACTACCCATAATATTTTATGAGCCAGGTATTATTGGCCTACTCTATTTTGAGATTCATACACTTGGGTGCGTAGATGTGAGTTGTGTCAACAGTTCATTGGGAAACCCAAGTTGGTCGTGTTATCTCTCAATCTTGTGGTGATTGAAGAGCCTTTTTAGCAATGAGGAATTGATTTCATTGGTATTGTAAACTCATCCTCAAGTGTTGGACATGACTATGTTCTCACAACCATAGATTATTTTACCAAGTGGGTGGAAGCCATTCCAGTCAAGCCTGTTACTTCAAAAGTGGCATGTAATTTCCTCAAGGAAAATATTATTTATTGATTTAGATTCCCAACCAAGATTGTAATAGACAATGTAGCATATTTCTCTTCTCATGAGATTACCCAATTTTGTTACTATTATGGGATTATCCTCTCCCACTCTTTTGACTATTATCCACAAGGAAATGGCCAAGCAGTTTCAAGCAACAAGAACCTGGTGACCATTATCAGGAAGCTGGTAGATAAAAATCAGAGAACCTGACATAAAGCATTGCTTGACACTTTATGGGCAAACAAGATTACACCTAAAAGGGTGATAGGTATGTCACCATTTCAACTTCTATATGGTTTAAATGCAGAGATACCAATCACCTTGGAATTACTAGCATTAAAGTTTGCAAAGGCAGTAGAAGATTCAACTTTTAAAAGTTTCATCGACAAGAGGATCATGTGCTTGACTAAATTAAATGAGAAATGAACTATGGTGGTGGATCATATTGCTACACATCAAAGTCTGATAAAGAAACTCTTTGACCAAAAAGCAAGAATTCATGATTTTTATATTAGAGATCAAGTCTTGTTGTAGGACAAGAAGAGAGAACCAAAAGGAATGCATGGAAAATTAGATTCTTTATGGAGAGGCCCATTTGCCATTCATCGATTAAATGGTGAAAATAGTTTCTTGCTAAAATATCAAGATGGAATGCCATTTGTACTGCCTCACAGTGGGAAACATCTGAAGCACTTCAATCTTTGAAGTATCAAATAAGTCCAATTGTACATATGTATAGTCTTTCTTTTTTTTTTGTTGTTCATTTATTTTTGGTACCTTTTTTTTGGGTAAGCATGACTCCATAGCCCAATGGCATAGATGAAGGCACTTAGAGTCTAGATTCTACTCCCTTCGATTGCTTCAAATCTCAATTGATAGAAGTTCCCTAACTGGAGCCAGTTATTGTTTCCAAAATCCATCAATTTTTTTGTGGACAACATGCCAACCATTTTGGTTTTGCAGGCCAAAATGCTCTCTTTCTTTATCAAAAAATGTTCTAAGCAGTTAAGTTTTTTAAATAACTCAAGCCTTTTCAGCTAAAGAAATCACATGTTCAACAAGCAGGCTTTCTCAAAGGGAAGTTCAAAATACTTAAGGCATTTCCTAAGTGTTTTGAGGATGGTTCAATGCCGAGGTCAAATAAAATGCATTCAATGGTGGGGTTCAAAGAATTGGAATGAACCATTGAACCCTACCTCTAAAAGGTTCAATGAGTTCAAAGGTTCAATGACTTCGATGGACTCAAAGAATAAAAGGTTCAACGAGTTCAACGAGTTCAAAGGGTTCAAAATTCAAAGATCAAAGCTTTGAGCAAATGGTTCAAGAGAAAGATTCTAGAAAATGGCTCAACCAAATGGTTCAATGATGCCTTGAGCACACAAAAGAAAACTAAGTGAACGCGGCCCTTTACAAAACATTGAATCACTGAACCGTTGAACCATTAAACCATTGAACCAAAAGAGTTCAAGGTTCAAGGTTCAAATTGGTTTAAGTGATCAGTGACATCCTCATAGACATCAAATTCAGGGTAATGGAATAACTATTGATTTTCAAAAGACCTGAGAATAAACTCAGTGACCAGCCAAGAAAGGAGCCAAAGGTGCCAACAAAAAGTGAGAAGATAGCCCTGAGAACTCAGATCACCAAGAAGAGATAAAATGTAGCAAGGAAAGATGGAATGACTATATAAAATCTAGAAATATCTATATGAGAGTTATTCCAGTAGGTGGAACAGTCCACCTGGTGGACCTCAGAGAACACAAATATTTAATGGTACGGCCTATTTTTCTTCATTAAGTAAAGGTAAATGGACAGCCATATAAGCATCATAAAGAAGACCAGGCAACCCATGATTAAGAGGAGACATTTGAGATGATTTAGAATGCCAAAGTTAAGGTCGATGACCTATTCCAGCATGGCCCCTTCACAGAATTTATAATGCATTCAATGCAGCATGGGCCATTTTCATGAAAACAAGAACCCAAGTCTTTCTGGGGATGCTATATATATTGTAATCTCTCATTTTGTATAAGGGAGATCTATCTGTTATTATAAGCAAAGCTCTACCTAAATTGAAAGGCATTCATGAGACTTTGAGCTCAGGCTGTTAATCATATTTTGTTAAGTGAATGAAAAAGCAAGTGACCTTTCAGACTTTATGTTGAAATAGCTTGTGTTATCTAGGAAATCATTCTTATGTTTTTTTCCTAAATACATTCTTGTCCCTTTAATCAAATAAGCAGAACAAGTGGAAATAAGCTAGAAGATGTCCTGAAGCCAACTGTGGTAGACTTTTTGCTGCCATAATTGTCTTTATTTTGTGTTTTGTGTAAAAGATATTGGAGAGACTTTGAGCTCCCCTAATCCTTCATAATCTTTTACTCTATTGTAGTTTGTGGAGGAGACTTTGGGCTACACTTCATTCTATGGTGTCCTTTGTCTTAAATCAGTAGGAGAAACAATGAAAGACTTTGTGCTTTCATGGGTTTCTTGTGGATCTAGTTACTACCCAAGAAGGAATCCTATTGTTTGTTGAATATCATTTCTGAAAGAAGAGAAGTGCCTTCAGTAATTACACCAGAATTCTCCTTTGTTCTGTGAACATCATCTCTGAAAAAAGAGAGATGGATGGTATGATTTCACCCCTGAGTCTATTTTCAGCTTATATTAGTATATCATAGTTTATAGGGAAGCTCCCCTTGCTGAGAGGAGAGATTTATCTCATTCTAGCTGTGGCCACCACATCCATTTTGTCATATAAATCTTTTTATGCTGTGGTTGATATAACCATTTTGCCATCAGTCAGTTGATGAAAAAATATTCACCCAGCAATATTCTTTTCATTTTCTTTGAGAAGAAGATCACCAAGTTTAAATGTTCTATACTACACATGTTGATTATAGTGGCCTTTGAGTCGATTTTGATATGCTTGAAGATTGTTGTGCATGGTCATGCGTTTCTCATCTAGTAGGTGCATCTCTTATAGGTGAGCTACTCGATAATCATGATCATCTAGGACATGCTTGAAAGAGATGCATAGTGAAGACAATTCAACCTCAATAGGAAGGATGGATTTAGTACCATAAACAAGTGAGTATGGGGTGGCTCCTATGGGGGTATGATGATTGGTACGATATATTCCAAAGGGTAGGAAATATCTAGAGGTGCCAATCATGATCGGTATCATTGACAATCTTTTTGAGAATGTTGACAATGGTTTTGTTGGATGCCTCAGCCTGGCCATTACCTTGAGGGTAATATGTTGTAAAAAAATGTTGGGTGATGTTGTATTTAGTACATAATTGGTCTACATATTTGTTCTTGAATGATCTTCCATTATTGGATATAATGTCATAGGGGATACCGTAGTGGCAGATGAGATGGTTGAAGATGAATTTGGAAATTTTCTTTCCAGTCATGTAAGTGAGGGGTGTAACTTTAAAACATTAGTGAAATATTCAATGGTGTTAAGGATATGTTTATGGCCATAAGATGAAATAGGGTTAATCTTCCCAATGAGATCAAGTCCCCATGTAGAAAATAGTCATAGTATCAACATCAGTTTCAATTTTTTTTGTTGGGGCATGAATCAAATTAGCATGCCATTGACATTTTTCATATTTCTTTACATATGTAGTGGCATATGCATCCATTATGGACCAATAATAAACAATACGCAAGAGATTTTTAGATAGGATTGCCCTACTAGAATGGGCTCCACATCTCCTTCATGAACTTATCGTAACTCTAATGTAGACTCTACCAAAGTTAAACAATGAAGCAGAGTTCCATCAAAACTATGATGGTCAAGAGTGGATAAAATTAAAGTATAATGAGTAGAATAATGAATGAAAGCTTTAGTTTGTTTTCGAGATAGGTTAGGTGGCATAACTTGGTCATGAAGGTAGTTGTAAAGGTCTGAGTACCAAATAGAATTAGGACTAACAATATCACAAATCATGGCAATGATTAAAGTTTCATAAGCTGGTGCTGACAAATTCTTGATGAGGAATTGATACTCTCTAGTTTTATCTATTTGTTGAATTAGAGAACCAATAGTAGCCATGGCATCTAAAATTCTATTACTAACCCTTGATATATGCTCAAACTGAATGTTGGTAATTTTATTTTTAAGAATGTCAACCATGGCTTTATATGGAACCAGCTTGTCATCTTTGGTATGAAAATGATCTGTGACCTAATTGATGATTAACTAAGAATCACCATAAACTTGAAGATGAGATATATTCCAATGCACTGCTTGTTAAAGTCTTGCAACAAGTGCCTCATACTCAGCCATGTTCTTTATACAAGGAAAGATGATTCTAAATGATTTAGGGATTAGATCCCCTTGTGGTTTAATAAATAATAGGCATGCCCCTGATCCATATGTTATGAATGAACCATCAAAATATAACTTTGAGGGCTGTTCCTCAAGGGATGTATCAATAATGGTCATGATGGATTCATTTGTAAATGGAAACTTGAGTGGTTATGTGTCCATGAGGGGTGCTTCAACAAGTTGATCTACAAGAACTTATCCTTTGATTATTTTTTGATTGACATACTCTATGTCAAACTCACCAAGAAGCATGATCCATTTAACCATTCTGCCTTTCAAATCTATTTTAGATAGTAGATACTTCAGTGGATCTACTTTTGAAATGACCATGGTTATATTATTCAACATGTAATGATGCCATTTTTGAGTTATGAAAACCATGGCTAGACAAACTTTTTCAACAGGTGCATAGTTATGTTCATATGCAACCAAGGTACGGCTTAGGTAGTAAATAGAATTCTCCTTTCCATTGTCATCATGATGAGCCAAGAGTGCCCCTAGAGCATAATCAATAGCTGATAGGTATAAAAAGAATGGCTTTCCTGGCATAGGAGGTAATAAACTAGGTGAATTGACAAGATAATCTTTGAGTTGTTGAAAAGTTGTTTGGTAGTGATCATCCCAATGAAATGCAACTCCTTTCTTCAAAAGATGCATAAATGGATGGCACTTTTCTGCTAATTGAGAGATGAAGCATCGAATAGACTAGATCTTACCCTACAAACTATGAAGTTGCTTCAAATTGGTTGGTGATGGCATCTTGGCTATATCATGGACTTTAGCTAGATCAACTTCAATACCTCTATGAGACATGATGAATCCAAGTAGTTTGTCTAAAGTTACATCAAACACATATTTCTTCAGATTAAGTCTGACTTTTTACTCTCATAGTCTTCAAATATCTTACACAGCACTGCTAGAAGGTTGGCTCTAGTATTAGATTTTCCTAATATGTCATCGACATAGTCTTCAACAATATGGTGCATCATAACATGGAATATTAGAGTCATGGCTATTTGATATGTATCTCCCACATTCTTAAGGCCAAATGGCATCACTTGATAGCAAAATGTTCCCTATGGAGTGGTGAATGCTATTTTATGCTAATCTTTTGGTGTTATTTTGACTTGATTATATCTTGAAAATCCATCCATGAGTGAAAGAATTTCATAACCTACTATGGATTCGATGATCATGTAAATATTATGCAATGGAAAATCATCTTTAGGACAATATTTGTTGATGTCTCAAAAATCAATACAAATTTTTATTCCTTTAGGCTTTTTGCTAATAGGTACTACATTACATATCCATTCTGAGTAGTCAATAGATATGATACATCTTGCTTCTAAGAGTTTTTTCAACTCTTTATCTACTAATACAATAATGTGAATATGCATCTTACGTAGCTTTTAATTTACTAGTTTGGTGTCAGGATTAACCACAAGGTGGTGTAGAACCAAGGTAGGGTATAATCCTGGCATGTCAGAATAGGCCCATGAAAATATATCCACAAACTCTCTCAACAGAGCTATAAAAACAATGCATTCCTCCTTAGTGAGGGATGCACCTAATTTTATCCATTTCAAGTTTGATAGAGTCCCAATGTTTACCTATGTTTTATCTTTGACTAGAAGGATCAAACCATATTCTAGGATAGTAGACAGTGACTTGAACTATTGGACTATGTCACAGTCCTCAATTAGGACTTGTTCTTTAACTTCTCCTAGGCATGATGAATATCAGTCTCCTAATGGTAGATTTGGCCATGTAACAAAAATAGTCAAAAATTCTTGGAGAATTTGATCAAATACTTATTATTTCTCAAAGCTAAACTCAAATCCATAGGCAAGTTCATCATTAGTGGTCTCCTGGTCTAAATTTGAATAAGAATGAACACCCCCATCTAATGGCACCTAAAACAGGTTTTCACCACTAAACTAGCCTTTATCTTTACTTTTTCCCTCATCAAAAAGTGCCTCAAAGAGGTTTTCACTTTGGGACCTCAATGTTTTATTTATTTGTTTTTGGATAAGGGTGTTCACTCGCTCTCTAAAATAGGTTGCAGGATCTAATGTGATTGAGAATCTTGATTTGTGATCTCCCAACAGAACATTGTCTCTAATAACTAAGAAATCATAGAATGCCTCAGCATTTTGGAACTCATCAATTGGTCGACTAAATTCTTATTGGTCCCAATCTATTAGTTAGGGATAATATAATGGTGATAGATTATGATGAATGGCTTTGATAAGGGTACAAATGGAAATGTTATCAAATAGGTTGGTTTCATCTAGGTTATCAAAAGTAAGGCTATGATCAGACTCTACTTCACTATCGGCATCATCATCACTAGTCGTTGGTGATGGAGTTTGAATAAAATATGTGGGGTCACCCCCAGGAAGTTTAAATCCAAGTCCATAAGGTCTTTCATACTTAGTCATGGAAATTGGCTCGATGGTTCCTTGTTGATTCAGTCCATGATCCTATTGGGAATAGGATACTTTGCATTTTTATAACAATCAGCTTGATCATCGTTGTATAACCATGATTTGTTCCCTTCAAGAGGGTTAGGTCCTAGGCCAGATGTTGGTACAAATGTGACAAATCCCTTATCTTTATTATCTTGTTGCCAATGCATATGTGGGATGACTTAAGGTCACCCAAATGTTTTTAGATTCTAAGGAAGATTGGTAATGTGAAATGTATCATGGTTCACATATTCTCCCAATCTATTATCTAAAATAGTGAAATGATTGGAAGTTTTAGGAGGTGGCATGTGGGAAAGGGAATCTAAGGTATTAGGATTTATGCAATAATATGATGAAGGATCAATAAGTATAGCTTTTCCTTTATACTGCTTATAATTGAGACTCAAACTGTATTGATAATTATAGCTTTTAAATTAGCCTCAAGATGCTTGTAGTGTTCATACAAGTGTAAATATCCTAGAATACTCACCTTCATCCTTGAGTGGGAAAACTTGATACATTGGTGTAGTGTTGATGGGACTACATGAATCTCATGTAACCAAGGCCTACCTAGAGACATGTTGTATGATAACTCAAGATCCAACACATGGAAAAGTGTATAATGGGTCAAAGGCCCAATGATAACTGGCAAACTAATGGTGCCCTGTGATTCTCTTTCCCAATTATCATAAGCTTTGATATTAATTATTTCTAGTTGGAGATCTATCATTGTGTACCCAAGAAGCTTGATGAGCTTGAGGTACACTATGTTGAGGCTAGATCCATTGTCTATAAGGATACCTTTCACTTTAAGCCATCTAATACAAAATTCTATGTATAATGGGTTATTATGGAGTGGGCCAAGGGAAGGCATATCACTTTGGTTGAATGTGAATTGGGCTAGAGCTAGGTGTCCAACCAAAGCTTGAAATTTATCATGGGATATGTCACTAGCAATAGTGGATTAGGTCAAAAACTCATTCAAGATGTTTTTGTGGATTATTGACGTTTGTAGCAAACCTAAAATAGAAATTTGTGCTAGTGTCTTTTACAATTGTTCCACAATATCAAATTTCTTATCTTGGTCAGTAGTGAATGGTTTATTCTGAGGTTGAATGGTTGGTTGGATGATAGGCAAAGTTTTTAATGGTTGTGGGCCTAGGATAGTAATCTTTGACATCTAAGTTATGATTGTACAATCAATATTAAATACCAAACTATTATTACTAGCTGATATTGGAAATGGTGTGGGCCTAGATAGGATAAGTCTCAGTTGTTGGTGCACTTGCATGTGGTCACATGGAAAGAATGAGTTATCACTATAAGATCCAAAATTAGAAGTCCTAGTTTGTTGGTTTATCTGTATGCACTCCCAGGTCAAATAAGGATTATCCATGTGATTTGGCTAAATATTATTGTTTAGAAATGGTCTAGGATTAATAGAGATGGTATTAATGCTACCCCTTGTAATATGACCTACAACCCTATTGTAGTCATGTACAACTACATGGTAGGTTTGTTGGTTGTTACCGTTTTGACCTTGGTTTTGTCCATTATTTTTTCATTGTGGATTTTGCTACTGATTTTGTTGATTTTATTGGTTCAACCTTTGATTCTGATATTTTTAATTTTGTAGCTGCATTGGCCATTATTGTTGTTGATTATTCTACTGATGTTGATTGTTATGTTAGGGAAAGGGGTTTTTATAAATCCCAAGAGTTTGATTAGAAGTGGAAGCACCATTATCCAATTTTATCTCCCCATTCTCTAACATATTATCAATTAAATGCCTATTGACCCGATGATAGTCACAAACTTCATTTTCATGGTACCAATCAAGGTGAGGAATGTCTTATAGATAATTCCTTGGTATAAGCCAACTAATCAGATTAGTGACATCAATCTTGTAAAATATAGAATCAATAGGTTCTCATAGGTCACTAAAGACATGACGTGTAGGCACAGTTCTCCTAAGAGGAGGGGTTTGTAATGGTAAAGGCTACTATATTTATTGTATAGGTTTTGGTTGTTGTGCTTGTGGCATCAATTAGAGAGGTTTTTATGTAGGAGTAAGTTGAAAAGGTGGTGTGGATGAGGTTTGCATAGTTTTCACATGATGGGATTTGGTTACTCTATTTCCCTTAACATTCCTATTTCAGTTGAATTGCTTCGGTCTTTCTTGATTATTGGCCTATGCAAATTGTGATGCTTGCACTTGATTAGGATGTTACTATTAGCTATTTCCCTGATAAGTAGAATTAAGTTTGATGACTCCTTTATTGATGAGCACTCACTCGATCAATAAACCTTTATCAGTGATCTCTTTGAATGTATGTGCACATTATAGTTCTAGATGATAGGCTATCTCACTATGCAAATTTTTAGTAAACATAGCAGCTAATTTTTTATCTGGTAAACTATGGGTGAAACAATTTGCAAGGGCTCTCCATCACTATAAATAACTTGTAAAACTCTCCCTAGCTTTTTACTTTTCTTATGTTAGGTCCACTAGTGAAATCTCATGCTTGAGATTATAGGAAAAGTGTTTCATAAATTTATCAAAAAGATCATCAAAGTCTATTATTGAATTCTTGGGAAACTTTAAAAACCACTCCAAGGCTTGTCCAGCCAAGCTCCTTGGAAACAACAGCAAAAGGTATATGTCACTATATGTCACTTGTTGACATGCGACAAAGAATTTGATCAAATGGGCCTTAGGGTCACCTTTCCCTTTATACTTATCAAATTTAGGTGGTAATTATCCTAGAGGAAATGGTATCTAAAAATACTCTAAGTTAAATGGATAAGAACATACGTCATCCAATTTGAAGTTCTTAGTCTACTTCCCCACCTAAATGGTAGCAATCGCATCCTTCATCTATTATAATTCTTGGGATAGGAAACTAGAAGGAATATTGGTTTGAGGGATAATTTGGGTTTGGATAAATGGTTAGGAGGTCACAAGTGGAACACTTTGACAAGGGTATGATGGAGACACTTGTTACACAACAAAGAATTTGATCAAATGGGCCATAGGGTCACCTTTCCCTTTATACTTATCAAATTTAGGTGGTTCGTATCCTAGAGGAAATGGTATCTAAAAATACTCCATGTTAAATGGATAGGAACATACGTCATCCAATTTGAAGTTCTTAGTCTACTTCCCCACCTAAATGGTAGCAATCGCATCCTTCATCTATTATAATTCTTGGGATAGGAAACTAGAAGGGATATTGGTTTGAGGGATAATTTGGGTTTGGATAAATGGTGAGGAGGTCACAAGTGGAACACTTTGACAAGGGTATCATGGAGACACTTGTTGGGGTACATTGGCTTGGTCGAGGAATGGACCAGGAATATGCATACATAGATTGGGATGTATTTGAAATTGCACATTTGGTTGCATGATATTCTAATTTAGGTTGGAGATAAAGGTTTGTCTTGGAGGATTTTGTGGTTGGGATGGTGGGATATAATTATACTATGCCTACTATGGTTGAAAAGGGACATGTTGTTGACTAATCGAACCTTGCTGTTGAGTGGGAACTGTGGACCAACACCTTGTCTCTAAAGTTATGGCACATTTTGAACTAATGGTTGTCTAGTAAGTACTTGAGAAACATGTGAACCTTCTTGTTGCATGAATACCTATAAGGAAGTGAAAGTAGGTTGTAGATTCGACATCTGTCATTGACTAATATTCGCATGTTATTGACTAGACATTGCTTGGTTTTGAATTAGCATATTAGTCTATGACTAAAGAGGTATGTTCATCATTACCTAGTGAGGTGGAATATTTGTTGCCCCTAATTGAGGTGGCAATGTATTCATCCTTTGTTGCATTGATACACTAAATTGTGTCTATTGTTATGGAATACTACTTACTACCTATTGAGGGGGAGTAGGATTTATCACACTCTATCATTGAGGTGTAACATTAGCTGTTGTTTGATTATCCAATCTTATAGGTTATACACTTGAGGAAGTGGTTGGTTAAGGCTAGGGTACAAAAACTCCTATTCCTTGGTATGATGATCTGCTCATAGGGTTAAATATAGGCACATGTTGTTGGCTAGTTATTTATATGTTAATACCACTTTGATCAAGATTGGATGTTGTTTGCACATTGTCTACTATGTTTGGCTCAGTATTCAGTGTAGAAGCTGAAGACACTTCTTCAATAACTAGCATATGTATCAAGTTATTTATCGAAGCAGTTTGTTCAAATGGGTCAGAACTCATATTCTCTTGTCCAGTTAATTCCATCAACACCCCTATTGAAGGAACTAGGTCAATGAGAGGTTTATTACCATGTTCATTTGAATGAAATTGCATGCTAAATTTAAGTAGGTTTGGTATGCTATTTACATTTGGTTAAAGTGATCTTTCATGATGGTTTTGCCTCGATTGGATATATTGGGGTCTTAGTACGTTGTTTAGACTAGAGCCATAGGATTGTTAGAAGAAGCCTATTGATCATAAATGATATTATGGGGAACTCTTACTAGACTTGGTAAATTTTTATGGGGGAAGTTTTCTGGAAACTTATCCCCTACCTCTATGGCCCTAACCAAAATCTCATCTTTTTCTCTAATAATTATCACTCAAACAAAAAGGGATCAAACGTGGAAGCTAAATTAGTAGAATATGGCTATTGAAGTATTGGCTCGTCCACCATGGGTATTGTAGCTAAGTATTACATGGTTTGTTATTGGTCTTATTCTGTGTAAGGTAGTGTGTTAGCCAAATAGTTAGCCAATAGATCTTAGCTTTGGGCCCCTAATTGAGTATTATAAGAGGGATAATAATCCATCTCATAAGTAATGTTATCCATATAAGGGTCTTTCACCATTTCTTCCTCTACAACTACATTACTAATCCCTGTAATGTACATGATTCCACTATGAGTGTATGAATACATGTTGGGATCCATAGTCAATGCTTGATGGTAAAAGGTCAAAGAGTTATTCAAACTCTAAAAAGGATAGAATCTAAAATAAATTATGCCTTCAACTTGGTCTAGATTTTTCAAAAGGATCAAAAGGTTTTTGAGGAAATAAGCTAGAGTGAAATATCTAACATTTCACTATTCACACAAAGATAAGCAAGTAAATGGATCAAAAAATTGAAATGTCAAACTCTAAGGTCAAAGAGTTTCAAATCAATCTAATCTAAAAATTTAAAATTTTCTAGGTCTTTTGGCCAAATGTGGTGTCAAAAGCTAGGCTCAAAAAAGGCATGTGCTAGGACTCTTGGCCAAACGGCATCAAAATCTAAACTTTGAAAATAGATGAAAGTTTTAATCTAATGGATTTGAAACACTTCTAACAAACACTAGGCATTCGATTCTTAGACATGAACTTGGTCAACTAGGTATAAGGTATGAAATAAAAGGCACTTTAGCAATAGCTTATTTTCTCATAAATAATGGTATAAACCTTGGTTCTTTTGACAAATAGGCTAGAAAAAGGTGACCAATATAACTATGCTTTAGATAAAGGATCAAAATTACACTTGGATCAGTCTGAATATGTAGGAATAAATTTGGAATTCTATATAAGAGGGTCCATGAAACAACGTTTGAAATGATTTGGGCAACGTAATGACTCTATACTACCCAAAAAGTGTGACAAAAATTTATTTCAAAAACTCTCTAAGGCAAAGACATTTTTTCACAATTTTTACAGCATAATACTACCCTTCTTTAACTCAAAATGTTGTCATGTATATACTTAAAGTGTAAGTGTTTAGCATAAAATGGCTTAAGTCTATCAATTAATGATAATGATTATGAGTCTTAAAATGGCATTCAACCTAAATTGGAAATTAAACCTAAGTTACCTCAAGTTTAGTGAAAATTGTGAACCCACTTAACACATCAACCCTTTGAACTTTTACAGGTATAATTTTGAATTTAGATTACAAGTGAAGGAGTTAACCAGCTTTGGTCAAGTTCTAGACTCAATTGGGTAGCATAACTACACCAAAGTGGCTGATATGACTCTCAAGCTTTTCATGAACTTTGAACAATGTAAATGGATGATCTCATGTGGGCAACATAATGCCTCTTTGTTCAAAGGAAAATTTTGACCATGTGTTAGTTTTGGATTATTTGCTTACACCAAGTTTTGACTCCAAATAAGACTTTAATCTAGGACAAGAATAACTAACTAATCACCCTTAGATCCTAAACTAACAAGGTTGCTTGGTACTGTTGAAATCCATCAATATACATCATTTTGAGAGGATTTTAAGTGTTCATCCAAAATTAAATGTGCATTATATAGTGGGGTTTCTACACCCCACTTCTCTCAAATGATAGTACTGTGACATGGACCCTAAGGCACACATTACACCAACAATACTTACATGGCAAGTGGGGGTTTGTCTAAAATCAAACAAGTTTTAGATTGATCTAGGGGAATCAATTTCATAATGACTTTCATGCCAAACAATGCAAAATAAATCATGGATTTTGGGTATGTATCACTCAGCTTGCTGAAAAAAGGTCTAGTCCTTTTTACAACCACTACATCTTATTGTTCACTCAGTGTAGTACGATGTCCAAAGTGCCATTACATCCCGTGTGCAACTCTAAAAGAGTCAAATGAAGTCAATGCTGGGAGATGAAACCCCAAGTCAAAGCTTCCCTAAAGAACTTGTGGGAGGTGATGAAGTCCCCCTCGCAAGCCAAGATGCATAAAAACAAAGAAAGCATGAAAATAGAAAGACTTTAGGGTCATTTTCAAGGTCACCCAAACTTTGATGAGTTTTTGGGGAGTGCTTTAGACAATTTTATTTCTAAGCCTTAGACTAGGCTACTTGCAATAAGAATGGCACTTTTAATTCCAAGGGTTCCCTATAGGGGAAAAATGGAAGAGCATATACGCAACAACCCTCTTTTTTCCAACAAGATTTGATTAAACAATTATTGTAAACAAGAATTGAAAAGTGTGTTCAAACTTTAAACCCAAACGAAATGTTTGGTGGTGTTCATTTGACCCCTTGGTCTTAGTTGCAAACTTTGAAAAACATTCATCAAAAACACCTAAATTCTTTGTTAAACACCAAAACAAAGTTTCTAATCAAATTTTAAGCATGCAAAAGTGATTTAAACATGTTTTGTGAAAATATCCAGAGCAAATATCCAACTTGGTCCTATAGTAAAATTATTAGCATGTCCCTTAGCTTTGAACCCCTTTTGAGTTTGAAACAAGAAACTTTGGAAAAGTAGGTCTTGGGTTTGTGTTTTTTGAAAAACACAGTGACCAATGTCAGTCAATGCCACCGACATCGGTTACTACCAATTGAGATTTGGCTGATGTCAGTTCTGTTGACTGACATCGGTTAAGCTAAATAACTGATGTCAGTATTTCTGTTGACGTTGGTTACTATGTAAAAATTGTGGCAACCAAAAATGGCAAAATAAAGTTAGAAAATCAATTTGCAAGAGTTTTTAGAGCTCAAATAAGTTTTTTAAATTTTAAAAAGGATCTCCTTCATGTGTAGGATGCATCTATTCCCATCAGGCATGCCATTATGTGATCTAGGAATTTGACTCAAGAGAGGATGGTTAGTATGGTGTCAGTTCCAAAATGAAAACAATATTAAATAAACACACTAATAACATAACATCTCTAGGCCTAGACACTAGGGAGAGCTTAGTTTAAAAAATCAAATGAAAAGCACAACTAAAAATCAAGGAATGAAAATACAAGAATTCCTTTCACCTTCCTTGGATGCTCTAAATGCCTTTGTAATGGTGGCTTGCTCAGCTTGTGCTTCAAGAGGTCTTCTTCAATGGAGTGTGGCTACCTTCATCTCCTCTTGGCACTTTTGTCTTGTGGCTTGGTTTGGAATCAATTTTGAATTATAACACTAGTTGCTTAAATCTTTTTGAACCAATCTTGCATTATAACGTTGCACAAATTAAGCTTAGAAATGATCTTGTGAGGCCTCCTATTTATAGATTTTTGGATTTGATCAGAATCAACCTCAACCATCCATCTTAAGATTGAGATGTGTGGTTGAGGATTAATTCAATTTTTGGAATTAAGTTTGTAATTATTCTCATCATGGCATTGGAAGAAGGGGCAATGAAGAGACATGGAGGGCATCATGGAAGGCATTGATGAGGCATGGAGGGCATGAATCCTGATATTTGTAGCATTTATGGCCTAGGGATGTCTTCCCAAAAAATGATGTCACTTGATGATGCAGATATTCAATATTCATTTTCAAAAATAAGCATTCAACAATTTTCCATGGAATTTTTTATTAGGCCTTAATTTGGGTTAACTAGCTCTTAGGCATGATTAAGCACTTTATGCACAAATTACTTAAATTGATTAGAATACCTTGTTATTGGTCCTAAATTTGACTGGATTGGAATTGGAAGTCCACATTAGATGATTTGGATATGTATTCCCATTTAAAAAATTTCCAACAACAAATAACAAAGGCACAAGTCTTATGCAAAATATTTGATAGGAAAGAGCAATCCAGAGCACACATGTACAAATTTGGCATTTTGACTTGAACTAAACTGATCAAAGTTAGTTGGCCCATAAATTACACTGCCCTATTTATGGATACCCTAGCCAAAATCAGCATTTGAATATGTCATTTTCACATCATTTAACATGTTTTAGTGTTTTTAGGCCAAATTGTGCATTTTGGGTAGAAATTGGTCAAAAGCCTAGTCAGAGGTTATCAGAGACCAATTTTAGGTGTCTACAAGTACGGCCAGCATAGGAGGTTTCAGATAAAAGGATTTAGGGATGTTAAATTATACTCAGAGACCTTAATTTACACATAAATATTTTGAATAATTATGGCATATGCTTTATGAACCATCCTCATGAAGTTGACTATACTTTTATGCTTGTTGTTTCATGCACATTATAGGTTTTGCCTTGGTTTGAGAAATTTCATACAAAAATATTACTAAGTTTGATTAAAAAGTATTTTTAATTCCATCTCCAATGCTCGTCATACTTTTTTTCATGTTTTAAGGTGTGGTTATGGGCAAATCATCTCAAATTTGCAGATTGGTCTCATATGAGATGACAGACAGGTTTCCACCATTTTTTAGATTTTCATGATTTTTCATAGATTTAAGAGGTTTTTTTAGTGTCATTTATATGTTTTCAATTTTATCTTTACCCCCCTTCACCTTTCAAGTCCATTATTCAAAGAAATTCTCATGAGTGCAGTCATGGAGCACTATAGAGTCAACCTTTGCTTATTGTTTGCTTTCAACCATGGTGAGGCACATGTATTAAACCTATATGTGATGATCATAGAGGTATATTTAAAATTTTAAATCCTTTTTGGATCATTTTTCATCATTAATTAGTGAAAAAATCTTCATTTGGTGTTGAAAAAAGTGACTGAGCAGTCATATAGCACATTGCCACCTAGTCTGCCATGAACAAAACTCATCTACAAGTGTCATGAGGAGGTGTTCATGTTGCAAAGAGTGTGTTGACACTTGATTCAATTTTTTTAGGATGTGAATAATTCATTTGATTTTTTTGAGATGGATATCAACTCACAATAGGTCTAAATCAATGCATATTGCTCATATTTTGCTCATGGATATCAACTCATAAGAAGTCTAAATCAATGCATATGATGGGCTATGAGTGATATGAACCTTTAAAGAGGGTTTGATAATTTTAATTACTCCTAGGAAAAATTTGGAAACCATGTAAAGAATGTGTATTTTGAACAAAGAGGTCTAAACCTCTTAAAGTTGCCGGTAGGCTCATGAGGCAAGGGTATGCCTAGAGTCCAAACAAGAGATCACCTTCACTTTTTGATCTAAGTAAGATTTAAAAATAATTTAAGCATGTTTGTGTAGTCATATTAGAGGTTTAAGCGATATTTAAATGAAAAAAAACTCATTTGGATGGTCTAAACCATAAGAAAGTAAGTAGGCTTACTGGACAAGGATTAGGCCTAGTGTCCAAAGAGGACGTCATTCACACTTTTGACCTTAGAAATGCATATAAACATATTGTATTATGTTTACAGGGTCACCTAAAATATTTTAAATCTCTCACCTTTTAGGGGAAACCATAGATAGTCCATTTTTGGGCTCAAAATCAACTCTAGCCTGTAGGAAATGGAAGGAAAAGCTCGATAAGAAATATTCAAATGCTCATATCTTCTTGGAGGATATGCATGGATGCTCAAGGAATTTGGATATTTTAATAGGTTCCGTTAATATCACTCTTGTGATATTTTTTTTCAAGTTGAACATTAGGTTTTTATAAATAATGTTTAAGAGGTCAAACAAACCTAAAACCCTTGCAAACCCTCAGTCAAGACCAGTTTGAGTAAATGAGAGATATAATTAATGAAAATAGACTAGAATTGATTTAATGATGATTTTACCTTGAAAATGACTCCATAAATTTACCCCCCATGTGTTTTGGTTGTATGAACTTGTACGGACATGGTGTAAAATAGGGTATTTTTTACCATTTTATGTGTTTTATAGGTTCTAGAAGGATCATAAAGATGAAACCAAATTTGGGAGGAATATTAAGACTTTTTATATCTCCTCATGATAATTTCATGCCTTAGAACAACTCCTAATTTCCTTAATAGGAGATCTCATCTCAGCTAGTCAAAACTAGCATATTGGACAAGTTAGTGAGAAGTGTGAAAACTCTGAGTGGATGTCCTTTTAAGGTGTCCCTAATGATTTTAAGGCCATTGATTGTCTTTAAACTTGTAATACACTCCCTCCCATGTATTTTCATGTAAATTTTAATCCAAATTTGAGGCCAAGTGTGTAGGGTGCATGAAAGAGGAGTTTTCTTGATAGCAGATGATGATGGCTCATTTTGGGATGATTCCATATGACCAAGCCTACAACAAATGCATGAAGAGTCATGCATGAAATCATTACCCTTAATTTCAATCATAATACCTATCCCTAATCATTTTTTGGATGTTCAAACAAGTCCAAATCATGAAGGCAATTTTCTGAGCCAGAATGAGGAGTTTCATGCCACTTTGCAAGAGTTTCATGACTTGTATGGACACTTGGACTTCCTAACCTTGCATGGTTAATATCACATCCTATTTTCATGCATAATTAACTAATTTTATCAAATTTAAAAGTTTTTTTGTGACCCTTTTACTCCTCTCTTCTCCTCTTTCTCTCTCAAGTTCTATAAGAACTAGCCATTTTGGCCATTATATCTTATGCTCCGCCTAAGTATAGACAAGACATACTAATTTACATACCATTTGATCAATAATAATACTGATTTTTACCTCTTCATGACTATTTTTAGTTTTTTTTTCTTGAATTTTGGATCTTGCTTAATGAAGACTATAGATTCTTTAGCATGTTGTCTCATTCTTGCATCTTATTTGCAGTTGGAAAACTTCTTGCAGGGCATGTGAACTGTTCTAGTAAATTTCATGGATTGAGTGAGTTATTATTTTCATTATTTCCATTCAAGTCCTTTTGTGTAATCCTCCTAGCTTTGTATATTCATCCATAACCTCATAATGTAACATTGAAATGAGAAGATGCAGATTGGAGAATTGTTTGTTTAGTTTGTCCCTTTATTTCATGTGTAACATGCAGCTAGTTAGAAGTCATCATCTTATTTGGTGTATCACCTCCCGTTTAATAGTTTTATTTTAGTTATCACTCTCGCTTTTCCCCATAAAATTTAAGTGTATTTGCAATCTAAAGTGATACATCAAGGGAGCTAGCCCTATCTAGAGATTCACCTCATCCTTAGGCTACCCACAAGCATAAAGGTGTTTCCATTGTGCCACTTGGATGAGGAGAGATTTTCCATCTTTTAAAAGGGTGAAAATCCAAGTGACAATAGGTTCAAAATCATCTAAATGACAAAAATGTGATATCATTATGGAAATGTAATAGGAGAAACATAGTGATAAATGGCAATAACATGGTTGTTAATAGTGAAAAAGCCTTGATAGTAACAAAAATTATACATGAGTGAGGATTAGTGAAATCACTTAACAAAGTGATGAAAAATCCCCACGTAACAACAAAAATGCTTTGCATAATGGTGAAATCACCAAGACTATGAAATGAACTATTTTTGAGGAATTTGTGTCTGATTTGATATTTTATTTTATTATTTTAGATGGTTATTTAGATGTTAATGATGAAAATATGATTTTAGGATATATAGATGATTATTTTTATTGATAAAAAATGACTAGGTGTGCTAACATGACTTGATTGGAGGAGTAGATCTAGGTTGTGATAGTATGTGAGCAAAAATCATGTGTGTTGAAAAGACCAAAGATCTGGATGGATGAGGTTGTGGGCCTTTTGGAGGCTATAGGATTGTTGTACATGGAATGGATGCCAATAATTTAAGTTGATAAATCTTTGCTTATTATGATAACTAAGCAATGGCACTTAGAGACCAACACCTTTTAGTCTCCTATAGGGGAGGTGACTGTCACCATAAAGGATGTGTGAAGGATTCTACAAATCTATATTCAAGGGAGATACCTTCATTAGTTGACACAAGGATAGTTGGGGATGTTAAAGAGGCTAGTTAGCATTACAGATGTTTTGTTACATGATGGGATAGTTGACATTAATGAACTGGTGATAGAACCAATGATCGATAGAGAGACTTTGATACTTATGGCCATTGTCAGTGACATCTTTGTACCTAACAAGAGTGGTTGATATTTTGTATGGGCCTAAGATGAGTGGTAAAATATATGCTTGATGAGACTATTATAGTTTACTAGTGACCTATAGTACTAGCATAATTATATAGAGACTTGAACATGGTGGCCAATAGAGGTGGTCAGATCATCAATCCATTGACCCTTATGTAGGTGTGATCATGGGAGCACATATCAATCAAGCATCCCTTAGGTCAAAGGATTTGTAAGGCACCAAATAAGCTTATAGCATACATATGATATGTGATTACCATAGGATGATGAGGGAACCAAGGGGAACTCACCTATATCATAAGGCTATAGATGAACTAATAGACACATATTTTATTTAGAACCTATACTTATATATACATTTTGGATGGTAAGAGGATGATTATTACACTAGTTTTATGACCATTGTTTTCTATGTTACCGATCGACATGAGTTTATAGTTGAGTGATATCATCTTGATATAGTACAATGATAGTTTAGTATACAACAAGATGTACCTGATGGTGCTCACTATTTTTCCCATGTTACATAAGAGATCAACAAGTAGAGGCCTCCCATATCTAGAGTAGAGGTAGTGATAGGATGTGTGATGGTACTAATAGTGCCATGGGCCTATGCATATTGAGATACAATTGTAGGATTTATAGGGGCATATGCATTCATTTGGGCATAATACAAGCCTATTATATTAGTGATACCATAGCCCATAAGAGTGTTAGCCCTGAGAAAATATGTATAGGAAATGACCTAGAACTATCCTTGATGGAATAGATGGAGAGACACATGGAAGATATTGGTGTAGATGTAGAGAGATAGGGATAGATGTAGAGGGTAGGCATATGCATATATTCCAATACAGGTGTAATAACCTATTACTATGATCATTAATAGTGGAGGGGATAAAAGACATGGATCTAGAAAGGGGGCCAAGTAGGATATCAACATATAAGGTGGAGGTAAGACCATATGATTTATGGTGGAGGCTAAGGATGGTCAAGGGAGAGTATAATTTTTTGAGATCCTATATACACCTGAGTATGAAGTATTTGTGCCTCAATAGATGATAGTATACATTGACCAAACCATTATAGTTTATGAATTATTTCCTTTAGTGACTACAACATAGAGGGGAGTGGATATAGTAAGACCATTCACCTCTACCAAGTTAGCTAAGTATCAAGCCACCATTGACAGATTACAAAGAGAGATCATAGACAGGGCCATATAGATATCAGGTTTAGAATAATATGTGGCTTCATTATGGACTCAATTAGTAATGTCTTTGGGAAAGACTACCAAATTATAGGGATTGATTATGGATCAAGATATAGATATTAGTAATTTGAGGGAACATGTTACCTAGATGATGGGCATCCAAGCTCAGTTGGGTAGGAGAGATATCGAGTTTACTATTATGATAGGAGAATGGGATATATCTAGTGTAGAGGCTTATAGGATCCATGGGGAGTGATATCTTGTGAGATAGATCATGACTCAATATGGCTTGGATAGGACTCTATTAGAGACTATGCAAGCCAAGGATAATGCTATCTATTATAGGTGGTTATATGAGACCATAATTTTAGGAGCATAGTAGTCAAAGGTTTATTTGGTCTTTAAGGATGCATCACAAATCAACCTCATAGAGGTTATTTGGATATACAACACCATGGATAGGTTTAATGGGGCCTCCACATATGACACCCCCACATAGCACAGAAAAAAGTTTCCATCAACACAACCCAAGACCTAGATCTCCTTAGGGGATTCCTCCTCTTGAGGGACATAGTGAGTGTTGATAAGACATGTTTATTTTATTTCCTAAGTTTTGATGTATGTAATGTATGTATGGGCATGCATTTGTAATCATGGACTTTTGTTATATGTATATATGATGTTCTTTTAATTTTCACTTGTGTTGATACAAGATGTTGATCTGATGTATAAATGATGCTCATGTGATTGATATTGTGCTTCATATGATGTGATGTTTAATGATGTGATGCTTAATTTATATTGTAATTTACTGCTCATGTTATGATATGATGTTTTGCTTTGATGCGGATCATGATGTAGAATATTAATGTATTTGATGATGTACTAGCTCATATATGCTCATTTATATGATGTGATTATGTTATCACATGTAATCACTATGATGATTGATGTCATTTTTACTAAACATGATAGAACACTTAGCCATGATGATGATAGATGTAGCAATGGAATGTTTTGAGCACACTTGTAAATAGCCTTTTGAATTTTTTTTTTTTAATTTTGTAGTTGGCATGATGTAGCATAATTATAAAATAAATCATGATAAAATATGTGTCAATTACATAAAGACTATCTCAAATTTGAACATGTGAAAACACCCATCATGATATAAAATATCATGATAACATTGTGGATGTGTACGTATAGATCCAAGACTCAATCCATATACTACATATAAATAAGCAATAAAGAAATCATTCACATAAAATTTAAAACAATAATTAATAAAAATTCATCATTGCATGAGAGTGTTCAATAAACTTCATGTTAGTTGTGCCCCTAATTTAGGAAAAGTGTAAGATTAGGCAATGTTGAAAACTTGACCGAGAAATAGAAAGAAAGGAGAAGATGAAAGATGGTGTGATGGTGGATGAGTTGACCCTAGCTAACACATGTAGTTGAGCACTACTTACATAGTCTATGTGGACCTCAAGCTGATGTATTTCTCCTAATATGGGAGGAATTATATGTGATGATGTTAATTAGGATGATAATCATTAATTGAAGGATGCCCTCCCAAGAAATGTGTGTAAATGTACAGGAGTAGGATGAAGGATGGTATTTTCAATGATAGAACCCCAAACAAAGCAAAGAGTATAATCTAAAGTTGTATAGGATGACAAAGTGGGAAAATATTGTGTGGCTTTATATCTCTTTTTTTGGTGTTCTGAATTTTCCAATTTATAAGATTTTGGGAATTTTCTATTTTTTAGGGATTTTCTAATGTTTTTAGATTTTTTGGAATAATTATATACAAGAATATTTTTTAAAAGGATATAAAAGGACAATTACAAACACTTGTATAAGTAGATAAGTAATTAAATACAATGGAAAACCAGGACATATATACAAAGAGCGACTATCAAAGGGAAAGTTAACACAAATAACAGATGTTGAAAGTGATGCAAGATAGATAAATAATTAAGGATCCATTAGATAATGGTCGGGATGAAGAAAAATAGGGATTAGGAAAATAGGATGCAATGATAAGAAGATATCCAAGGACTAAAAGATGTGGAAAAACTTTCATGTGGTTATTTGATGTCCTACTACAAGGATACTGACATACTCGGATTCTACCAAATCTGTTACAACCTGTAGTACCTGTAGATCATCATCAAGGTCAATATGAGAAAGGGAAGTTTGGATATGATGTGGATTATTTGATAGATGGATAATGGATGGTAATGAAAGCAAAATTATGTGTAAATATGCCCCCAAGAAAGGGAGCTCATAAATAATGTATCGTTGGATCAAGCATAAAATCACTTGAGATGCATGTCATTCATGGGCTCATCTAACTCTTTCCCATTTTTTTTTGCCAATTTATATTCTCTAGAACCATATTTAGTTGTGATTATATATAGACCCAACCAATTAGGTTCAAATTTTCCTTTATTT
This sequence comes from Torreya grandis, assembly GCA_037957365.1. NCBI lineage: Eukaryota > Viridiplantae > Streptophyta > Pinopsida > Cupressales > Taxaceae > Torreya > Torreya grandis. The sequence goes on along the minus strand of JARHVA010000670.1, from coordinate 4,338,314 downwards.
TCATGGTCTATGTTGGTATTTCATTGATTTTATTTAAGCACAAGATCATCAATGTCAAACTCTCTAGAAATGATGCATTTATTATAGTTGCAATGTAGTTAATTTTGATATTATTAGAGATGGTTCAAGGTGGCTAACCATTTTTCATCTTAGAATTATAGTTATGTTAATTGGGGTACTCTATAATCATTATCATTAATAATATATTGTAAGTATATATGCAGGGAGGAAAACTCAATCTTGAGAGGGAGGATAGCTTCTGAATTAAAAACCAGAGAATAGGGTGTGGTGCCTACAGGAGTACATATGTTTTTTGGTAAGATCATAAGGAAAGAAATAATTAAAAATGTAAATCATGACCAGCATCATTGATAATATTTTTTAGTATTTTCACAATGGTTTTATTTGATGCCTCAACTTAGCTATTTCCTTGAGGATAATAAGGATTTGACCATCTATGTTTAATATAAAACTGAGTACAAAGGGATTTAACATCATTATTTTTAAGGAATTTCCATTAACATAAATTATGGTGGATAGGATGCCATAATGTAAAATGATGTGATTAAGGATGAACTTGCAAATTTTCTTTATAGTTACATAAATGAGCGGAATGGCCTCAACCCACTTAGTAAAATACTTGAGAGTTTTAAGGATGTGTTTGTGGCCATTAGAGGAAATTGGTTTATCTTACCTATGAGATTGAGTCCCCATTTTTAAAATGGCCAAAGAGATGTTACTGACTAAATTAATTGTGATGGTGAATTGATTAGGTCACCATGTTTCCAGTGAGTGACACACTTCTTAACATATGCACATGCATCAGATTACATTGTCAACTTGTAATACCAATACAAAAGAGTTTATTAGTGAGGACCATTCCACTAGCATGGGCCCCATAAATCCTATTGTGTACATATTTTATAGCTAATTTTTCCTCTCTTAAATTTAAACAATGAAGGAATATCCCATCATAACCTCTATGATAGAGTGTGCCACCAATTAAAGTGTAACAAGAAGCATTATGGATAAATGATTTGTGCTGGGTATGAGATGAATCTATAGGAAAGGTATGGTATTGAAGGTAGGTGTAGGTGTTATGATACTAAGGTGAGTTTGGACCAATAATTTCACATACCATTTCTAATTTTGGATGATTTTATGCTAGAATTATTAGTTGTTCAATTAGGAATTGATATTAGTGGATGTTAGAAGACATTTCCAAAAGTGACCCAATAGTGGCCATGGCATCTATTGATCTATTATTAGCTCGTGGTGCTTTATAAAATTGTATGAGCTCAAACTATTACTTAAAATTATACACCATGTGCTTTTAAGGCACAAAATTGTAATCTTTGGTTTGATATTAATCATTTAATTAATTTATGATAAGTTGGGAGTCATCATATACTACTAACTTAATCTATTAAGATCAATAAATTATTAAGATCAAGGTTAGTAGTATATGATGACTCCCAACTTATTATTTGTCCACAGAAACCCAATGTGAAATGCCTTAGGCATAAGATCTCCCTATTTTTTAATGAAAAGGATACCTTCCCATAATCCATGGTAAAAAACCCCAAAATAATCCAAGGAGTATACCACAAATCCCTAATCAAAAAAGGAGCAAAACTTAACAAGAAACCTTAAGGAACTATTGGTTTCTTATGAGAGCAAAATTACATATGACAAATTTTCTTTTTATTGGAAATTTTTTTCTTATTTGAGACCTTTGTACATCCTTTATCATCATCAACCTTACTACCAAGCTAAGGGGAATCCAAGGATTTCATGGGAAGAACTCCCAAAGTGAAAGACTCAATTATTGCAAATAAAGGTCTGAAGAAATTTTGGGAGACCCTAGAACCAAATTATCCAAAATAAAGACCTATTTTATAGAGGGAACAACTCTTTTGATAAAATAAGATGAAGAGAATGCCTTAGAAGATGATGCAAAAGGAGTTGGAGAAGCTGAAAACTTGTTTGTGGGAGAACCAATATCCTTAACTTTACTATTAACCATATCCATACCACCATTATCCATAGCTCTATCCTTACCAAAGACAATCATATGATCCAACTCAACATCTTTCCACCGAGTTCTAGTTTTTCTAAATTTAAACTTGCTATCAGATTGGCCATGATAATTATTAGGGAAATCATTAGGTACATACCCATGAATAAAGCATCTCTTACATCTAAAATTTAATATTTCATAATCCAAAGGTTGAATCCAAATTCTATTGCTAACCTTGATCTTAATAACTTCTAGTAAATCTTTTTAGAGATCCATAATAATTCAAAATCAATTAAAGGTATTCTCCATGTGTGCTTCAATCTCAAGAGTGAGTGAGATAAATTCCTTAAGGGAGTTTCCAGTGGATTTAAGTGAAGAGGCCTCCCAAAATTTTAAAGGTAAATGAGGCAACCTGACCCAAACAGGAGCAACAATAAAGGATTTTGTAACTGGATTGAAAGAAAGGAACAATAATTTCATGAAAAAAAAAGCTTTGTCCTAAGTCCAAGGGTCAAAATACAATAGTTGATCTCTGTTAACAGGGTAAGAGTAGACAATGATGAAGAATATTTTGGCACATGGATGAATAATGAAGGTGCCATCTAGGAGAGGTCTCTAATGCTTATAAATTTAGGCATGGAATTTTACTGCACTCAAACAAAAATTATGAAAATGATAAATTATCACAATAGAATGATTCCAAGATTCATCGCTCATAACTTCACCACCTAGCTCAATTGTTATAACATTGGTCATCTGTATATTGGTCTGGACCATAGGCATGGTCAAATCACCTACAAGATAAGAAACCCTTAGAGGCAAAGAGGGTGAAATTGAACATAGAGAAACCTACATAACCCTATGAGAAACATCTAAAAGGTTTCCCCCCATTTTAGATGCAGGAAAACCTTAAGAAGACATGTAGTAAACTAAAAGGAGTGACTGACACATTGAAAATAGTCACCAACCCATTGGAAAAACCCAAATGTAGAAGGGATAAGATGTGAAGGACATATATCCCTTACCATGGAATTTTATAGCTAGGGGAGGAGGACTACAAATTTATAAAAAAATTAAAGGTGATGGCTTGGTGCTCGGTGTTATGCCATCATCATCAAAATTTTATACACACACATAATTAAATACTATAATATATATAATATTATCTAATAATATAATATTACTTAAAATATGTATTTTTATTATTTAAATTGTTTCTAATATTAAAATGGTGAAAAAAAAAGCTAGATTTGATCATTGTATGATTGTATTATGAGAATATTCATCATTGAAGCCCATTTCTCCTTTGTTGTTGGTAGAATCAATTCCCTGGCTGGAGGAGCTTCCATTTTCACTAAATTAACCACGTATGAAGAATTAGACGTCCCAAATCCATATTTCATCTGCCATTGATGTTTTATATTCTCTCAAAAAATATTTGAATCCAAAGACTCCATATCTTTTTAATTATTTTTATCATCCATGTTATCTTTTTTTAAGCTATTGTTTCTTTCAGTATCAGTTCTCCCTAGAATGGCATTTAGGTCCAAAATGGCTCTAAACCTTGAATCTTAAAACTTTTAGATTAGATATGGATACGAAATTAATTTATTCATTGACAAGGCTTTTATAAGTCTTTTCTTAATTGGGAATAACTTATCCACAGTCAATGTTTACCTAAACTATAGTTCATAATTCACCTCTTTCAAATCCAAACATTGAACGAAGCACGCCAAATTTCATAGGTAGAATTGGTAATAAATATACTATCTCAACAAGATACTTCAACCTAAAGTAAATAAGTACATCATATCTTCAATTAATAAAACAATAAACCTCTTTTAGACCTGGAAATAATGTTGTACATAGTAGATACACTAAACCCTTCATGTATTAAATTAGAGAATAATTTGAACTAAACAACATAAAAAATCATCTCTTACAGGTCGAGAGATATAAAAAACACATAATATATCTATGGATCATATCACCACATGTTGGAGGAACTCAATTATTGATGGTCATTTGTGCATCCTTTGCTTCCTACCAATCATCAATTTTGAAACCAAAAATAAAAGGCCGCTATGCAAACAATGTTGTTGGGGTTTGAACCTTGAACCTAGTGGATTTCCCCCATTTTTTATTTTGGCCACTTGTTATGCAAAGTGATCATGTGAATAATGAAAAAAAACATGAATGATAAAGTTGAGCACATATGACAAATATTATTTAATAATGAGAGCATGACCAGACCAATGTGAAGTTCCAAACTAGAATATCCATTTGATAGATGAATCTAAGGTTAGTTCTTCTCCATGAAGACACCTCCCATATAATGACCCAAATTCAAGAAGACCATACCCAAAAAGAACTAACTAAAAAAATATAAAGCAAACTAAATAAAAAATAACTAAACAAAAAAAAAACATAAATCAAATTAACAAACCAAAAAATAATACAAAGCAAAATAAATTTGTGTGTAGCATAATTATGTCTATGCAATTGAAAGTAAGTACCTCACTAAAACCCCATGTTTCTATATTGAGATGTCTATTCCATTTACAAATAAAATGATCCATATGCAAAGACCTTTCTAATAAATGAAAGGAAAAAAATAGGGTAATGTAAAATTAACATACCTAGCATAACTCCTACCCCAATGATCCCTAACCAAAAAAATAACACTCTAGCTTATTTTTTTCCATGTCATATTTTCGTGTGTGAATTTATTTCCCCCTGGTGCAGTATAAATTAAATTATTCATTGAAAACCTTAGTTTTGTATTTTGACTTGGATTCAAATTTAAAATTAAAATGATGAAACCAAAATGTAGGTTATGGGAAGAAGAGAGCTCTGCATGAAAGGAAACTTGTTTTGTTAGGTTTTTAGTGTTTTTATGCCATCCTTTTTATCTAATTGATTATCACCCATGTATTTCATATTGATTCTATGGGATTTCCTAGGGTAGTCTAACACTTATTATGCTCAATATATCACCTTTTGGGTAAACTATTGATTTATAATGGCCTCTCCCCTCTCTATTGTTTCAAGCAACGAAAAGGATGGCACCAAAGTGAGCTAGGAAGTGTGTGTTGAAATATATGATGAGGTAATACCTATGACTCTCCATATCATCTTGAGGTATGTTTAAAGCCTAATTTTATTGATAATGTATGAAAATAATTTACTTATTGATTTTTTTTGGTGAAATCCCCTTGGTGGGGTCCCTCAATAGTTGGTTTTGGCTGGTGGGAGCCCTCAACATTCACATCACTAGTGTCTAAAACATTACTAAAGTTTTTTCTTTTTTTATTTTAATGAGACATCTGAGGTCCAAACTCTACTTGTAAATTTGAGTTGTTAGTTTCATAGGTAAATAATTCTAATACTATCTAAATAGACCCAAGACTTTAAGGTTACCAACTAGGCTTCCCTCCGGATGTCAGTCTAGATTGAACTCCCTAGCCTTTCAATCCCTCTTTGGTATTTTATTGAGGATATTATCTAGCCCATAGGGTGTGCTTATGTCATGAGGCTCCTAAATTTTATTTTACACAACTGAATAGGTGATTTTGCATCAAGTTTGACTTGACCAAAGATTTAAAGGAATCCATTAACATTCAAGTTATAAATTACCTTTGGGTGAAAAAAGAGGTGTATTTAAACCTCCCCAACACATGTTATCATTGCTAATCCTCCTACCACCGAATCAAAGATTACCCCTTCATGGGTTGGTTGAAACCCTAAGTGGGACCTTTATAGTCTGAGAAGCCCAAGGTGGAAAAAAATACTGGTTCGACAATGGTTACCAAAAAAGGGCATCTATTGGACATAAGCCTTCCCTCTCATCCATTACCCCCACCCCATGATCAAACCCACATTAGAGGTTCTTACTACAATCCCCCCACTTGAATCTCTTAGTCTACCTATGGCCCAACAGAGCCATGTTTCTCATATCCTCAAGTGAGCTCTTATCCCACTAAGATATCCTCTATAAGTGGTTCCTTCTCTATATGGTCACACAGGCCACATTCCAGGGGTGGAGGTGCTCCCCAAGAGGACAATTGGGTAAAGTGTTGCACCATTTTGCTTGTTAGGAATAAAAGATTTGATACTACATGTTAGGATCAATTAGTTGTATCTTACAGTGAAAGTAAATAATGCAAAAAACAATCTACAAAAATATGAGACAAGATGGAACACATTACACAAGAAATTACATGGAAAACCTTACTAAATGTAAGGAAAAACCATAGGTAAAATGGTAGCCTCTATACTTCTTATTAAGTAGCATCAATCTCTTCCACAACAACTCCTCTAGTAAATCCTTTAGTGCTAACACACTAAGAACTCAATGCTTATACTTGAAGCATTCAAGTTGTGAACCAAGCATAATTTAGCTTCTATGTTGTAACCTCAAATAATGCAAGAACAAGCTTGCATGGATCCACTAACTAGATGAATTACAAAGGGAAAGCTCATGCATATTTATGTATTTACAACAAGAGAGAAGAAGAAAGAGAGAGTCACTTCATAGTGGCCCCAAAAATTTGCCTCATTTGAGTGGGGTGTCATGTGATATTCAAAGATGTTTATCTTTATTTACAAAAGTCATCAAAGTTGATCTTCCACTAGATAATAACATGTGCCACCTCTATGTGGATCCAAAACTTGTACCTCACTTCCACAAGTGAGTCCAATCACCTAATAGTGTTCATCTTGTCTTCATCACAAAGGGTCAACAAATTGGATGCTCCACTTTAGACAAGATCCAATCCACCCCATGTGACTCCAAGAATTTCACCCCACTCACATGTGTGAGGTCAATCTACAATAATGCATTCTTTTCTTCATCTTCAGATGTGAACAAAAGAGGATAAAAGGTATTGCAATAACCTCTTGAATCTAATTAGACATGTGAATCCTATGGCCCCTTATAAATTCAACCCACACATGACCTATTATATTTTGCACACCAAGACAAACCACATGTGACTACTAGGGACAAAACCCATGTCCTATAGTGGAGTGTTACATCCCACACCTGTCACATCATCATGATCACACTTGAGACCTTCTATGGGCCCCTACCACATCACCAATCAACCACATCACTAACTATCCACATCACCATCATGCCACATCACCATGAATAGTGGCCATGAATAATGATTGTGAATAGTGACTTCACACTTAACATTGCTTTAGGATTTTGTTCTACCAAACTAGTGTAATATCTTCACAACTCTTGAATGATTTAAAATGGTCAAGGGGAACTCCTTATGGATGATATTTCCCAATGAATTTTCTATCTTGGAATGTTTCAGATATGATAGAGTCATCTCAAAAAAATTCTATGTGATCTATCTTCCATCACTTTGGATTGTTATATTTTGTTTGTCTACAAGAACTAAAAAGTTTAGGATTTCTTTTGTAAACTAATTTGAAATGCATATGGTATGATGCCATTCAATTCTCCACTCCACACATTGATGGCCAAGCAGGCCAATATCTTAGCTTTTCCAAAGTTATCCTCATTAATTTTTTCCATGGGGGGTGATACATCACATTGGGATTTTTGGCTTCTCCTAGATGTTAATGGACATTAATTTGGGGTGATTAAAATTTATGTTCCCAATTATGGCCCTAACATAATGAATTTATGTCAATATTTGATAGACAACCTACCCATTACCATGTGGCTAGTGTGTAGGGATTTTAATATAGTGGAATGTCCTGAAAACAATGTTGGTGCCTTGTTAATGAGATGGTGTGGGAAAACATGAGGTCTGATTTTATTTTAAGAAACAATGGGACCTTGTCAACCTTTTTTGTGACAATGCTAAATAACTACCATGCCTTGGTTTATGTGATCCAATTATTGTGACAAATCCAATAGGTTCCTTAAAATGTTAGACCATTATATGATTTCAAATAAAAATATTCTCTTTTGTGACTATTGATGGCTAGCTTATCACCGTACATCCTGAACATGTTCTCTTGGACTACTCTTTGATCACTTATAGACAAGAGTGTAAAAATAATCAATTCAAGGTGACATATAATAAATGCATCAAATCCACAAAGGCAACATCCACCTAATTTCCTAGATTTGGAATCTTATGCCTTGGCCATCTTATGTTTCCAATTGGATAGAGTGGTTGAATGAGGTTATCCATCGAAACACCACCTTTCTCTACCATTATGGAAATCAAATTATTCATGTTCAAAAGTGGTGGGAAGAGGTTATGCTCAAAGAATGCCATAGGATCACCTCTATTCTTGAGTATAACCCTATCGATTTACAATTGCAAACGTTGGTCACTTCTCTCAAACACAAACTCAAAGTGGTATATCACCATGCAGCTAGAGGGGTGAAGCTTTGTGTTTTCCTTCATTGGCTCAAAATTGGAGATAAGGATTCAAAGGAATTTTTTATGGCTCTCAAAGCCAATAAAACTTGAGACCAAATCAAATCCATCAAGTCAGTCCATGTGAGACTTAGTACTCTTCTTGACATTTTCTTTGTTTTTATAGATAACTATAAATTAGTGTTTCGAGCTCAAGATGAAGCAATTGAGAGGGCTCAAAACTTACAAGAATGTCTTAATTTGGTTCATTACAAACTAAAGATTACAAACCAAAGACTATGTGATGCTCATATCTCACTTCATGAGTTTTCCTAAGATCTTCGTAGCATGAGTAATGGCAAAGCCTCTGGAATTGATGGATTCCCTTGTGAATTCTATAAATCCACTTGTGAGTTTGTTGGGTCTGACCTGCACCAAGTTTACAAAGAGGTTTTTCAAAAAAAATAGTTGGTCTCTCTTATTAATTAGGGAAATATCAAGTTCATACCCAAAATAAGGGAGTCATTACTCATTACCATTTGGTGCTTGATATATCTACTGAATGTCTCTTACAATATTCTCATTAAAGCTTTGTCCAACCATCTCTTACTCATTCTACTTGCCATTATCATACCCAAGTGAATTGGTTTTATCAAAATTAGATATATTCTTAAAAACCTTATTATTATTTGGGAAGGTATGGAATGGGTGATAACCTCTTGTCATAGAACCATCTTTCTCAAACTTAATTTTGATAAGACTTATGATATGATCGAATGGACTTTCATTATGGCCATTCTACAGGCCCTTGGCTTCGGCTCCTTCTTTATTTCTGTAGTTCAAACTATATTTGTGGATGCTTCAGCCTGTCTCACTAGCTATGGTTTTAAATCTGACTAAATCAGCCTCTATCACTCTATTTGTCAAGGTTTCCCTCTTTCCCTAACCCTTTATGTCTTATTTATTGGATCTCTAGGGTATTTGTTAGCTCATATAGCTAAATTTGGTCTCATCCAATATATTGTTCTCCCTGAGTGATCCTCTCAGCTCATCAATGAACACTTTACAAATGACACCTTCCTCACTTTGGAAGAGTAAGAAAAGTAATTCAAGGAAGCTATGCACTTCCTTGATACTTTTTGTTTAGATTCAAGTTCTTTTTTTTAATAGAATAAAACATAATATTTTAGACATAGTATGATGTCCATGCCTGAGTGCTTGATCCAATAAAATTGGAAGTGGATTCACTGAAGGAAAAAATTCAATTTTTTGGGGATCCCTTTCATGTTTGATATCTCCCCTGTGGAGCTATGGAAATTTTTCATGAATAGAGTGGAGAAAAAAGTGGAGTACTAAGTCACCATATCGCGCTCTCTTACAGGGAAGTTATAGTTATGCACAAATATTTTGTTCACTATTCATGTCTATTATTATTTTTTTGGGCCCCTTATAAAGTCTCCTATGACAACTTGGCTAAAAGTCTCAGAGATTTTCTTTGGTCTAATGCCAAAAAACATGAGGTTTCCATAAAGTTACATGGGACATTTTTTATTTTCTACATGATAAAGGAGGTATGGGAATTATTGGCATCTACCATCAGAGTATTGCTTTGTATGTCAAATGTATGGTCAAATATATTGGGTAATAAATCATGGAAAATTTTCTCATGTCATTACATATCATCTAGATATCCTAACGATAAATCTAGTTGGAATAACATTTTATTCCATACTCTCCTAATTACAATTGATCTAGTCAAAATTGAAAGTTATTTTGTGGCTAAAAGCATTTGGAAAGCCTATGAGGCTATAAATCCTTATCTAAAGTGTGTTGGTGATGGATTTTGTAGTTTTATTTCCTTCAATGACCATAATCTCTGGTGGTCTCCCATCATGAAAAATATTAGTCTTTTGTTGGTATAATCTATTAGTATAAAATCATTGTAGACTTTTAAAAAGGGATTCATACTATAAAGGATTTGCTTTATGCTTGTGATTCTACTTGCTGGCCTATATTCAAAGTGAAATTCAATTAAGTAATTCTAACTTACCATTTATTCTTTGCATTCATGAGTTGATGCTAGATGTAATGCTTGAAAAATTGGATCTTCACCCTCCACACTTGTGGTGGAAGGATTGGACATGGAACTATGATAAACACTTCAATAATTATTTGCTAGGCCTCCTTTATCAAGTGATGAACCACTTTTATTCAATGCTCATCAAGCTCAAGAGGTGTTGGAACCTTAACTCTTCACCTAATATGTGGCTTCCCTGGCTCAATAGATTTTGGAAAGCACATCTTGAACCAAAGTTAGCTCACTTCCTCTAGTGCCTAGTCTATCAAGGCTTCACCTTGGGAAGCATATTTCATACATGGAGATTTTCTGACCCAAGTGCCCAACCTATAACAAGTTGAAGTCTTTGAAGCACACATTCTAGAAATTTTTCAAATCCTAATTTGCCTAGAAGTGGATACAATTTATTTCAACCCTACCACCCCGAGCCTTTCTCTATGTGGTCGGCCCTCATTGGGAATTTTGCTAATTGACCTACCTCTATAGTTTTTATATGGAATTTATTCAAATATGTCATTTTATTCAAATATGGAAAGCTAAAAACTCAACTTTGTTCAATAATGATGAATCTTCTTGTCATTTCTCTATTAATGACAAGGTTTATATGTTATCTTTGGCCTACATGCAGATGCAAGTACACACTGAGAAGGTTTCCATAGAAGTGATACATATTCAAGATTTTTTTTATCATTGGGTGAGTTCCCCCTTCATGGTGAGCCATGTCCCCTTAGACAATTCACCACAGGTACCACCACCTCCATCTCACAAATGTTGTCAAAGATGATCTCATAATCAAAATCAGTTTTACACCCCCCTTAGCATGGAGGATGGAGATCACTAATGCTATGTGAAATTTTGACATTGGTCCCTCTTAGTGGAGTGTGTCATTTGGGCCTTTTGGAACTATGATGTAATCTCTTCATGGATGGCACTATGTTTCCTTGTCTTCACCAGACCCCATGGATGGTTGGGTGGTGTCAAATCCTCCCTCAACAGAACCTTATTAGCCTTCTCTATAATCGAAGGACAATCCTCAAATCCTCCCCATTTTGTTTTTGTGGCTTCTACTTAAGTTATTTATATGAAAATGAGATATATGTAATGTTATTTTGGTGTCATTTTTTTATGGTGTTGCTACGTAAATTTTTTTTGTAGTTGTCATGTTTTGAGCTAGTGTTTTCCTCTAATAGGGTGTCTAAGCCTTGCATACCAACTGGCTACTTTATTGTGTGAACTTTTTTATACTATTATTTGATTAATAATATCCATACTGGCATTCTAATAGAAAAAGTAAAATGATATAAAACAAGAAGCTACCTAACATAAAAAAATAATAATTAAAATTAAATTCGCCATGACTGGTAGAGTGTGAGCCATGATGATCCCTAATTGAAAAATATATTATCAAACTTAAGATTTTCTATCCTCCAACATTCATCCTTAAAATACAATGAAAGATACATGACCAATTGACTTTGTCTAGTTTTGTTTTGGTGTGGATTTATATTTCCAAGAAAAATGATAAAAAATCAAAATATGGATCCCTATATTTCCTTACCCTATACCTGAAAATGAGTAGTAGGTGAACTCATGGGCACATAATATTATGTGTATATACAATAAAATGTAAATGCCTTGGTGATAGTTCTTATATCCCTTTTAGTTGCATATTTACATTTATAGGGAAAATGATCCAAATTTTGAATTCAAGTAAGAGCCCCATATCAAAAATAGAACCAAATAAAAAATGGTCTAAAGCAAAATAAAACCATGTGAAAAAATCATTTTGTAAATTTAATTGAAAATAAGTGTTTCACTAAAAACCCGAGTTTCACTTTTGGTGTGAATTTATGATTAGAAGTAAAAAAGATCTGAATTCAAGTAAATATCTCAAAAGAATAACAAAAACCAAATTCATGTGTGTAGTTTGAATTATTATTAATATAGCAATTTTATAGAGATCAATTAATGACATTGGGCATCCAATCTACCAAGAAGTCTTCTTTAAAATGACACCATCAAATATTATTTTAATGTGTTGTGTGAGAGCCTCGAAACCCCATTTTATATATTCTAATTACATCCCATCTATGTCTAGTGCCTTACCCCCTGGTATCCTCTTTATACTTATTTTGTTGTCCGATATAGAAAATATTTGAGTTGTTGTGTTGATTAACACACAATCCTAATGCAGTTTGACTCATTACCCAATGTAAGTAATTCCAATAGTTACTCTGTGTTTGTAAGAGAGAGAGAGAGAGAGAGAGAGAGAGAGAGAGAGAGAGAGAGAGAGAGAGAGAGAGAGAGAGAGAGAGAGAGAGAGAGAGAGAGAGAGAGAGAGAGAGAGAGAGATTAAAATCCCTATAGCAAAAAAGAGGCTTGAAAATGGTGATAGTCAAACTCCAAATTTCTAGGGCTCATATCTTTCTTGAAGACAATATTCCTTCCAAAAACCAAGATCATTATTTTAGATTCTTTATACTTCCCTCCACTCCTCTCTAGATCATTTTTGTAGATAGAAAGAGAGAGAGATTAAAATCCATATAGAAAAAAAAAGGCTTGAAAATGGTGATAGTTGAGCTCCAAATTTCTAGGGCTCATGTCTTTCTTGAAGACAATCTTCCTTCCAAAAACCAAGATCATTGTTGTAGATTGTTTATACTTCCCTCCACTCTTATGTATATCATGTGCCCCCTCCTCCCCAACTCTTGCATATGGAGCATTAATGGAGGTATGGAGAATCTTCTCCCTATGTCCACTAAGGATTCTAACAATTGCATGGCTTCTTCCATGACAAAACAATGAAGGATTTCCTTCATTTTAGCTATCATGCCCATATTTGGGCTTGGAAAAATTAAAATAACATAAAACCCTAAACAATTTTTTCAATACCAACATTCAAATGAAAACTTTGAATGCCCTAATCAAGCTTCCTCCAAAGCCAACAAGGATAGAATTCGAAATAATTTCAATAGCCAAAAACTAGTGAAAGTAAATCAACATAACATTGTCTTCACATTATCATATCTCTTAGATCATAAAGAGAGGTCCAAGAACATTCCAACTTCATACCCTTTACCCTCATGTTCTTATAATAATAATAATAAATTTGTTATAATATTCATACATACTTAACATCACAAAGACTTTAAAATCAATGTTTTATCCCTTATGTAGCTAATTAGAACTAACTACCAAGTTAACATTTACAAAGGCAATCTTATCTAGACAAAAATGACTCCATCTCAAGCAAGACCATCAATACCAACGTAGAAGAAAACTAGTTATTATTGACACTAACCAAAACATAATCTAATGATGACATCAAGCCAAGGCAAAACTCTAATTTGAAGTTATTAAACTCTCCCAAAACAAGGTTGAAAAATGTTAAACCTTAACATAAGAATCCAAATCAAGAGATATATAATACACCCAAAGCATCATGATAAAATAATCAAAACTCATGCAACCATGATCAATGATCAATGACCATAAGCACTAGCACTATCATGCATCACTAAATGCTAAGCATGCCAACATGAGAACTCATAAAGCATTTATGATTCCCATGTGTGGGATTCTCTTTCCTTAGCCTCCTAAGTTTAGGTATCCCTCTCCTTGATGATGCTTTCCCTCATAGTCTCTATAGGGTGTTCCTGCAAATGCATATGAAGCTGAGTAACTTCATAATAATCATAAAAAATTAAATAACTATATAAAAAATTATTAATTATACCATAAACTATAATTAATTCCATAAAAATCTACATCATTTAATGGAAAAAAATAGAAACAAAATTATTAATAATTTTATTATCATTTGTTTAATAATAAAAAGCAGTTATGCAAAAACAAGGTATGATAATCGTTGACTACCTTGTAAGCATTTCATTGTCAATATAATAACCATCAAGTGTTCAATATCCTTACTTCACCCTATTGACATGTTGAACTCTTGATGATTTTATTTGGCATGTTGTCTACCCTTCTTCATGCAAAAAACATTATCACAAATGATTACAATTCACACGATACAAAGTATATGTGCACAAGAACCCGAACCCATGTTTTTGGATGTTGTAAGTTATTTGTGAACCCAAATTCTCTTGCATCATAAATTCAAGGTAAATGAAATTATTCATGAGATCCTACTCATAAACATCCTTTGATCTCCTTAATCATTTTTTCGTATTTGAAAACTTTAGATGAGATGCATTCACCCAAGTTATGTCTTTAGATATTATGTTCCTCCATTTAATGATGTACTCAGTGTAATCTTTGCCTCTTGTCTTCATATTGATTTGTGTATCCACTATTGCCTCAATTTTCTCTTTCTTTCTCAATAAATTTTTAATCCCAATACATGCTTGAAGAATTTTAACTTGATCCTTATCCACAAACGTATCCCTCAAAGTAAGGGTATAACCACTACATTGAAGATAGGTGATATATCCACTTAATCAGATAGCTCTATCTCATATTTATTTGTTGACAATCTTACAAAACTCTACAAGGCCCAATCTTATTCCACTTGACCTAGTTATATGTTCCTTTTGGAAACCTCTCCTTACACAAATGCACCAAAACCATGTTACCAACTTGAAAATAATGCACTATTTTTGTTTGATCAACATGCTTTTTATCCTTTGGGAGAGCGATGGCAGACTGGGAGCGCATGAAAGTGCCTTGCGTCTGATAGCCAAGCTAGGGTAGCGGGCCCTGGCTTGTTCCAACCATTTTGAGGACTGCACAGGGTGAAATGGTGTGTGGGTGCGGGTGGGCAGTGGCAGCAGCAATAGGAGTTACCGTTAGGGTAAGTGTTGAATAGAGAGAAGTGTCCATGGCATTGTAGGGGCTGGCTCAACCCAGATTGGAAAAGAGCTACAGTGACGTTATTGGGAAAAATAGACAGGGGCTAGACCCCAAAACGGAGGTAAATGCTAATTTTAATTAGGTTCCAGGACTATTTAACACAAGCACGGCTAGGGAATCCAGAATTACCAAGGTCAATGGTTACCTGGAGCGTTGTAAGAAAAGACCAAAGTTGGTTATCCCATTAGACATGATTGTTGAAGATGTGGAGTATTACTCCAAGCATTCACTATACTGTAAATTCTTGGGATTACGTGTCTCTCTTCCTTTTTTGGAGAATTGGGCTAGACGTGTGTGGGAGCCAGAGGGTGAGATGGAGGTTACGCTGCTGGCCAATAGCTTCTTCATGGTCACATTCGTATGTTTAGCTGATAGGATCAGGGTCTTTAAGGGGGGCCATATTTCTACAATTAGGTGGGGCTCTTTGTAAAGCCTTGGCATGCTGGTTTCAACCCTATTGAGGAACTGCCAAATAAAGTTCTAGTATGGGTACGGTTATCCAAGATGCCTATTGAATGTTGCCGTGAGGATGTTCTCCAGATGATTGTTGCAATGCTTGGAAAACCTATGGGTTCTTCCACACAAACTTTAGGTAAAAAATCATGACCTTTGCCCGAATTTGTGTGGAAATTGATTTAAGTAGGCCTTTGCTAGATGCTGTAGAGTTGTGTGCGGGTACATACTCATGGGTACAGCAGCTGGACTATGAGACACTCCCGTTCAGATGCCACTTATGCCATGAGTATGGTCACCTGGTGAGAAGGTGCCCAAAAGCAAAATTGAGTGATTAGCAGCCTTTGCCCCATCCTCCACCGAGCAGTACTGTGGGTTTGGATAGAGGGAAAAATATTGGAACAGGTACTGGCAAGGACTCTGAAGGCTTTATGCAGGTTAAGTCTCGAGGCCAAAATAGGGGCCATAAGAGGTCCCTAATGGAGGGTCAGGAGGAGGACTCGGTTAATAGGTTTGGGGTTCTGGATGAATTAGGATAGCAGGAGGACTACCCAGGCTTAGTCAATGAAGAACAAGTTGTGGGAGGGTCTGAAACGGCTGGAGATGCCCCAATGGAACAAGTAATGCCTCTCGTGGAAACTATCCTTCCTATGATTATGGAAGGACAGGTTGAGGAACATAAGGATATAGAATTAGATGCTGATATGGCTCTGAAAATAGAGGCTGGAACTCTTCCCATACATGCTGGGGTGATAGAGGTGGAGAAGAGGCACAAGGCTCCTTCTCACCTGGGAATTCTTCAGAAGGAAGGGAAAAAAGGGGTTTCCAAAAATAATGTTAAATTGGGCAGAAAGAAAGACTTGGGAAGGATAAAGATGATTGGGGAAAATTTGGTTGAGTCAGGGGTGGTCAAGACCTTAGACTCACACTTCTTGTCTCCTCCGAAATGATTGTTCTATCTTGGAATGCTAGGGGCCTGAACAGTGGCCCTAGACAAACAGCTGCTTAGAATTTGGTTAGAAATCATTGTCTAGATATTCTCTTTCTTCAAGAAACTAAGGTTTCAGTGGAGTATATGATGAGTCTTGCACCCAAGCTTTGGAGGCAAGGTTTATGTCAATGCATAGGGGCACAAGGTTATGCAGGAGGCATGACCTGTCTTTGGAATCCATGCAAGATGCAACCAATGTCATGGATTGCCTTTAGGTCTTCACTTTCCTTGGTAGCATTATGCATGGAGTCAGGAGAGTACATTCTTCTCTCAAATGTCTATGCTCCCACTGACTTCCAAGGTAAGCTTCAAGTTTGGAATAACATCCATTTAGTTCGTAGGGATTTTCCTTATCTGCCATGGATTATGGCTGGTGATTTCAATGCTATCTTGGACCTAACAGAAAAAAGGGAGGAAATGCTAGAATGGAACCATCTTCCTCTTTGCTTTGGGACAAGATCTCAGAGCTTAACCTGGTGGATATTAAGCCTTGCAATGGGAGGTTAACCTCGAACAATAGGAGGATGGGTGAAATTCTTTATTGTTGAGCGTATTGATAGGTTCATGACTTCTTGTTATTAGGTGGCCGGCTTATGGTCTTTGAGTTTTGAGATCCTGTATTGGAGAGGCTCTGACCACTGGCCAATTAAGCTTCACATTTCTTTAAATTGTATGCAAAGGAAACTGTCATTCAAATTTCAACTTATGTGGCTCAGAGACCAGAGTTTGTTTGGTTGAGTTGCTAATTGGTGGAGAATTGGGAGGCTAGCGGTTGGTACAGCAATGTATACTTTTGTTAAGCTGCTCCAATTTGTGAAATATCAGCTCAAGAGGTGGAATATTTTGAGTTTTGGGAACATCTTTTAGGAAAAGAAAGAGGTGCAGGAGGAGTTAAATATCATAACCAGAATGATTAGAGAGGAGGGTTTGACCAAATCTTTGTTCAGGGATGAAGCAAGGGCGGTTAAGAGGGTGGAAGAATGGGAGCTGAGGGAGGAATTTTTTTGGAAACAGAAAGCCAGGGTCGAGTGGCTGCAGGAGGGGGACAGGAATACAGCCTTCTTCTTAAACTCGGTGAGAGCCAAGCAACATGGAAATATGATAACTTCTTTGGTTTCGGACAGCGGAGAGACTATCTCCTCTACAAGAGCCATGTGTAATGAAGTTGTTTAGTATTTCACTTCTATTTTTAGAGAAGAGGGACTGAGTGGAACTGCTACTGAGGATCAAATACTCTCCTGTATTCCCAATTTAGTTTCTCGAGAGATGAAGGAGCAGTTGATGCGTCCCATTAGCATTGAGGAGCTTAAAAATATTGTCTTCATGATAAAAAAAGGTAAGGGGCCAGGCCCAGATGGATTTTTGATTGAATTTTTTCAGGAATTTTGGGAAATCATCAAACTTGATTTGTTGGCTATAGTTTAAGAGTCTCAAAGTAGTAAAGGGGCTGATCGCCTAAGTCAATTGCGGGCCTATTTCCCTCTGCAATGTTGTCTATAAAATTATATCAAAGTTGATAGCTAAAAGATTTAAAAAGTGGCTGGGCGTGCTAGTCTCAGAGGAACAAAGCGGCTTTGTGGAGGGGTGGCAAATTTTAGATGGGATTGTGGTGGCTACTGAGGCTATCCACTCTATGTCTAAGTCCAGGGAGAAAGCAATGTCCATGAAGCTGGACATGTCTAAGGCATACGACAGGGTTTAGTGGCCTTTTCTTCAGAAGGTTTTGGCTACCTTTGGTTTCGAGGAAGAATGGATCAAATGGGTAATGAGCTGTGTGAATTCGATTTCATTCTCTGTTTTGGTTAATGGGGAGCATTCACAACTTTTTGGTGCCTTGCGTGGCCTGAGGCAAGGGGATCCATTATCCCCTTACCTGTTTCTTCTTTTAGCGGAAGGTCTTGGATGCTTGATTAGAAAAAAGACTGGTGAAGGTGCAATCCAAGAATGGAGGTGGGGAGGTGACCTTCCTATTCTTTCTCATCTTCAATTTGTGGACGATGTGGCGTTGATGGGAATGGCTACTATGAGGGAGGCTACCAATATTTGCAGTGGTTTGGATACTTACTTGGCTACCACGGGTCAGGTAATTTATGAGGATAAATCTTCTATTTTTTTCTTCAACACTCCGCCACCTATTCAAAGGAGGGTGGCTGACATTCTTCGATTCCAAATTGGTAGGCTTCCGGTTCTTTATCTTGGTATCCCTAATTCTGTTGGGAGACATTCCAAGGAATTGTGGAAGGGGATTCTGGATAAGTTCAAGGCTAAATTGAATCACTAGACCAACAGGTGGCTGTCTTTTATCGATCGAGTACAGCTGATCCAGTCGGTGGTGCAGGCACTTCCCTTATACAGGTGTATGCTCCAGGTGGCACCGGTG
Source organism: Torreya grandis (assembly GCA_037957365.1). Lineage (NCBI taxonomy): Eukaryota > Viridiplantae > Streptophyta > Pinopsida > Cupressales > Taxaceae > Torreya > Torreya grandis. The sequence continues at coordinate 4,319,171 of JARHVA010000670.1, read as the reverse complement.
AGTTTTGTTAAGGATCTTGACTCCTTGGCAAAATAGTTTTTATGGGCAGGTAACTTGTCTTTGACGAAGTGGAGCTTGATTAGGTGGGAGGTTATTTGCAGCCCTAAAAAGTTTGGTGGCCTGGGTCTGCGGCAGTCTGTCCTGGCAGGAACGGCCCTAGCAGCCAAATTGTATTAGAGATGGTGTGAGGAACAAGATCGAGTATGGGCCAGGATCTTGTCTTATAAGTATTTTTTTGGGTTCCTATGAAAGATATCCCCAAATACAACTTGTTGGGTAATGGATCGGTGATCTGGGATACTCTTAAGAAAGGAGTTGCTTTGATCAAGAGAGGTCTTTTCTGGATATGTAGGGGGGTAATGAGGCGCAATTCTGGCATGACTCTTGGGATGGTTTTCCCCCTCTGGTTACTCAGTATCCACATCTTGATGGCCTTGCATAGAGATTTAGTGAGGCTAGATAGATTAAGGTGTGTGATTACAAATCCTTTCTTCTGCATGGTCAATTGATAGAGGCCAGGTGGAAGGAGCAGGAAGAATCGCTGATTATTGGTATGGAGGCTGAGTGCGCTGAGCTTAATAAGATCCTTGCTGGCCGATACTGCTGCACACTCAGGGAGAGCGACTTGCTGGCTTGGTCCCCTCATCTTAAGGGGAAATACACGGTCTCGGTGGGTTACCAAGAGTTGATAGTGCAACAATGTGTTGCTGGAGGGGAAGTTCCTTGGTGGAAAAGAGTGTGGAACAGCTTATCCTGGCCGAAATGCAAATGTTTTATCTGGACATTGACTTGGAACCATTGTTTGACCTGGGAGAATATTAGACGGAGAGGCTTTATTGGCCCTTCACGGTGCATCCTGTGTAATGGAGCGGAGGAGGAATCGTCTCATTTATTTTTTAGCTGCCCTTTCACTATTCATTTGTGGCATGCTTGGTGGGACGCATGGAGATGTCAATGCTTGCATGCTTCTACCATGGTTGAGTTTTGGTCCAGATTAGGCAGGCCACCTTCTGCTGCTCATTTCCTCCAGGAGGCGTGGTATGTTGGTCCCATTTTTTTGTTGTGGCAAGTTTGGCTTGAGCGAAATCGTCAAATTTTTAGAGAGGAAAAATTGACGGTTCACCAGGTATGGAGCAGAATTATTGGCATGATACAGGAGACTGTGGAAGCTAAGAGCGAAATCATTTTGCTGCTAGAGCAGGGAGACGCAGATTTGGTTAAGAGGTTAGGCATATAGAGTATCTCTCCGGGATCTACTTGTGTCAGGCGTGGCCAATGTGGGAAGCAAAAAATTTAGAGGAGTGGGAAATGGACACCCCCTCCTAAGGGTTTTTTGAAAATAAACACAGACGGCTCTTCCAAAAGTAATCCTGGCCCGACTAGGATAGGTGGGATTGGTAGGGAATCCTTTGGAGCTGTTGTTTTTATTTTTTCAACACACATGGGATATTAGACGGTGAACCAGATGGAAGGAGCAGTTGTTCTGTACGCGATGAAGAGAGCTTATGAGTTACGCTGGCGAAGGGTACAGTGTGAAGCCGACTCGCAAATTCTGATCAATATGATCCAGGAGAGGAAAACTAATGATGTGAGCTGGCATCTATATTTGATAGTGCAACAGATACTTCAGATTAGTTCTCTTATGGATTTTGTGTCCTTTGCTCACATTTCGAGGGAATGGAATGGAGCGGTTGATTGCTTGGCGAAGTGGGCTTTTGAGGATATTGGTGGACGCAGGGTGGATGAATGAGCGTTGTTGCCTGCGAAGGTAAGTCAGAACTTGGATAGGATTCTTAGTGAGGTTGGAAATGGTGTTGGGATGTGACGATTTTTGGTGTTTTGTTTTTGTGGTTTTCTTGGGTTTTTGGGGCTCTGGCCCTTTGTTGTATTGTAATATTTGTGGAAATTAATAAAGTTTTTACCCCTTTATATTTTTTTTTTAAAAAAAAAACATGTTTTTTATCCTTCATGATACTCTCTTGCAATCTTCTCTTCACCTATCTATGCAGATCATGCATACTAGTTATGTCATCTTCCACTTTAACACTTGCTATTCTCATATATGTTGTCATTCTCAACTCACAAAAAACATATAGGGTTTAAACCTAGAGACACCCATATTTGGCACAAACTCATTCAAAATATACATTTTTACATAACCTTTCTTATTTGGATTATTTTTTATAAATAAACGACTTATTGGTGTTAAGGATTAGCTTCTACATTGTGGGTATTTACCAAAAGGTAAATAGTAATTGGTTGGTTAGTATTTGGTAATAGTTAGTTATCAGAATATTGTTGTATAATAATATTACGATAATAGAATAGTATATTCTTTTGTTATAAGTTACAATAATATATCATATATAGATTTGCATAATCATAAGGATGAAAAAATGATGGATAAATTATAAGAATCATATTCCTATATATTTGTAATGTGTTCCATATGATTTAATATAGAGCAAATTATTATTATTGTGATTAAAATTCTCTCTATCCATTGTTTATATTTGTGTTCAGCTCTTTGAATTCATAGCAGTGGTATCAGAGCAAGCAGAGTATATAATGGGAGAATAATCTGTTGATAGGAGTAGTTTTCTTATGTTTTGCCCCACTAATGAGGAAGAATAATGTATGTAACATAGTCTAATTCTTTGTTTAAGGTTTTTACGTAGAAATTTGGATTTTATTGTTGTATGGTGTGTCACTTTGATCTTATCAAGATTTCCCAAGCCACATCTACTTTCATTCATTGATTTCTACGTGGACTTCAAAAGCGGACAGCTATTTGCAAGCCTACAACTGGACTGTTATCTTTATATCTACATTGGTAGACTTATGTTTGATATTGAATAGATTCCTATCTACTCGGCATCCACATTGAGTCTCTAAGTGCAGCTAACTCCACAATTGCCTCACAGATTACTAAGCTAGATTGGTTGGTGAAATACGAAATTATGAAATAACAAACTAAAGATACAAAATTGAATTCTCTCAGTGAATTGAATGTTTTACGGTGAAATAACCCATCGTGACCCTTGCAACCAGTTAAGATTCTCTGTAAATGAAGAAAGATCTACGCAGTCAATGCTAATTTGAAGATCATATTCACTTTACAGTTTTTGGTGTAAGATTTATGTTTATTCACGTGAGTCCAATAAAAAAAAGTTGCCAGTCTTCTTCGACGTAGCCATCAGCTCCATCTGCATACAAATCTACATCTAACTGGAGTTTTAAGTTGTCTTCTAGGATTTAGTGTTATCAATATTAGATTTTTATGTCTTTTAAGTTTTATATTTATGAGTATAAAAAGTTTACTCATTAGTTTTTTCTTTTACCATGTAGGCCTTGTTTTTCTTCTTTTTTTTTTTTTAAATTCAAAAGTGATAAATAGGTTGTCAAATCCAATCTTTAATTGGATTATGGTCATTAGTCGTTTGATCATGCAAATAATAATAAGTCAAGAGTCAATTTGTGTGTTGAGTTGTTATCTCAAAAGTCTTATGTTAAAAATCAAAATTGTACATAGACGTATTATCTGGGTAACCGACGTCCATTTTGTAAAATATATGTCAAGAGTGTGGCGGTGGGGCAGAAGTGGAGGGAATTATTTCCATTGATCTAGCTATTTAAGTTATCCACTGGAGGTTGGAGGTTTTTCAGCGACCTCTCGTCAGTGGCCAACGACAAGGCCGCACCAATGATGTGGTGACATTTTGTGTGCTCTGTTTATCATTTTTGTTGTGTGTTTGCAAAATAAGAATAAAATAATGGTTGTTCAAGTTATGTAATTTGTGTGTAAATTCCAAAACCAATGTAAGCCAGTTCATAGATCTTGAAAGGGTTTGTGGTAGATCCAGAAAACCACATGAGGTGAACAGTTGATGGGTCATGTTCATGTCAAGATTTGTGTAAACCTGTAAAACCATGGGGAGAGTGAGGCTCTCTTTATATCAAGGTCATGAGCCAAATAGGGCATGCTACAATGGGTGAGCATACTGTAGATAAGAGTGTGAATGTTTTCGCACTATGTAAAAACTAAGGGGGGGAATGTTAGGGATTAGCTTTTACATTGTCGGTATTTACCGAAAGGTAAATAGTAATTGGTTAGTTAGTATTTGGTAATAGTTAGTTATCATAATATTGTTGTATAACAATATTACAATAATATATTAGTATATTATATTGTTATAAATTACAACAATATATCGTATATAGGTTTGCATAATCATAGGGATGAGAAAGTGATGGAGAAATTATAGAAATCATATTCTTATATATTTGTAATGTGTCCCGTATGATTTCATATAGAGCATATTATTATTATTGTGATTAAAATTCTCTCTGTGCACTGTTCATATTTGTGTTTGGCTCTTTGAATTCATAACAATTGGCATAACCTAGTCTAAGTCTTAGGCTTCTCTCTCTTATTCTTCAGGCCTCCTTTATCAAGTGACGAGCCACTTTTCTTCATCACTCAACAAGCTCAAGAGGCACTAGAACCTTAACTTCACCTAAAAGGTGGCTTTCCCAACTCAATAGAAATTGGAAAGCACATCTTGAACCCAAGCTAGCTCACTTCTTCTAGTGCCTGGTCTATCAAGGCCTTCAACTTGGGAAGCATATTTCACACATGGGGATTGTTTGACCCAAGTGCCCGACCTATAGCAAGGTAGAGTATTTCAAATACACATTATGGAAATTTTCCAAAGCCTAGTTTTCCTAGTAGTGTATACATAGTCTCTTTCAACCCTACCACCCCGAGCTTTTCTCTTGGTGTTTGGCCCTCCTTGAGGATTTTGCTAACTGGCCTACCTATATAATGTTTATATGGAATTCATTCAAAATTGTCATTCTATTTCAACTATGGAAAGCTAGAAACTCAACTTTGTTTATTAATGAGGAATCTTCTTGTCATTTCTCTATTAACAAGGTTTCTATATTATCTTTGGCTTGCATGCAGATTCAAGTACAAGCTGAGAAGGTTGCCATAGATGCCATACATCTTCAAGAGTTGTTTGATCACTAGGGGAGTGCCCCCTTATGGTGAGCCATGTCCCCCTGGACCATCCTCCATAGGGCCCATCACCTCCATCTCACAAATATTGTAGAAGTCGATCTCACAATCACAATCAATTTTTCACCCCCTTTAGCATGGAGGATGGAGATCACTACTGTCACATGAAAAATTTGATGCTAGTCCCTTCTAGTGGGGGGTGCTAGTTGGCCCTTCTAGAATTATGATACAATCTTTTGATAGATGAAACTCTATTTCCTTGGCTCTGCTAGACTCCATGGATGGTTGAGTGGTATTGTCCTCCCTCAGCAGAACCTTCTTGGCCTCCTATGTTGCCGAAGGGCAATCCTCCACCTCCCCTTTCTGGGGTTGTGGCCTATGATTAAGTTATTTTTATGAACATGAGATATATGTAATGTTTTGGTGTTGTGTTTTTTTTGGTGTTGCAATGTGACTTTTGTTTTTCTATTGATATGTTTTGAGTTGGTGTTTTACTCTGGGAGGGAGTTTGAGGCTTGCATACCAATCAACTACTTTACTATGTAACATTTTGTATATTATTATTAGATTAATAATAGTCATGTTGAAGCATTCCAATAACAAAAAGAAAATAATCTAAAACAAGAAAAGAGAGAGAGAGAGAGAGAGAGAGAGAGAGAGAGAGAGAGAGAGAGAAGCAAAAAAGAGGCTTGAAAATGGTGATAGTCAAGCTCCAAATTTATAGGGTTTGTGTCTTTCCCAAAGATAATCTTCCTTCCAAAAACCAAGATCATTGTTGTAGCTTCTCTATACTTCCCTCCACTCCTCCCTATATCATGTGCCTCCTCCTCCCCAACTCTTGGGTATGGAGCATTAATAGAGGTATGGAGAATCCTATCCCTATGTCCACTAAGGATTTTGACAATTGCATGGCTTCTTCCATGACAAAACAATGAAGGGATTCCTTCATTTTATCTATCATTCCCATATTTGGGCTTCAACAAATCCAAATAATGCAAAACCCTAAACAACTCTTCCAATACCGACATTTGAATGAAAACTTTGAATGCCCTAATCAAACTTCCTCCAAAGCCAACAAGAATAAAATGTGAAATAATTTCAATAGCCAAAAATTGGTTAAAATAAATCAACATAACATTGTCTTCACATTATCACATCTCCTAGATTGTAAAATGAGGTCCAAAAACATTCCAACTTCATACCCTTTACATGTTCTTATAATAATAATAACTTTGTTATAATATTCATACATACTTAACATCACAAAGACTTTAAAATCAATGTTTTATCTCTTATGTAGCTAGTTAGAGCTAGCTACCAAGTTAACATTTACAAAGGCAATCTTATCCAGACAAAAATGACTCCAACTCAAAGAGGACCATCAATACCCAGGTAGAAGAAAACTAGTTATTATTGACACTAACCAAAACATAATCTAATGATGACATCAAGCCAACTCTAATTTGAAGTTATAAAACTCTCCCAAAACAAGGTTGAAAAATGCTAAACCTTAACATAAGCATCCAAATCAAGAGATATATAAGAACATCCAAAGCAAAATGATAAAAGAAGCAAAACTCATGCAACCATGATCACTGACCATAAGCACTAGCACTATCATGCAACACTAAATGCAAAGCATGTCAACATGAGAATTCATAAAGCATTTACGATTCTCATGTGTAGGATTCTTTTTCCTCGGTCACCTCTCGGGATTAGGTATCCCTCTCTTTGATGATACTTTTCCTCATAGTCTCCGAAGGATGTTCCTACAAATGCATACGAAGCCAAATAACTTCCTATATAATTGTAACAAATTAAATAACTATCTAAGCAATAACTAATTATACCATAAACTAAAATCGATTCCATAAAAATCTACATCATTCAATGGAAAAAAAAAAATGGAACAAAATTATTAATAATTTTATTATCATTTATTTAATAATAAAACAACAGTTCCATGAAAACTAGGTATGACAATGGCTGACCACCTTGTAAGCATTTCATTGTCAATATAATAACCACGCAAGTGTTCAATGCTTACAAGAAGATTCACCTGAATTCCAATTATTTCTTCCATGTTATAAGGACCTCAAAATTCTTCCCAATTGGAAGGGAAAGATTTGAAATCTCCATATGAAAAGCAATACCATCATAATCATCAATATGAGGTCGTGCATCAGTTTTTACTCTCTTCACAGAAAATGGAGCATCATTTACAGATCTTCCATCCACAATAGTTGCTATTGCTAGCTTTCTTTTTCCTTCCTCCCCACCAAAAGCTGCAGTAGCATTAGAAACATCTGCAACAGAAGCAGCAGAAAACTTCAATCCCAAAACTGTAACTCTCTGAAGAATCCATCCCTCTTTATTTGCAAACTCCCCCATTTGGACTACTGATCTGAGCCTAACTCCTGCCTCTACAACATTTGCATAAAACTCTACATAAGTCGATCTGCCACTCTCTACTTTCATTTCCAAATCCTCTCCGTTGTCCAAATATAGCTCTCCATTTGCTTCCATCTCACTGCCTAGAGCTACTACAAGACTAAATGGGCTTTTTCTGGCTTCCCTTGTTGTCATACCCATTTCTTGCATAGGCAATATGGTGCCTTCATATACATGAACATTGATGGTATCTAATGGAGCTTGAAGCTTTACATATGCACCACTCTCCACTGTTATTGAATCCGAAACATTAAACAAATTGTACCATGTCCCCTTTGGAAAATAAGCATCCACAGTCCTTGATCCTTCCTTCAAAACAGGGGACACAAGAATCCCTTTCCCTAGTAGAAATTGGGTGCTGATTCCCAATGTGTTGGTATCATCAGGGAAGGTAAAAAATAGAGGCCTTGCAATTGGAGATCCTTTGGTATGTGCTTCAAAAGACAATGTGTATATGTATGGAAGAAGGCGATATCTCAGACCTAATGCTTTCCTTGCAGATTCTGTGACAGTTTTCCACAAGTAAAGCTCTTGTCGAATTGTATACTTGTCCGAATGATCTCTGGCAAAAGGATAAAATGAACCTAGTTGAATCCATCTATTACAGAGCTCTTCTGTTGTGTCTCGCGCAAAACCACAAATATCAGCACCCACCATTGGGACTCCAAACAATCCGAAACTTAGCATTGTAGGTATGGTGTACCAGAGATCATCCCATGTTGCAGCATTGTCTCCTGTCCAATGTGCAGCATGGTTTCCAGACCCGACAAAGGTAGAACGGCTCAATATGAATGGCCTCTTGTTTAGTACTGATTTTAATGCCTTGTTGGTCACAATGACCTCAGTGAGCCCATATAGATTATGTGCATTGTATTCCAAGATATCATTATAGTGAACTGCACTGGCAGCCATGGTTTTGAGCCACAAAGGTCTCCGAGTTCCAGAAGCATTGATTTTGTAAGGAGGATCGTCCCACATGGTGGCATTGGCATCACTGCAAACTAAACAGCAATCTGTCTGTGCATATTTTCTTGGGCAGTCCGAGTCCTTTGGCAACGAACATGTAATCCCGGGACAGAAGTTGGAAACCTCATTCATATCAAGCCAAAGGCCATCAAATGGAATAGTATTGTGAAACTCAGAGATTTCATTTTTCCAGAAAGTTAAACTCTTGGGGTTCAGAAAATCTGGAAAATACACTGGACCTGGCCATACTTGTGCAAGGTAAGGAACACCTGCTTTTTTCACAAAAATGTCATTTTGTATCCCTCTCTGAAATGTTTTGTATGTTTTATTTACGCTTATTCCTGTCCAGAAAAAGGAAATGGTATGAGTGTTATTCTCATATAACTTGGTCACTTCTAAGTTCTGATTTTATCATATAATTAGGAACAAATACATGCAACGAAATTTCATTACAACATTGGGTTAATTCATGCTGAAAATTAAGATTTTGCATTACCTGGATCAATTATGAGAACATATTTCTGCCCGTTGGCATGGATTCCGTCAATAAATTCTCTCATTTCTTTTTCAGGGAAATTAACAGGGTCCAGAGTGAAATCCTTGAAACCGTCCATATAATCAATGTCTGTCCACATGACTTCAAGAGGTATTTTTGCTTCGGCATATCCAGCTACAACTGATTTAAGGTCTGAAATGTTTTTATATCCATATCTGCATTGGTGAAAGCCTGTACAATTGAATCCAGATATACATATATATTACAAATAGTGGACATTAGAAGTTGCAACTTCATAATAAAATTATTTCAATAACATAACTTTCTACTCTTGTGCAACTGCACTGTATGGCAGAGCATCCTTGTGCCCCCTTTTAGAGTAATTTTAGGAGCATGGCCCTTCTTATAACTTGCATTTAGGATACATCTTACATTTCTATGCCAATTTTCCTTTCCAAAATTCTGCTAATGTGAAATATATTCCATGCACAAGAATTTCGCAAATCTTAAAGGAATTTAGCAGGCTTTCCACAATTTGATGCTGCCAGTCCTGCACAGGAAGGACTGAAAAAGACAGAAAGAACAACATTGTGCACACATAACCAGAAGGAATTCAAGGGGACTAACAGAATACCTAAGGAGTTCGTGACCTGGGAAATACTTCTATTTGAATAGATATCACATGTCAAATTGATCTTGATTGGATGGGGAATCCGGTGGATTACTGTTATAGGCTAAAGCGATTTAATTAGCATAAAATAAAAAGTTACAACTATCTGTGCTGCATACTATTAGATAGTAGCAATCTTTTCTCTTTAAAGAGATGAAGTTATCAGTCACTGTGCTGCAAATTATCAAATGATAGCAATTTTTGGGAAGAGATCAAAAGTCACAAGACTCTCTTTCTTTTATTTATGTTCTCTTTTTTATATTACAATTTATAAATTGTATATCTATCTGGTTGTGTTGTAATGGTAAGAAGGGATGTATGCAATATCTTCCATTACTTAATAAAAGGCCACCACATGATAAAAGGCTGTCGGTTTGACCTGTGGCCTGGTGATGTCCAGGTAAACAATGAGGGGCAAAAAATATTTCTATCGGCTTAAAATTTCTTCTGGTTTTTGTTCTTCTACTTTTTTCTATCACGACATATTTGAACGCGATTTTCTCCAAAAACATTATTTTATTTAGAGTATTTAACATAATAAAATAATTCATAAGACTTAACCTGAATTTTCTTAACAATTTTAGCCAAAAAAAATTAAGAAATGCATGGAATCATATATATTAATACTTTTATAAAATCTCAACAATACTCTTAAAAAACAATTAATTAACAGCAGGGTCCCATGCTGCATGATAGCTAATTATTTTGAAGAGGGAGAGATTTACCTTATGAGTAGTCTCATACTTATTAGAATTTTGTGTAATTTTACTTTAAAAAAAGTTGTCTGAAAAAAAAAAGAATAAATTTGATTGGATACAAGTGTATAATTAGCAACCAAAAAAATAAGAGCAGCGATGCAAATATTCAACCCCCTACTGCTTCTCACCCTTCAAAAACTTCTTTCTAAATAGTAGCTGCTCTTTTTAAAGTACGAAGATTTTATAGGCAAATTTTTAATTTTTAATGATACACTAAACTGCAATACCCAAAATTATAGAAGCAGTCACCCCAACATAAGACCCCTCTGTAATCCCCAGCATAGGACCACTACCTTAACTTCACAAAAAATAGTTGTGTTCAAAATGATCACAGAAACTGCCACCAGGTCATGTTGTAATTTGAAATTTTTGGTCCTAATATACAAAGTGGCCTTAAATTCAGGATTCTGATGTAGCTTCCCAACAAGAAGCCACGGATGAAGCTCACTCCGTTATATAGTTTGACAATTTTGAAAGTGAATTTTATAAGAGACTACTCATGACAATTCATTGCCATTTTAACCCCAAATTTCATACCCTAAGGATGGATGTATTATTCTGGTAAACCACCTTGCCATGTAAGTGGCATACTAGACAAAGCTAACGATCTCAATTAAGTCCCAGATACCTCAGAGGAACTGGATAGCCACACCTATTAGATCCATAATGCCAAAAAATCTGCTGTTGGAAAGGAAAACAGTAGGAGAAAAATATTCTTTTTTAAGAAGACTTTTACAATTGATGAAATTCCTATTTGAATGAGGCGATCCCAGATCTGATGTTTTCGCCTTTACAATAAAAAACACACTTCTCGTCTCTCCTAAAGAAGCAGCAATCTCACAATGTGACCAACTTCTCGAGTTACAGGGACTTGTGCTATTAACTAAGGTGGGTTATTTTCTCCATCCCATAAACTTTCTGTGGTGAGATTGGAGACTGAGCGGTCTGCATATAGCCCATTAATCCATCAGAGAAAGGGTGAAGAGGTTCTGCAGCCTGATACTTCCACTTATGGGAAAGGAGGAAGAGCTTTGCTGTTTATACTGAAATTTGGGTAAAATCTTGGGAATTAACAGTGTATTAAGGAATGAGAACAGAAAACCATCTAAATTCCATTATCTATCTCATTTGATTTGTCAGAGGTAGTCTCTAAGTAGGAAGCATGCCTAGATGATGGATAATAAGCCTTGATAGTAGTCATCACAAGGATGACGCCAACAGATTAGCATTATAGGTTGACAGCAGGAAGACTGCTGTACCACAGGCAGTTGAAGCTTGATGCCATGGAATATCAAAAGGGTCACGAGACTACAAGGCCTCTGCGATTCCTGGACTGTAACTGTTTTGTACTTGTACAAATGCATATATTATATTCAGCTAAAGGGTTTGGTTACTGGGATTGATAATTATACTCTTTGAGCCAACGCCTGCCTAATTGGGTAGGGCAACCCCTCTTACCAGATATGCAGAGCTGACAGCCTGACACTTTTGGAATTTTACTGTTCTCAAGGGGGGGATGATTCCTCCTGCAATTAGGTATAACACTAGGGTCACCGGATCGTGCTAGGGGAGAATATCTCAGCAGCCAAGCCTCCAAATAACCCGAAGTCACTATTTTATCCATGAGCCTAACCAGCTCAAAATCAAATTTGAGAACCAAAGTCACGTACAGACTATTCTTAGGGTTAATAAAATTGCTAAACCCATTGCTCCCCACATTCTCTGTTGTGTCCTCTACTTCAGGATGTGATGAATGCTATTTTTATACTGCACAATCTGCATATTGGTTCTAGAATAAAGTATCATAGCAATTAATACATTTTTAGAGGGAAAGCTAAAAACATAAATGAATAGAAAGGGTTGTCATCCAACTGGTGAGGATTATGGTTGCTTATATCCATCTCCAGGGTACAAATCTCTCTAAATATAGATACGGAGAGTCAAATTGTTAAGGCCAGAATCGTGTCCTGAGTGATTTTGGTGTGAATGCCCTTATTCGTAGTTGCTTAGTTCAAGAAGCTCGCTGATTTAAATGTCTGCTTACTCAACATTGTAAATCAACTATATATTTATTTCCTAAATACAAACAGAAATACCCACATTCTATGTAATTCAGTAATTCCATGTAATGCCTTCAAGCATATAATTGAAAAAGGAAAAATCACATAAATAAGAAAAGAACATCTTACCAAAAGACCAGTATGGCATTGGGGCAGGCCTACCCACGAGGCCTGTGTACTGCTGAACAACAGATAGGGGAGACGGACCAGAGAAGAAATAAAAGTCAAAAACTCCTCCAATCACTCTATATGTCAAGTAGTTTCCCCCATATTCAATATCCATGCCATTGCTATTAAGCAACAAAACTCCATGAGCAACACCCCCTGCTCTCACATCCATATAAAATGGATGAGACCCATACAAACCCAGATACAGATTCACACTCCCAATGTCCAGATTCCAGAGAGTATACTGGCTTCCATTCCTGTTTAGCATAAATCCAGGTCTGGTGCTCTCCCCCAAACCATACAGAGAAGCAGTTGAAAGAAGGCCAGTAGATATCTCCAAGTACTGGTCTTTGAGTACCATGTTCCCAAAGGGATAATCATTGCCTTGACCTTGTGTAGAGGAATTGAATAGGACTTCTCCATTGGAACTCCTTGTAACTGCAAACCCAAATGGGCTTTGAGTGTACGAAAACTGCAATTCAGGATCATCGTTAGCACCATGATCACCATCATCATATCTGCCCACCACTTCTGTGGGGACCTCCCACCTTTGTTTTTCAGCATCAGTGATATAAACTCTTAAGCATTCATTGGATTCATACCTGAAAAAAGTCCATGACATTCATCACTGTCAGATAAGCCATAAATTTCTCTTAAAAAATATATATATGTGATTAAGGATTTTCTTTTTATGAAATATGATTTTAGGTTACTTGACTAGCAGTTGGAGGCGTTGGATATCTGGGCCATAAAGGGAATTATTGCTGATGAGCTGCAGTTGGGCTGTTAAGGATTTACCATCTGGCGCTTTTGTGATTGAAGTCAGAGTATAGCCTGATCCAATAGCTTGGCAGGCCAAAGGTAAGAATAGAACTGGTAAGATTGTGAAAAATAAAATTATGAAATATGCCCACATTCTTGTTATGTTAGTTTTTGATGACACAAAAACAGGACATGACAATGAAGAAAGAGGATTTGCTATTTTTATAAACTAATACAGGTAGTCAAGCCTTGTGAGCTTCCTCCAACGATGCAACTATGGTTAGGAGTCACTGTCATCTGAATAATCCACCTTCAAAACTGCTGAAAACGTCATAATCATAAATCTGGCATACCTAGATTTTCATCCAACAATATTTTAAAAAACAAATGTAAAGTAAGTAATTAAAAATTAAAAATTTATTGAGGAGTTGTACCTACATTTTCAGCTAGCTATATTTTGAAACACATTTGTAAAAGTAGTTTGGAACACAATTCAGTCCCCACCATTAAGTAGTTGATGGTTGAAGATGGTAATTTATTGGTTAAAAATGTTCATCTTTTAATCAAATTAAATAAATTAGTTAAAAGATTAATTTGAAAATAAATTTATTGTAATATTTATGAGTATTAAAATTGAAATTTGATAGTCATATAATTATATTTATATTTTTAGTTATAGTTACATTTTAATCATAATTATATATATATATTATTAATCATAAAATACATTCAATTATTTTAAGATAGTATTAGATATAAAATAACACTGACCTAAAAAATTATAAATTATTTTATTATTATGAATTATATTAACATTTTAATAGTAAAATTGAATAAATAATTATCATCAAAAAAATATGTCAATCAAAAAATAACTATTTTATAGAATTTAGAATCTTTTTTTGAAAATTTTTTAAAGATAAAAACGTTAAAATTAATATTTTAAAATAAATATATTTAAAATATTCATACTAATAATATAAAATATCTCAATCTAATTACACAATGATGCACTTGATTATAATTAAAATCTTATCTCAAAAACCAATTCTAACCCTTAGAAACTATACCTTATCTGACTAGGATGTATGTGACATAAGAATATAAACAAAAAATAAAATAACTTTATAGAAAAAAGTAGTCTTTATCTTTAAAAAATATATGGTCTTTATCTCTCCTTCCGTATGTCTCATTCATTTAAAGCTAAAATATGTTGGGTGACTATTCCACTAGAAGCTAAAGGATAATGGCTAATTATTCTACTAGACCTCATGTCGATCCTTTTTTAAAAGCTTTTAGGTACTAAAAAAGCTTTCAGGGACAAGTAGTAAAAATCTTCTTTAATATGGAATAGAATTAGTTTAGCTATAATTTTTATATGGAATAGAATTATTCTAGTTGCAGTGAAAGGTAAATCATAGTCAGTGGGATCGTTGGACAAAATTATTCATGTTTCATTTTTTCTATGAAAGCTTCATCACTTTTACAATTTATTTGTAAGGCTTGACAATATACTTGTCACTTCTTAAAATGGAAGGATGTCTTTTTGTAACGTGGGTTCAACTTTTCCATATCTTCTATTTAGTGGAATAAACATATTTGTTATCAGGGCTAGCCCCTTACCTTAAGTTATCCTAAACAACGTTATTTTCTATTTAACAAGGGAGCTTGTTGTGTTGGAGATTTTTGGGATTTTTTTTACATTGAGTTGGTTACCATAGCAAACTATTAAAACTCGATTTTTTTTTATGAATCACTGCTTTAAGTGATGATTTTTAGCTAAGAGCCAAAAACTGAGGGGTATTCATTCCACCAAAGTCACCCAAGGCACGATCCCGACCTCATCCCTTTTCGCGTGTCAGGATTTGCTAGCAGCAAAAATTGATCTTTGATGGGTTATTTGTGAGCCAAGCAACTTCACCAGTTGAACCAACCATTCACATTAAAACTCAATTTGGCCCGAGTAAAAAATATAAACCATTTTTAATCTCTTGTAGTCCTTGGTGCCTCCGAAATTATCCATGAAATTATGTACCCCTATCCAATGTCATTTTTTCAAACATTGGTTATGGTTGGCTTCTTATTCTTTTCTTTTTTTTCTTTAAAAAAGATATACTTCTAATTGCTTCCTAACTTGTCTTTAAAGCCTCACTTAAATAGTAAATGGAGCTACAGGGTCAGTGAAAGGTATTGGATAAAACTCACTGCTCAAATTTGGAAAACAAAAGTTGATTTTGATGCTCAGTTGATGGCTTGGAAGATACTCCATTGCAAACTGCCCATTGGGGGTAGGTTAAAATATATTATGATCCACCCTATCAAGTGTCCCTTTTATCATCGACATGAAAGTATGAGACATATTTTCTAGGGATGCCCGTTCGTAAAAAAATAATGGAATTCAATGTTTTGTGACTTCCTGCTATTTTTGGACATAAGCTTAGATGGAAAGAGGCTTTACTAGGGGTTGGATTACATGATAATGTTATCATTGATGGTGTTAGACATGTTATTTTGATGCTCCTCTGGAAGAACAAATGCAAAGCAATTTTTGATCATAATGATCACTAGGATTTTGTAGTTCTAAGGCTTTGCTTTGATGTGATTTTTTGTCTTGCTTCCTTTTTCTCTCAATGTCAAGGAGAATCAAAGAAGAATATAATGGTGGATCTCCAGATTCAACAAATCAAACACCAAGTGAACTCGCTATTGATTAACAAGAGGATTTGTATCGCCCAAGAATTAAAATCTCTTTTGCACGATAGTTGACAGGGCTTTGTTGTGGTTGTTTATCCCTGGATTAGCAGACTTTATGATGTGAGATGTTGTAATGTATATCTTGTACCATGTTTATGTATGTTTTAGATGGCTTATGATTGCTACCAGTAGTATTTTATATATAATCTTAGCATTGTTATTGCTTTCTAATGGTTTTCAAATACTACCAATAGCTTCTTACTTTCAAGGGCTCTTCTGAACACTGAATTCTTGATGTACTTTTGCATTTATGTCAATATAAAAAAAAAAACTTTTCCACTATAGATTGGGTGGTTGGAGGTAAGGACTAAATTTGATGATAAATCTTGACACTTATTATTTTATATTGAAGATATAACAAAATTATAAGGTATAATAAACAATATTATTGCTATCACAAGTAAATTTTAAAAAGAAATAGTTTATAAATAAAATAAAACCAAATAAATAAATTGCCCTTCGAATAGAATATAGTTCATAATATAGAGGAAACATTAATGAAAATATTGACATTTATAATAATCCTTATTATTTTTTATCATCCACCCAAAATTTTACCTTTCATTTGTTACAATCTAAAAAAAATGATTGTATTTTACGACCTAAAAGCATAAGTACAGTCATACAACGATCAAATTTAGTCCTTAGTTGGGGATGCCAAATAAACATCATAGAAAGATTGGATACATCTATAAAGTAAATAGGAAGCTTGTTACATGGAGTTGATGTTTCATTTAGGACAGAACGATGAACTAGAATTACAATGAGAATGTAGATTATGTCAATTTTTACAATGAATCTTATAGCATATGATTGTCATTCAAGCAATTATGTATAGATTGTTTGCTTGAGTGCTAGTATTAAAGGGAGCATCACAAGGAATCAACAATGAGCATGTTGGCAAATGAATTTTTGTTCCAATTACATTCATTTTATGCCTAAAATCATGTTTCTCCAAAAAAAAATTTCTCTGATGTAATTCTTTTCATGTATCTCTTTTGTTGTGATATCCTCTTGCCTATTTGATATTGAGATGTTTTTTCTATGGATGATAGTAAACAGTCTCACTCGCTCGTTCATAAAAAAATAGCCCTACATTGGTTGGTGGGTTTGGTCGGCAACAACATATAAACTTAATAAACCATAATCATTTTAATATTGGGATGATGTTAGGACCCTTCATCCTAACCATCTAGTGCATGTTAGGACCCTTTATCCTAATCATCTAGTGGGGGTTGGTGGCCACTCAATATTACATAATGGTAGTTGGTGTCCATTGTAATAATCCCACATTCATGGGGAGTAGTAGTTAGTGATAAATTAGTATAAATAGGAGTCTAGACTCGTGAAAAGTCATCCACAAATTGTATTGAATTGAAATTGCTCAAAGGAGGTTCCCCCTCGAAGAAGCCAACAATAATTGTAATACAATTTTAATTTATTTTAATGTCATTCTATTCATTTCCTAATTTAATTTCACACATTCGCAATCTAGTTATAATTTGGTTTAAAAATGATTTTATCATCTGTTATTAGAGCACTTTACAGGGCTAGTTTTAGTAGTAGTTTCAGTAAATTAGGGCTATTTACTTCTATCCACTGTACGCTCTCACCTTGCCCTAATGGGATCTTAGTGATCAAAAAGTGGAAACATAGTTGTGGCACTAAGCTTTCACAGTAGAATGTCATCGCTACGATCTAATTTTTAATACCAATCATCGCTATGAGCTGAGTTTGAAAAGTTGTATATGTGTCGATATCTGAAGGTTTATTTGCAATAGTCCATCATCATTACAAGCTGAGTTCTAAAACATGTCTGTGTGCATTAATATTTTTCTGTGCATGTTCCTCAACTTATTGTGTATGCATCATCTATTCCTGATGTAATGTTTATAACAAGAATCTATGTCGTCAGTTGTGTACTACATCTTCAACATCAAGCTCCAATAAGGAATTTTATTTTTAATTTGAAGATTATTATTTTTTATCTAAGTTGTTTGTATAAACTCCAAATTTCAATTTGATTTTTTCCATACAACTAATCGATCTCATCGTAATTATAATCGTTTTCTATAAGCTCCAAATTTTGATCTAATTTTAGCCATACAACTAACTAACCTCATTGTCATTGTAATTGTTTATTAAAAAAAAGTATAGAAATTTTTCGGAGCCCATAGGTAGAATACACCATTCTGAATTTATCGTTACACTGGTCATTTTATTAGGTATTTCAATTTTTTTTTTTTTTTTAAATCCATACAAAAAAACAAAAATAAAAATTTCGCCTCTAGCCCAAAAGTAATGTTTTTCCACTTATGTAGAAATTACACCATTTTGATCATCTTATCAAGACGACCAATTTAACATATAACTTCACTTAGCCTTTTTCAGCACCTCCCATACCTCTAGTAAATGGTTTTCACTCATGCAACGACATACACCATGACACATGAAATTGTTGAACTTCATAAAAAAAATTGAACTATGATTGTTTAAGCTAAATGATCACATTCTAGGCCTCCATGTTGAAAATTGATCACTCTTAACTAATGGGAATCATCAATCAGATGAAATTTTTTTCTCCCAAACACCACTACATGACCCTATACTAGATTTTCCCAAATTTGAGATATTGAACTCACTAGCTAGGTTTACCATGCAAAATAATATTTCAACCTACATCACACTGAGGGGGGAAAAAAAGGTACCTATTGCTTCATTCCACTTAGAGAAAGAAGTTATCCATTGGTACAAATGATACTGCAATTCAAATCTAGAACTAACTTGGATTGGTTTTCCCAAACTCTCACTAGTGTGTTTTGAGCCTAGTGCCTATGATGATTTCATAAGTGCTTTGACTAATCTTTGTCAAACTAACAAATTTTAGGAATATCAAATAGAGTTTGAAAAACTAGCCAATCAGATTGCTTCAAATAGAGTTTGAAGGCCTATATGATGATATTTTCAAAAGTTGCTTCATCAATGGCCTCAAGGATGTGATTTGAGCCAACATTAAAATATTTAAACCTAAAACTATGATGGAAATCTTGGGCTTAGCTAAGCTCATAGAAGATAAAATTCAATCACATTGTCATAATTCCAATTGGGCACCCTCCAAGCCATCTTCCTTCAAGTTCCCCAACATAAACCTCCTCTCAAGGCAACACCCATCAAATATCTCACTGAAATATAAATGCATGCACATCACAACAAGGGTTTATGTTATAATTGTGATGACAAATGGGCTAGGGGTCACAAATGCATCAAATAAAAATTATATCTACTCGATGTTGATTCCACACTTGATATATAAAAATTGAGGATGCGATCCAGAGTAGTAAATTGAAGATTCAAGGCCCTCAGATTCACTTCCATAAATTGCCATGCATGCCTTGGCAAGGGTAACCACTCTACAAATAATGTGTGTAAAAGGGGTTTTTAATAAATAACCCATAAGCATTATTATTGATTCAAATTGCACTTGTGACTTCATTGACCCTCAGTTGGCTAAGTAGGAAAATTATTTTATGCACCTTTGTTCTAGTTTTGAGTTAATGATTGTCAATAATGAAACATTTCCCTACAAGGGCAAGTGTCACAATGTTCGCAGGTCAGTGGGAGATTATAACCTCAAGACCAACATGATTTCTTTTCCCTTAGGTGGATGTGATGTTGTTCTGGGAGCACAATGGCTAAAAACTTTTGGACCCATTCTTTGGGATTTTTATGAGCTATGGATGTAGTTCTCTAAGAATTGACATCAATATACACTAAAATAAATTCTTCTTGGATCCACTAGTATCATTAGCTCTCATCTCATGGAGAAACTTCTTTAAAAGGATTCCACATAATAGTTTCCCAAATATTTCTCTTCACATTGGCTCCCCAATTGATTCTAATCAATCATCAGACTTGTAAAATATTTTGGCTAAGCATGCACTAGTTTTTTAGGAATTAATAGGATTGTCACCTTGCTGACCTGAAGACTATCACATCCAAATTTTTATTGGTAGTGTACCCCCTAGCATTCATCCATACCACTACCCCTTTCTTCAAAAGGCCAAGATTAGGAATATGGTTCAAGGCCTCCTACAAGCAGGAGTTGTTTGGCCCAACACTAACCCATATTCCTCCCTAGTCTTGATCATTCATAAAAAAATATGGCTCTTAGCAAATTTGCCTTAATTTTAGAGAAATAAAAAAACTATTAGAGTTACAATAAATGAGAGGGGGGTGAATAAGTGATGAAATATAATCCAATTCAATTCTTAAATCTTAACCATTCAACACATAAAATCATGATGCATACAAATTAACCATTGTAATGAACAAGGAAGATATAACAAGATCAAGCACATAATACATGATATATGTGGGAAACCCTCTTGTAGGATAAAACTATTTGAACATTGCAAGATGGACTATAGTCCTATTATAACAAGCTCCAAATTTAGACCAGCACCAATTGATCAAGGAACACCCATCCTTTAGTTTAGTGAGACACTCATCCCACAAGGAGGAACCAACCCCATAGGCAACCAAACACCAACCCAACTTCCTTGATATGATCTCCACTTTTGATATGATGTCTTCTAAACTTGATGATGGAATTCTATTACTTTCACTCTTTCCCCTTTACACTCTCACAAACTTTCACATTGAAGCCATGCATCCAAAACACCCGTTTGGATCACTCTCAAATAGCCTTTAGAGCTTACTCACTCAATCTACATCTTCTAAGCTTATTAGGTCCAATGACCTATGTCTTCACCTTCATAAAATTAATCAAATAAGCATGTATAATCCTCTTCTATCTCTGATGGTCCTCACTAACCTGTATCTTCTCTTTCAAAGGTTATCTCCATCTCTTGACTCCACACTATCTCAACTCTACCCCAAATAGGCTAATTATGCCTAGTATTTATACCATACACTCATCTAAACCATATTAGTCAACACAAATTATTACCATACTTGTTATACCTTTGAAATAGGTCTTCATACACATTACATGGGTGAAACACTCCACTCCATAGGTCATCCATAGTCGTTGAGACTCAAAACCTCCATTAGGCCTTAATGAGACCAAAAACAATTAGGCTTTCACATCCACATATTACTCTTACAACATATTGGACCACCTTCAGATTTTACCAATGCTTCAAACACATCAAACCTATCTCAAATATCCCCATTTCTCAATCTCATATGGGTCTATGCCACCTGGAACACCAACTCAATACTTGAACCTACCAATTAGGTCTCCTTGTTCTTCAGGTCTTCATACACAGAAAACACAATCTCAAACTTTTGAAGCAAATACTCAAATATTTCACATATCCATATGATTATATCACATGGGTAAATACTTCAAGACCTATGCAACACATCCATGTGATTTAGACACTTCAACATAAGCTCTAAACACTTAAATTAACTCTCTCAAAATGACCACTTAGACTAGTCACACACAATCAAAATACAGTTAAGCTATTTTGATTTCCATATCTGATCAGAGGTAAAATATGAAAACCAATGCCTTTTCATAATCCTTAAGGACTTATATAACATATCCACACTCATTTTATTCCTTAAATTTGCTCAGAACACCTTCAACTTACCTCTGCAAGATGGTTACTCAAATTATCAATGCATTCAACAAATATAGTCAACTTCTAAGCAATTATTCTCACTAAATATGGATTATTCAAAATTCCAAAATCTACTCAAATGGTTTTCATAGAGTCTAAAACACTTTTCAATAGTTATTTCATCTTGAAACATCAAAATACTATCAAGAACTCTTCAATTATCCTTCTCGAGTCACTTACAGAACATGGTCAAAGACACAATCAACTTTGGAGCTTAATAACTTTGACTGTACAAATATTCAGACCTTCTAATAAATTTTTTTGGATGTACCGTGAAGTCATCTTCAAATTTTATTTTTTTACTTTGTCATTAAATTCTTCATATATCAAAAGTTATGGCTCAAATACTATAGACTAGTTTTTCCTTTGTTAATTTGAATATTCAAATTCCAACGGTCACTGTGTATTGCAAAAAATTAAACCATGTGTCTTCATCTCATTTATCCTAGAAATTTGATCATATACACTCCATTGATCTCATTGGGGGTCTTCCTAACTTTACATTTAGTCATTGATTGTTGATTTTCGATCCATGCTATCGAGATTGAGACACTTGGCACCCTCATGTGCCTTTTGAGCACCTTGTTGTCAGTCCCTGCTCTTGTGCCACTTGGTAGTCTTGCATGCCTTCTAATCACCCTATTATTATTCTCCACTCTTAGGCCACTTGGTAGTCCCATGTGCCTTCTGAGTAGTGACTATTTGACTTGAATTGCACTGTCAATCTCCATCTACACAAATACTTGCATGTCGTTGATCTTTTATCAAAACATCATGATTGAGACACATGCCACTAGTATATGTAATCTTAGGAACATTTGACATATTAAATCTATATGCACTATTGGATCACTATCTACATGATCATATATTCACCATTAGATCTTCATTTGTCAGATTAAATGCTCGTCATTAGATATGTTAGGTTGTGGAGTTAAAAGCTTCACCAGGATGCAAACAGGAGGAGTTAGGGAGGTTGCAGAGTGTTTGCTGAGTGTTACAGTCACCGGCATCAGTCAGGAAAACCGACGTCATCAGGGTACATACAGAAGGCAACCAACGTCGGTCATGAGTCGGCCGGCGTCGGCACCCCCAAGCAAACAGGGACCGGCATCGGTCACCTGTGTGGTTCGGACTGAGTATTTTACGGGCAGTTAGCTAACGAACCAAGTGTTTGCATGTCAAGAGCCAAATTTAGACTAGAAGTTGTGGATCTAATTATTGTAATTAGGTGTCTAATTATTGTTTGCATGAGATCTATTTAAGAGACTCATTGGTTGTATTGTAAACTTGTAGCTAGAGAGTAAGAGAGCATATAAGCTCCTTCTGAGAGAGGTGAGCAATGGTGTGTTCCTCCTAGTGCCATAGTACCAAGAGTGGGTACTGGTTTGGAGAATCAGAGGGGTTCTTCATGTTTGTATGATCTTAGTCAGCAGGTGAGCATGGCTTATATTGGAGATCTACATTGGTGAGTAAGGTCTAGTGATTTGCAGGTAGCAGTAGAGAGTAGGAGATCTACTTGGAGTACGATTGTGTACTTGGTGTACTGGCAGCGTGTTACTGACTGGTTGGAGAGGTGAACATCAATTCTATATTTGAGTTGATTATTGGGACCGAGAGAGAGAGGGAAGAAGGTCTTGAGGTGTGGCGAACCTTTGAGGTGGAAGAAGAAGTGGCATCTTCTTTATTGTATTTTCTTCTAAGTATTTAATACAATTGTGTATTGTCTCTCAAATCCTATGTTGTTTCATATTTATAGTTACTTATTGATTCTGGTATAATTCCGTGTTTAGTTGCTAATACAAGAAGTAATCATATGTGCTCTAATTGAGGAGCAAGATCCTGACAAGTTGGTATCAGAGCTTTTGGTTGGGTTGACTAACAAGTGGTTCAGATCTAGTAGTGTTTTTGATTACAGGTCACTCACAGGGGTTTCAGATTGAGTGGGAGTATAGCAATGGCAGAATAAAGTAAGCTACGAATGGAGAAACTGAATAGCACGAATGGTCTAATTGATGGAAAGAAAGATTGTTGGTTGGTTGCAGATCAACAGGGAGGAGCAGATGTTGCAGGGGATGTTGCACAGGATGTTCTCGATAAAGTGGAATCTTGGTTCACAGATTCTTTTGCCTCTTTCCATGCAGCTTGAAATAGAGCATCTTTTCATGGGTATGTCTTTGGAGACTTTGGAGAGTTTTATTTAGGAGCTGGAGAGCCTTGTCAGATGATTGACGAAGGGGAAGTGAAGCTGAAATTGCAGACGTATGACACACAGTGGTTGAAGGAAGTCATGCAGGTACCAGTCTTGGAGATGAGTCTAATTTCTTCAAAAAATTTAGGTGATGAGAGATGCACTGTAACTCTCACAGCGGATACACTTGAATTAGATGGTGGTAATAAAGTAGGTATCCTTTATCTATCTACTTATATTGTTGATTCACCTTCTGTTGCAGAGATGTGGCTTCATAGGCTTAGTCACATATGTAGAAGGAGAATGCAGGTTTTGAAGTGGAAGTCAGATGTCTTTGACAAGCTAAAGAACTGGAAAGCCTTGGTGTTCATGGAGGAGATGACGGACAGAAATCAGGTGAGGGAACTGAATTATTCTGAGTAGAGTAGGGTTGATTTGATCAGAATTTTGATCCATGGAGAGCTCGTGGGTAAAAAGTCATCACTCACAAGCAAACACAGATACCGGCATCGATCAGAAGGAATCGACGTCGAACAGACAGGCACTGACGTCGGTCATGTGCAGATTAGCAGAGTCGGTGGTGTCAAGAGCAGGAACCGACGTTGGTCATATAGTAACCGACGTCGACAACAGGTACACCGGCATCGATAATAGGACCGACGTCGGCAGATAGGGTCAGTCACAGAAAATCGACGTCGGTCGGGAGCAGATTGGGAGATGGCCGAGATCGGTCACTAGAACGGATAGTGGGCAGACAACAAGCTGTCAACAAGTCTCAAACGCTCATATGGAGGTCAGAAAGGGTAAGTGAACCTCATATTCGTTGTTCACCTTCTTTATATTACTTACTGATGGTCGAGAACCAGGAAGATGTGAAGAGGCAATGCAGGTAGAATCCAGATACAGTGAGAGTTTGGCATGGATGAGGAGTGTGAGTCCTTGGAGAAGAACCAAACAGGTATTGTTGGTAGAGTTGTCAGCTGGAAGTAAGCACTGAGAAATGGATGGATTCCCATAGTTAAAGAAGAGAGTGGATGGATACGTGAGACGGAAGGCCAAGGTATATGGTCTTGAGGAAGCTGTAGGACAGTGGTACAGGTTTTGACAGGAGGATGACAAAGCATAGCTCTAGTCAATGTCAGTGTAACTATTGTGTTTGTTCTTACCAGGTGGATGATGAGTTGTGACATTATCCAGTTACTGTATGTGGATTGTTTGCTAGCAGGTTTTGTACATACAGGGATTTGTTGAGCTAAAAGGTAAGGTTAGTTCAGAGGTATGTCAGGGGGAATTTGGAGCAGCGAAATTCTTTGGCATGAGAGACATGGAGATTTGGTCTCCAGTGGGAGCTGATGTGAAGACGGTGTTGGCGAGGTTCATTATGCAGGATGAAGAATCGGTAAGCACACCAAGCGCTGGACAGTTCAAGCGGAGCTTAGAATAGGGTTCGAAATCACATGAGGTCTAGTGTAGACCTGAGTTTTCCCAAGCAGTGGGAGTTGTCAGAAAGTATGGAGCCAATTTGGGGAAGGAGTACTGGAGGACAGTTCAGTGGATTCTCAGGTATCTGAGAGGGATCAGCAGCAGGTTAACATGTTATGCAGGGTCAAGGACTTCACTACATGGATATGTAGGTTCGGATGTGGCAGGTTACTTGGATGACAGGAAAGGCATCACAGGGTGTGTGATGGTTGGTCTTCAGGATTGAGCTTGGAGAGGGATACAAGCCAGGAAATAGATTAGACGGGGTACAGATACAGGTATAGGTGCAGCTATTTATCTCCAAGTGGGAGATTGTTAGGTTGTGGAGCTAAAAGCTTCACCAGGATGCAAACAGGAGGAGTTAGGGAGGTTGCAGAGTGTTTGCTGAGTGTTACAGTCACTGGCATCAGTCAGGACAACTGACGTCGGTAGGGTACAGACAGAAAGCAACCGACGTCGGTCATGAGTCAGCAGGCATCGGCACCCCCAGGCAAACAGGGATCGGCGTCGGTCACCTGTGTGGTTCGGACTGAGTATTTTACGGGCAGTTAGCTAACGAACCAAGTGTTTGCATGTCAAGAGCCAAATTTAGACTAGAAGCTGCAGATCTAATTATTGTAATTAGGTGTCTAATTATTGTTTGCATGAGATCTATTTAAAAGACTCATTGGTTGTATTGTAAACTTGTAGCTAGAGAGTAAGAGAGCATATAAGATCCTTCTGAGAGAGGTGAGCAATGGTGTGTTCCTCTTAGTGCCACAGTGCCAAGAGTGGGTACTGGTTTGGAGAATCAGAGGGGTTCTTCATGTTTATATGATCTTAGTCAGCAGGTGAGCATGGCTTCTATTGGAGATCTACATTGGTGAGTAAGGTCTAGTGATTTGCAGGTAGCAGCAGAGAGCAGGAGATCTACTTGGAGTATGGTTGTGTACTTGGTGTACTGGCAGCATGTTACTGACTGGTTGGAGAGGTGAACATCAATTCTATATTTGAGTTGATTGTTGGGACCGAGAGAGAGAGGGAAGAAGGTCTTGAGGCGTGGTGAACCTTTGAGGTGGAAGAAGAAGTGGCATCTTCTTTATTGTATTTTCTTCTAAGTATTTAATACAATTGTGTATTGTCTCTCAAATCCTATGTTGTTTCATATTTCTAGTTACTTATTGATTCTGGTATAATTCTGTGTTTAGTTGCTAATACAAGAAGTAATCATATGTGCTCTAATTGAGGAGCAAGATCCTGACAAGATATTTATCACTGAATTAAATGCTCACCATAGATCTTCGATAATGTAAATTTGGCTTAGTATGGGAACCATTGCAATCTACTTGGAAGGCCAACTTTGCACCTTAATAAATTTTATTACACTTAACCTCATGAGCTAGAATTTGAACCACATGATCAAATTTCATAGGAGAATCCATCTATGCATCATACTACTCCTGAAACCTTCACACATGCAAAATATGACATCATCAAATTACTTATTTAGCCTTGTCTACCAAGATGATTACTTGAACCAAGACACTCATATGATTTCTCTGATGAATTCCTTTCACTTTCACAAGCACTCCAAGCACTCAAAACACCCCATAGGGCCTCTGTAACTTGACCATACCACCAATAACATCCACCATCTACCTATCTAAGTCAAACATTGAGGAACTATGTAAGAACACTAAAACACACTTTGCCATTATCATTCTAGCACATATGACACCTCATCAACATCATTGGTCACCTTGGAGACATTATTGACAAACTTCCAACACAAACTCACCATTAAGGACAAATTTCTCATTCCACTAATAGATGAGCTCCTAGATGAACTCCATGGTGATAATTTTTGTAGACACCTAAAAATGGTCATCAATAACCTTTAACCAAGTTTCAAACCAATTTCTACCAAAATGCACAATTTGGGCTAAAATCGCTTAAACGTACTAAATGGTTCGAGCTTGTCATAGACAAGTGTCGATTCAGGTTAAAGTGTCCCTAAATAAGACAATACATTTTATGTGATTGTTAGTTCTTACTAAATCATTTCAAGCAAAAATGCCAAAAAGCAATTTGACGCTTTAAACCACTAAATTCCTCTAATTCAAAAGCACACAACATGTGCATGTGTTATTTTGTATTGACAATGTCCTAAATGGGATATTGGTCTGTATGTAACTAACGGTGACTTCTTATTCCACTCCAATCAAATTTTGATCCAATAACAAGATATTTTGGCTAGTTTGATTAATTTATGCACCAATTTCCAAAGAATTGCACTAAAATGCATTAATCATGTTTAAAGGCTAAAAAATTCAAATCAAGAGCTTAAGTGGATTTTCCATGGTGGTTATTGATTATTTCATTATTGGAAATTGATTTTAATATTTGCATCATCATATGACCTCATTTTTTAGGAAGGCATCCATAGGCCATAAATGCAAAAAATATCTGATTAAGCCTTCTCATGCCTCATTAATGCCCCTTCCCCCTAAATCATGATGAGGATCTTTATGGATTTTATTTACATAATTAGATTAATTCATGACCACACATCTTCATCTTAAGATGAATGGTCATGGTTGATTCTAGCCCATTTGAAAAATAGAAGGCCTCACACTCATTTTTTTAAGCTCTCATAAGCCAAAGTTATCATGCCCAAATAGCCCCAATCCTATCTTGATGTAGTGTTATTATGCCCAAATATTGAGCCAAGCCATTTTTAGCTATATCAAAGCTAAAGCCAAGCATGAACATGATGTCAAGAGGAGATGGAGATAGCCAAGCCCCATTGATGAAGACCTCTTGAGTACAAAAAGAGAAAGCCACTTCAACAAGTCATTTTGGAGACACAAGGAAGGTAACAAGATTTATCTTTTATGTTTTAGTTGTGTTTTGATCATAGTTTTGTTATTATGCTCCTCCCTTTGATCTAGGTTTAAGGTGTTAGTTATTAGCGTGTTTTTTAGATTTGATTTCCTATACTAACACAATACTAATATCCCCTTATTGCAATTTTATTTTCACAAATGGCATGCCCAATGGGATTCTTCATGAACATGCAAACCACAAAATTATTTTGATCTTAGTTGTTAATTATGTTTTTATTTTTGCTTTGCTAGAGTAAAAATAACCCATAAATAATTAATAACTTTTTATACACTCAATAGTTTTTTCTAATTTTTTTTATGAGTATAACTAAATATTTCTTTAATATTATTTGAAATTTTAAAAACAAAACTCTATATATTTTAGCATTTATGATCATTTTGGTAATTGTCACTTTTATTTTCTTTTTTTTTGGTTAAAAAACATCTGGTACAAAGCTTGTAACTTTTTTTATTAATTATTTTGATCTAATTTTTAATATATACATGTACCTTGGAGTTATTGAAAACTTACCAAAATTTTATGACAAATATATATATATATATATATATATATATATATATATATATATATATATATATATATATATATATATATATATATATATATATTAAAAGTTATGATCAAAATACTGACTAGAGTTTTTTATGTTTTGTGTGTTCAATTTTATTATTTTTAGGCTTCTAACTTATTATTTGCATTTTTTCATAATTTTAATATTATTTTTTATGTTTTATTTATCTAATAAGTATTTTTGAGCATAACGTTTTTGCCTTCAGGTTCACAAGTGAAACACAAACCCCAGACCTTTTTCAAAGTTCATTTGCTCACAATTAAAAGTGCTTCTAAGCAGGGGGTCATTGTCTAACACTTTTAGGTTGAGGGGATGGTTTGAAGACAAATTTACATGTTTAGACTAGTTTCAAATTTTATCTTGGGCTTTAAAAGGAACTTAATCAAATCACAAATTTTGTTTTGGGTTCTAAAAATGAGCATCCTAAGTGTTGAACATCTCAAGTTGGTGTTGTAAAATGAACTTAGACTAAATATTACACATTTAGATTTTGGGCTTAAAACAAACTTAGATGTTATTTTTGATTAAGTTGGTTTTGTGAAAATATTTCAATTCTTGCACTTAATCCAAGGGGCCTAGTAACAAACAACATCACTTTTGAATTTGGTGTTTAAAAATCAAACTTTACCTGCAATTGTTTATTGATTGATTGCTTAGCAAAAAGGATAGCACGTGTATGCTCTCCCCCCATCCCCTATAGGGAACTAATGATATCAAAAGTGCCTTTCCATTACATTTTGTTCCTTAGTCCAAAGGCATAAAAAGAAAGTTACCTAGACTCTCCTCAAAACCCGTATGGTTTGGGTGATCTAAAAGTAACCCTAAAGTCTTTCTACCTGTCTTTATTTCATGCATCTTGGCTTATGAGGGGGACTTCATTACCTCCCACAAGTTATTTAAGGATGCTTTGACCCAGGGCTTCATATCCTAGCATCATCTTCAACCCCTCTCTATGCGGGCTATATAAATTGGGGGAGACTTATTAGGATGGTGGTTTGAATGGTTAAACCATCTTTGTTAATGATATCATGCTTGAGATGTATGATCATTTATAACATCGCACTACATTGAGCAATTAACAGATGTAGTGGTTGTGAAAAGGACAAGATCTTTTCATAACAAGCCATTTGATGCAGACTTAATTGATGTGTTGCTTCTCTTATGTGTGCAATGTGAAAGTTGGTACACATAAGATCCATCTAAAAATGTGCAAAACTTATAGTTTTAGTCAACTCCACTTTGTCATACCTTGATAGGATTTAGGATGATTACTTAGTTGTATTTGTCTATTTTTGGTCTTAGATTACTTGGTATTGATTTAAGTCACATTTTGATTGTAAACCAAATATCAAAACCAAACACATTGTCCACCAATTTCTTGAATAAGGAGGCGTTATTTTGTCCAAGCGAAAATCATCTTTGCCTTATTCAAATTATCATCTTAAACATTGTGTTTTATATCATCTAATTGGTGTAGTTATGTTGCTCATTTGAGTCTAGACCAATTGCCAATTTTTTTTTAAAGTCTTTTATTGATAGTTTAAATTCAAAATTGCACTTTTATAAGTTCATAAGGTTGATGCGTTAAATTGGGTTCACCATTTGCACTTGACTTGAGGGAACTTAGGTTCAATTTATCATTTGGATTGAAGGTCATTATAGACTTATTATCACAATATCATCATTATTGGACTTAGGTCATCTTATGCATTGTTTGCACTCTAAGTTCATGATTAGAATTTGTATATTACCATTCCATTACCATTTTTATTTTTACCATAGTAAACTGAGTCTTGAGTCCATTTGATACAACATATTTTCCTTAGACTTTTGCTAAACTTGTGTGTGTGTGTGTGTGTGTGTGTGTGTGTGTGTGATTTGAGTTAAGAGGGGTAACGTTACGCTACCCAAATTGTGTCAAACTCATTTGCCTTATAGTCTTTAAAATAAACTTTGGTCACATCTATTGAGCATTTTAACATTGTTACACTTCTCAAATTGTTTCATAGAATTATTTTCATAGAGTCCTTTTTTCCTAAATTTGAACCAGGTTCAAGTGTACTTTGTGGATCGTTTATATAGTGCAGTTACGCCATCCACTCTTGTCTAGCTTATTGGTTAAAAGAGTCTAGTTTGTGTCATTATTTGGGAGAAAATAATATATCTCCAAGTGCCTTTTGTTTCATATATCATACCAATTGATCAAGTTTGTGTCTAAAATCCAAATGCCTAGTTTATGCCCAAGTGTTTCAAATCTATTAAATCAAACATCTCACTTTGTTTTTAAAGTTTAACATTTGTGCTTGTTTTTCCAAAAGTCCTATCATGTACCTTTGTTTGAGCCTAGATTTTTATGCCGTGTTTGGCCAAAATACCTAGCAAATTTTTGTTTTTCTTAGATTAGACTCGTTTGAAACACTTTGATCCTAGAGTTTAGCATTTTGGTTTTTAGTCCATCAATTTGGCCTTTTTGTGTGAGACATTTAATGTTATAAATTTGATGTTATCTTATTTTATCACAAGTATTTTCACAAGACCTTTTGAAGATAAATCTCAATTCTTTTTACCTAAGTTAGACCAAGTTTGAACCTTTTATCTTTTTGGACATTGCTTTTTAGAGTTTGTAAAAATCTACCCTCTTTTGGTAGCGAGGCATTTACTATTTGTTCCAACATGTCTCCCTACACTCATAGTGGCATCATGTACAATCTTGGGATTAGTAATGTGGTCACACAAGAAGAAATGGCTCAATACCCCTATGCGGATGATGTTGTTTATGAGACGGATCCTTATCCATCTTATGACACTCAAACAGGGGCACAAAACCAGGATCCATTGGCTCACTATTTGGTTAGCATGCCTCCATACCTGGAGTAGGATTGAGAACAAATAGAGCAATACCTAGATATGGTACCTTCAGTTAGAGATCCAGTTCCTCAACAACCATACTATGTTTCTACCCCTTTAACATATGATCCTTACCTATTTGAGCGTCACTTATTAGAAAATATAGATGAGATTTTGGTTAGAGCTATAGAAGTAGGGACTAAGTTTTTAGAAAACTTCCCTCATGAGAAATTTTCAAAACTTGTAAAAATGCTTTACAACACACTTTAGAGTCAACATAATGAATAGGCTTCTTCTAGCAACCCTTTAGCTCTAGTACCAACAACATAATAGGACCCACATATGCTTGTCAAAGGAAAAGGTCTCATGGAGGATCACTTTATATAGATGCAAATAGCATACCAAACCTATCTAAACCTAGCATAAAATTTCAACCATATGACCATGTCAAATGCACCTCTTATTGAGTTGGCTCCTTCAACAAGAACCTTGATTGAATTGATAGGTCAAACAAATTAAGGTATAGACCCATTCACATAGAATACTTTGATTTGGGATATGTTCAATACCCTAATTGGAAAATAAGTACCTTTTGTATCTACATAGAATGGAGAGATAAACATAGTAAAAAATGTGCAAGTAATGTCCAATCTAGGCCAAAGTGGTGTAAATGCACAAATAACTAGTCTGCAACCAAATGTGCCTTAAATAAGTACCTTTTGTATCTACACAGAATGGAGAGATAAACATAGCGGACAATGTGAAAGTAATGTCCAATCTAGGCCAAAGTGGTGTAAATGCACAAACAACTTTATATAGATGCAAATAGCATACCAAACCTATATAAACCTAGCATAAAATTTCAACCATATGACCATGTCAAATGCACCTCTTATTGAGTTGACTCCTTCAACAAGAACCTTGATTGAACTGATAGGTCAAATAAATTAGGGTATAGACCCATTCATGTAGAATAATTTGATTTTGGATATGTTCAATACCCTAATTGGAAAATAAGTACCTTTTGTATCTACACATAATGGAGAGATAAACATAGTGGACAATGTGCAAGTAATGTCCAATCTAGGCCAAAGTGGTGTAAATGCACAAACAACTAGTCTGCAACCAAATGTGCCTTTAGTTAACACCATGAGTGGGTTTCCAATGTAGGGGGAAGACACTTCTACCTCTCAACCACCAATCACTACCCCTAATCCTATAGCATCTACTTCTTCAAGTATGTAACCTCAAGGATTAAGTAGCCAAACAACCACCAATGTCATGCCTTAAAACAACGTGATAAATATTACTCCACCACAACTGGTGATGACTAATATTCCATAGTAGTAGGCACCATCCAATGTATCAACACAACAAAGTCAAAACATAATTCCACCTTAACAAGGGGCAACCAATGTTCTATCTTGCTAGGTAGTAGTGAACATACCTATTTTATTGTAGACTAACATGTCGATCCAAAAATAAATGATGTCTAACCAAAAACATATAAATATTGGTCAGAGACAGATGTTGAATCTCCAACATACATCTACTTCCTAATAAGGATTCACACAACCTAGAGGTTATAATGTTTCTCAAGTAACAACTAGGCAACAAATGCCTTTTGTCCATAGCGTTCCACAAGCTCAATAATAGGGTCATGGTTCATAAGTTCCCCTAAATCAACAAGGTTTGACTAGTCAATATTAGGTCCTTATTTAAACTTAACTAGCAAAATACATAATTACCAACCATATCCTTCTCTCTTAGTCATAATTTACCCAAAACCAAGTCCATATACGAAACCCAAACTAGAATATCACACCATAACACATGCAATTCCATCAAACACATCTAAATCCATGTATACATATTTTGGATCCATCCCCCAACCAAACCAACTTTACACAACAAACCATACCTCCATTATACCCTAGTCAAAGTAATCTGCTTGTGACCGCCCATCCTCCACCTCAAACTAATGTTCCCTTCAATTTCCTAGCTCAAGAACTGCAATAAATGAAAGATGCCATTGCCACCATCCAAGCTAGGAAACAAACCAAAAATTTTAAGTTGGATGACATGTGTTCTTACCCATTCAACATGGAGTACTTATAGATACCATTTCCTCTAGGGTATGAACCAACAAAATTTGAGATATACAAGGGAAAGGTTACCCCAAGGCCCATTTGATAGAATTCTTTGTTGCGTGCTAGCCAGTGGCATATAATGACATATACCTTTTGTTTTTGTTTCCAAGGAGTCTGCAGGACAAGACTTATAGTGGTTTTTGAAGTTACCTAAGAATTTAGTATCAAATTTTGATGATCTTTCAGACAAGTTTGTGCAAAATTTCTCATATAATTTGGAGCATGAGATTTCAGTGGTTGACCTAATGCAAGCCAAGCAAAAGGTAGGTGAAAGTTTTTCAAGTTATTTAAAGTGATGGAGAGCACTTGAAATCTAATTTACCCATAGTCTACCAGAGAAAAAAATAGCCATTGTGTTTACCAAAAATTTACACCCTGAAAATCTTACCATCTAGAATTATAGTGTGCACGTACCTTTAAGGAGATAATTGACAATGATTTATTGATCGAGAAAACCCTTATTAATAAAGGGATCATAAAACTTACCTCATAAAATCAAAATACCAATCAAGTAAATGGATAGAACTAAAACTAAAATCAAGTCCAATCACAAGTGTCACAAGCCAATAACTATGAAAAACCCAAGCCATTCAAATACAACAAGAATGTTTTTATAAATGGATTAATTGAGTCATGACATGTCCAAATGGTGAAAACACCATCTGCTCAGCGCATGGAACATATGCAAATTACTCCTAACCAACAACCTTTTCAACAAATGCAACAATATTTACCCTTGCAAACCCCTCCTCCAAGGAGAATGGTGCCTACTAAATGCATTTTTAGTGACCTTAGAGAACCTTTTGAATTAATATTTCATAAACTTATCACCAATAACCTAATTATTTGACCTATACTGAAATATTATCTAGAGGGCATTCCTTATCTTTATTGGTATAAAGAAACTAAATTTTGTGAGTATCATCAGGTTAATGGACATAATTTGCGTCATTGTGTGCAAATCAAACATTTGATTCATAATATGTTGGAGAATATGGATATAACATTAGATGTTAGAGATTTCACTTCCAATCAGAACCTTGTCATCTATCAAAACCCCTTTCCACAACATAACAACCAACCACAACAACAACAATAATGGCTAGTAAAACAATATCAACTACCAAGATAGAATCAATAGAATCAACAATATTATAACCAACAATGTCAACCTTGTTGTCCCCAAAGTCTGTCACTCATTTTTGGGACAACACATGAACTATTTTTGGTCTTACAAGCTAAAAAACCTCTCTTCTCTTCTAAAAAAATTGTTATGAGCCTTCAAATTCTCTATTTTTCAAACTTTTTCAGCTAAGGGACCTTGCAGATACATTTCTACGGACTCCACAGGAAGAATTCTATGGACTCCATAGGCTTAAATATATGGACTCTACAGGATGATTTCTACGGACTCATATCTACGAACTCCACAGGCAAAATTCTATGGACTCTACAGGCTTAAATCTACAGACTATGCAGGATGATTTCTACGGACTCAAATCTATGGACTTTGTAGGCTTAAATCTATGACCTCTGTAGGTGGAACTACGGACTCTATAAGAAGGTATCTATGGACTTAGTTCTAGGGACTCTGCAGGAAGAAATCTACAGACTCAGTTTTTATGGACTTCAAGGCTTGAAAATTATAGACTATGCAGACTTAGTTTCTACGGACTCCCCCAATTCTACGGACTCGAATCTGTGGACTCTATAGGTTAGTTTCTATGGACTCTGTAGGAAAGAAACATGTTCTCAACACTTAGGCATTTTCAAATTAGGAAGTTCAAAGGAGTCTTTTGAAAGCCCGAAGAGTGCCCTTGCGGAGGGCACTTGGGAGCCAAAATTGACCCTTGCAACTTTTTTGAAAGGCAACCTTGGAGGTCAGACAGCGATTTTAGAGGGCAAGCGAGGAGCAGGTGGACCGTTTTAAAGGCCTAACGAACAAAGGAATTCCTTCAGGGGGATTTTTAGCAAAAAAATTGCTAAAGCAATTCTTTCAGACAAAAAGTCCGAAGGAATTCCTTCGAACTTTTGTTTGAAGGGAATAAACCTGACCAAAAGAAAAGCCCAAAGAAGGAAGCCCGATCGAAAGCAAGTGAGAAAGACATGAAGGAGCATTTCCTTCGAACAAGATGTTTGAAGGAATTCATTCAAACATTTTGTCTAAAGGAATTAGAGCCCGAAGACCGCCCGAAGTTGAAGGACTCCGAAGACCACCTGAAGGACAACCCCAAAGGGTAAATACCCTTACGGGGGGCTCTCACCAAATAAAATGAACCATTTCTCAAGAACCCGAAGGGAAAGTCCCCTCTGGGAAAGATTAAACGACAAAGCTGAAGGAATTGCCAAGGAAGATGACAGGCCTACAAAAGTCAAAGTCAAACATCATGAAATAACTATTGGGATCTGAACGTCTGATGACATCCCATAGCCATCAAATTTAGGGAAACCAACTAGCCATTGGCTTTCAAATGATGACAGGCCTGAAGACATCCAATTTGTAGCAATAAAGTATATGTTGATCTTTGCAGGCTTAAATGCGGACCCGAAGGCATTCAAAGACCTTCAGGCCGAAAGGAAGAACCGTTGAGAGGAGGAACCAAAAGAGCCAAAAAATCTGGGAACGTAGCCCTGAGAGCTCAGTTTCAAAAAAAGGACAAAACTAGAAAGGGAAAAAGATAGCCCGAGGGCTTAAATCATAGCAAAAAGAGGGAAAGGCCAAAATATCTACGCACTAGTTATTCCAATAGGTGGAACAGTCTGTAAGGTAGATTTTTGAGCCTTTAAACATTGAAGACATAGCCTATTTGTCTCCCTTGGAGTAAAGACAAAATGGACAGCTACATAGACATCAAAGGGGACAGACCAAATGATCCAAACCCAAGAGAAGACATTTGAGATGAAATGACACACCATAGTTAAGGTAGCCGCCTTGTTTCAGCATGGTCCTTGGACAAAACTAAAGATGCAATCAATGCATTGAATGCGACATGAGCCACCCCATGGAACAAAGTTCCAAGCTTTTCTTGGCTGCTATATCATGTAAATCCCTTCTTTTTGAAAAGGGAGATCTTTTTGATAAAAGAAGCAAAAACTCTGCCAAAATTGAGAGGCTATCACTGAGACTTTGAGCTCAGGTTGTTAATCATATTTCCTTCATTGAATGAGAAAGCAAGTTACTTTCAGACTTTGTGTTGTCATACCTTGTGTCATTTAGGAGATTATTCCTATGTCTATCTTCTAAATGTGTTCTTGTCCATTAGATGAAATAAGCAGAACTTGTGGAGATAATCAAGAAGGTATCCTGAAGCCAACTGTGGGAAGACTTTGTGCTACCTACAATTGCCTTTAGTGTATTTCTTTGTTTTCTATTTTCTATGTAAAAGACCTTGGGATGACTATGTGCCCTCATTATCTTTCGTATTTCACTCTTGGGTAGTCGAGGTGCAGACTTTGTGCTATATCTCATGCTGCTGGTTATTTTTCACCCTGTGATTAGTTACATGTCACTACCTAAAAGAACTCTTGTTGTCTCTTGTAAGACCACTTTTGAAAGAAGAGAAGTGCCTTTAGTGTCTTCACCAAGATTTCTCTTTTGTCTGTGAGCATCATCTCTAAAAAAGAGAGATGGATGGTGATACCCTACCCCTGAGTGTTATTTTCTGCATATATTTATAGTATATAGCCCCTTCATTTTTATAGGGAACCTCTCCTTGATGAGAGGAGAGATTTGTCCCCTTTTGATGTGGTAAAATTGCACACTTGGCTGACCAATCTTCCTTGTTGTGGTTGATCAGACCCATTTTGCTCATTAGTTAGTTGATTGACAAAATATTCACCCAAATTTTTTTTGGCGACTCTGCTAGGAAATTGAACAGGCAGTTCCTACCCTTATCCATTATATACTCTAGCGACTCTGATCTAGGTCTTATCCATTATCCATTTATAGCCTTATCCATTTATGTTATATAATTTGATCTGCAAACTAGAGCCACTGGGAAAGAACAAGTAGTTTAAAGCTAAATTTCAAGCTGAAGTAGGACCAATTCTTTCTCATTTTTATCCTACAATCTAGAAACTCCACGCTATACTAGAAGCCAGAGAACCCAAGGTGTTATTGACCCAATTTTTGAGTTGGTGTAACAAGGAAATTTTGATTTGTTTCCTCCACAACCTCAATTTCAACGATCAAAAAGTGTTTCTTCCATTCATACCAGGTCACTAATACAAGGTAGAGCTTCTTTTTTTATTGTCACCAGAGCTTTACCTATACATACTCCACCCAAATTTGTTATCTCTACTTTCAATAATCTAATCATGGTAGTTCAAGGCCCTTGGGGTAACTCTTTTGGCCCACTTAATCTAACTCCACCACTACATAAACTTTCACGTAGTTCAAGGAAGAATTTCTCTAAATTCTTTGGTGATGAGAGAGTTTACCCTGATGAACACATTATAGCCTTCAGCATAGCCTGTGGCGTGATAGGCATGGAGTATGAATACATAGCAGTTAGGCTATTCATGGAGACACTACAAGGTGCTACTGTAGACTGGTTCTACCATCTGCAAGCTCGGTCAGTGACTGACTGGGACACACTCAAAGCCAAATTTAAAGCCAAGTTTAAGCCTACAAAAGATACGCATGCCTTGTTGGCCTAGCTCACATAGATGAAGAAGGAGCCTCATGAACCTATGAGAGATTTCGTTGCAAAGTTTGACAAGCTGAGGAACTAGATTCCTACCATTGCTCAGCCAACACTTGAAAATATCAAATGTTTCTTCATCAACTCATAGCTGCCTGAAGTGAGTTTTTTATTGAGACGAGCTGGCCACATAAACCTTGCTGCTGCTCAAGATTTGGCCACTGAGGTGTAAGATGATCTCATCTTGGCAGGAAAGATAAGAAGAGATACTAACAGAGGTAAATCCTCTTCATCTTTAGAATACTCACCTATAGGCATGACTGACCCAATGGTGCAAAAGCTAGCAAATGAGTTGCTAGCTCTCAGAAAACAAATGGCTTAAGGGATGTCATCCGCTCTTGCATATAGAGATATGCCAAAGAGAACATTTTAGAATCAGTCATACCAAGGCAATGTTTCCAAGAATCAAGGGCAAACAAATCATCTTCCTCCTCCATAGAGGAACCTTGCCCTTGAAGCACCTCCAATCAACTTAGCAATGGATATTTGGAAACAGAACATGATTCCTCTTTTCAACCTGAGCTTGATGAAGAAAATGACGCTGATCTCTTCACAGAAGACCAAGAAGAATCAGCTGGCGACTCCAACATTAGTTTCTTGAATTACTAAGATGAACCCAGAAGTAGGTGAAGTAGCTGAGGGATCATATGTTGTGTTCACCTAGTCTAGAAATTAGTCATCCTAGCAAGATGATAAAGAAAAGATAGAGGAGCGACTTCAACCAGTAATTTTAATTGCTAAGCGTGGAACCACTCTGCCTTTCTACCCAAAGGACCTGGTGACTACTAAAAAGGTGAGTACCTCAATTGTGCCTTCACCTCCAATTTCAAATTCACAGACCAGTCCTCCCCCTCCTAAAAATTAGAAGGATGAACTCTCTTCCCCTCTTCATAACTCATTTAAACCATTTGACATACTTGACCATGTCAAGAAAAATAAGATCCAAATGTCTGAATTTGAATTTTTTCAATCCAACCCTGAGTATTTGGATAAGTTAGTGGAATGTGTGAAGAATAAAATCATCCTTACAGGATTAGCTATTCCAAAAGTCACTCCCACATCCACTTGAAATAACCTTGTCATTACTCCTCCTGCTGCTCTCGAAAAGACTAAACTATTTTATGTCTCCCTACTAATAAATGGACATCAACTAAACAATTGCATCATTGATTCCAGAGCTTCAAACAATGTCATACCTGCCAAAGTGGAAGAATCTCTTGGTCTCACATTGACCAAGAAATTTGGGAGATGTTTCTCCATGGAGAAAAAACAAGTCCCACTTATTGGGATAAATCAAGGATGCCCAATTTTTATTTACAGCATTCACAGATAAAAGAATCAAGATGACCGTCTTGGTGGCTGATGTCCCAGCATCATACAACATCTTTCTTGGCTAAAATTTCTACAAAGATGTTGGTGGCGAGTTGAGCATGGACTTGTCTGAAGCAAGGATCCCAGTTAAAGGTGTCATGAAGAGACTGCTCCTTGAGAAGAAAGCAAAATATGTGCTCACTAAAATATCAGCTCCTGAAACTCAAATTCTATTTGAGTATTTAGGCATGGATAATTATTTCTTAACCATAGAGAATGTTCATGTTTCAACTGATGAAACTACTAAAAATGACAGTCTGAAAATTGGTTTAGACAGAATAGTAGAAGACATGAGAGAATGCAGTGCCAATGTAGAAAGATTCCCCCTTCCAAGCAAAGATAAATCTAAGGAAAAATCAATTTCAAATGAGGTAGGGATACTGAAATTTGATGGCAGCTATTCCTCTACCAATTCAAGAGCTGAGATTGTGTTGACATCTCCTCAAGGAGATATTTTTCCTTCATCATACAAGTTACAATTTGGCAATACTAACAATACTACCGAATATGAATCTCTACTGCTTGGATTGAAAGCCGTTAAAGACAGGGGCGTCAAGCTCCTTCATGGTAAAGGATATGCTGAGCTGGTGGTTTGTCAGGTGAGAAACCTGTACCAAATCAAAAGTGAGATATTGTGCCACTACCGCAATCTGGTTTGGGACCAAATTGAAAACTTTGATGCTTTCAACATCTTTGTAGTTCCCAAAGAATTCAATGATAGAGCTGATGCTTTGATTGTTTTAGTAACTCTTTTGGTTCCTCACCTTGATTTCAAGGGAGACAAGTACACTATAGAACTGGTATTTTGACCAAGTGTGCCTGAAAATGCCAATAATTAGCAAGTATTTAACAATGACAGCCAAATCATTACTTTCTTGGAACAAAAAGGCAGCTTGGAACAACTCCACTTTGAAGGTAGTGAACCAGCCCCTGAATCAAATTTAGATGCAGGTGAAGATTTTTTTTAAAATAAAGGGAATAAAATTCTCAAAGGATTGGTTTCCCTTGAGAAGTTGTTTGATAAGCATGACAGGTTCATCAAATAGCAGCAAATCAATTCAAGCTCTTCTCAGAAGTTTGATCAAGTAAATCTAGGTACCAAGGAAAATCCCAACATGGTGAACATTAAGAAGTGCTGCACTCAAGAAGAAAAATTCAAGTTCACTTCTCTGCTCAGCCAGTACATGGATGTCCTAGCATACTCCTATGATGATCTGAAGTCGCTCATGCTTGAAGAAATTTGCCATGAAATTCCTCTCAAGATTGATTTGATGCTTTACAAGCAAAAATTGAGGTAGTACAATATGAAGATATCAGGTACTATTCTATCTAAAATATAAAAAATACTAAATGCCAAGATAATTTTTCTAATCCATCATTCCACATGGATTGCAAATATAGTCCCTGTGAGGAAGAAGAATGACAAAATTTGCATCTATGTGGATTTCAAAAACTTGAATCAGTCATCCTTAAAAGATAACTATCCTTTGCCCATCATGGACCAAGTGCTTCAGACAGTGACCGGTTCAAAGATGTTATCAATGCTAGATGGCTTCTCAAGATACAATCAAGTTGAAGTTGGTGAAGCAGACCAGCATAAGACTGCCTTCACCACCCCTTGGGGCACCTTTGCATACTCAAGAATGCCTTTTGGCCTGATAAATGCTGGCACCACTTTATAGAGAGCAATGGACCTTGATTTCAAAGATGAAATAGGTAATTTCATTGTAGTGTATTGTTAAGTTATGGAGCTAAAAGCTTCACTAAATATGCAAATGTGGAGGTTGTTGGGTTACATAGTAACTGACGTAGGTCAGAACTTGTCGACATTAGACAGGGGTCGATCGGCATCTACCAACATTGGTTATGTATCGGCCGACATCGGTCATCTCCAGACAGACAGAGACTGGCATCGGTCATCTGTGCATTCCAAAACTGTTCTAATTTTAGATGAATAGTTAGTTTGCATGTAAAGACTAGATTTAGTCTTGAGTCTGCATTTATAATTATTGTTTAGTTTGGGATCTATTTAAGAGACCCATGGGGCTATATTGTAATTAAAGGATATAACAACTCAGTTATTGAGTTGATTGTAATTGATTGAGAGAGAGAGAGAGAACTCTTGAGGGAGAATTACTGTACACCCAAGACATGTGGAAAGAGTGAGATTTCTTCATTGTATTTCTTTTTGAAAGAGTTTAATACAAGATTGGTTGTTTCTTGTATCTCCTATTATTTGATGTTTTTGATTTCTAGTTACATATTACTTCTAGTTTAATTCCATGTTTAGTTGCTTATACAAAAGTAATAAATTTTACTCCAAGTTTTTAACAAGTGGTATCAGAGCGGGTTAGTGTTTTGTTGATTACATGATTCACTCACAAGGGTTTCTGATTGAGTGAGAGCAAAGCAATGGCAAAAGAAAGTAAACTAAGAATAGATAAATTCAATGGTAAGAATTATCAATTATGGAGGATGTAGATAGAAGATTATCTGTATCAGAAAGATCTATATTTATCATTGGGTGGGGTTTCAAGTAAGCCCACAGATATGCAAGATGAAGAATGGAATGTTCTTGATAGAAAGGATCTTGGATCTATAACGTTGAGCCTGGCATCTTCTATGATTTCTAACTTATCACAGGCAAAGACAACGGTAGAGTTAATGAATACTCTAGAAAATTTATATGAAAAACCCTTAGCTTCGAATAAGGTATATCTTATGAATCAATTACTTAATTTGCAAATGCAGAAAGGTGGATATGTACATAGTCATCTTAATGATTTCCATGAAATTGTAAATCAGTTAAATTCAGTCAAAATAGTTTTTGATGATGAAATTAAGGCTCTCTTAATCTTATGCTCTTTACTTGAAAGCTGACATAGCTTGGTAATGGTAGTTAGTAATACTGCATCTGCTTCAAATATCTTGAAAGTTGATGATGTTGTTAGTGTAATCTTGAATGAAGAAATTTGTAAGAAAAGCATAGGGAAAACATCAGGTAATGCTTTAAGTATTGAAAGCAGGGGAAGGCAAAGAGAGAAAGGCAAGCAAGGGAAATCAAGGTCAAAGATGGGAAGGAGATCCAAATCCAAAAATGGAAAAATAACCTACTGGAATTGTGGAAAGAAAGGGCATGCAAAGAAAGATTGTTGGTTGAAGGATAACAAAGAAAATTAGCATGAAGGTAATAAGGAAGCAAATGTTGCAGGTATTGTTTGCACAAGATGCTCTTATATTTTCTTTGGATAGTCAAGTAGAATCATGGGTTT
Source organism: Torreya grandis (assembly GCA_037957365.1). NCBI lineage: Eukaryota > Viridiplantae > Streptophyta > Pinopsida > Cupressales > Taxaceae > Torreya > Torreya grandis. The sequence continues at coordinate 4,275,942 of JARHVA010000670.1, read as the reverse complement.
TAGATTCTGGTGCTTCTTTCCATGCAACCCCAAATAGAGAATTTTTCAATGATTATGTCCACAGAGATTTTGGAAAAGTTTATTTAGGGGATGGTGAGCCTTGTCAAATTGTTGGCAAAAGAAAAGTGCAGCTGAAATTGTAGAATGGCAACACATGGGTTTTGAAAGATGTCATGCATGTACCTATTCTGAAGAAGAATCTGATTTCTACAGGAAAGTTGGGTGATGAGGGTTGCACAGTAACTCTTACAGCTGAATCTTAGAAAGTTTCCAAGGGTGCACTTATATTAAAAAGAGGTAAGAGAGTAGGTATACTTTATTTATCTACTTGTATTACTGATAATTCTCTTTCTATTTTATCTACTTCAGATGTAGATGCAAAGTTGTGGCACTGTAGGCTTGGTCACATGAGTGAGAAGGGAATGAATGTTCTTAAGTCAAAAGGTAACCTTTCAGATTTGAAAAGCATAGATCTAGATTTCTGTGAGCATTGTATTTTTAGGAAACAGAAGAAAGTGAGGTTTCTCAAAACTGGGTCAACAAAGAAGAAGCACAAGTTAGAGCTTGTTCACACAAACGTGTGGGGACCAGCTCAGGTAGCTTCTATTGGAAGATCACAGTATTATGTTTCTTTCATTGATGATGCTACAAGAAAGGTATGGGTTTATTACATAAAGAGATAATCTGATGTTTTTGACACTTTTAAGAAATGGAAAGCTTTGGTTGAGAATGAAACAGGTTTGAAATTGAAGTGCCTTAGATCTGACAATGGTGGTGAGTACTGCAGTAATAAATTTAACAGTTATTGTTCTATGAGTGGAATATGTACGGAAAGGATGGTTCTAAGGACACCTCAGCAAAATAGAGTTGCTAAAAGGATGAATAGAACAATAATGGATCATGCACAGAGTATGAGGTTGCATGCTGGTTTGCCCTTAAAGTTTTAGGTAGAAGATGTAGATACTGCAGTTTATCTGATTAACAGAGGAACTTCTACTGCTCTGGATGGTGGAATTATAGAAGAGTCTTGGACAGATAAAAAGGTAGATCTTTCATTTCTCAAAATTTTTGGTTCTAAATATTTTTTGCACATTGATAAATAAAATAGAAAGAAACTGGATGCTAAATCTATGCAGTGCACTTTCATTGGTAATGGTTTTAGAGATTTCGGATTTCGATTGTGGAATTTAGAAACTAACAAAATTATTAGAATCCATGATGTAGTTTTCAATGAGAAGGTGATGTACAGTTATCAGCTCAAGAGGTTGAATAATTTTGAGCAGGGCAATCTTGATTTGGATGAGGTTATGATCCAAAATGAGCTCGTGGGTAAAAATTATCACTCAAAGGAAAACACAAGAATCGACATCAGTCAGGTAGGAACCGACGTCGGTCAGGCGGAAACCAACATTGATCATATGGCAACTGACATCAGTCAGGTCAGTCAGGTGGAACTGACATCAGTCAGGTGCAGACCGAGAGATGACTGGGATCGGTCACTGTCAGAACAAAATTTGGGTGAACAACAAGTTGTGAATGAGTCTCAAATGCCCATAAGGAGGTCTGTAAGGGTAAGTAAACCTCTAATTCATTATTCTCCTTCTTTATACTATGTGTTACTCACTGATGGTGGAGAACCAGAAAGTTTTGGTGAGGCAATACAGGTAGAATCTAGAAAACAGTGGGAGCATGGCATGAATGAGAAAATTGATTCCTTGGAAGAGAACCATACGTGGGATTTGGTTGAGTTGCTAGTCGGAAATAAAACACTAAAAAATAAATGGGTATACAGGTTAAAGGAAGGAGAGAATGGACAAATGAGACATAAGGCCAAGTTGGTAGTAAAGGAATTTGCACGGAAACCAAGTATTGATTTTGGTGAAATTTTTTCTCCTGTAGTAAAGATGACTTCTATTCAGACTGTATTGTCTTTAGTTGCTATTGAGGATTTGCATCTTAAGCAACTTAATGTTAAGACATCATTTCTTCATGGAGATTTGGATGAAGAGATATATATGGATCAGCCAGAAGATTTTGAGGTCAAAGGTAAGGAGAAACTTATGTGCAAGTTGAAGAAAAACTTATATAGTCTTAAGCAAGCTCCAAGACAATGGTATTTGAGGTTTGACAGGTTTATGATAGAGCATGGCTTTAGTAAATGTCAATCTGACCATTGTGTTTATTTTACCAAATTGGATAATAGTAGTTATATTATCTTGTTACTATATGTAGATGATATGCGTGTTGCAGGTTCACACATGCAGGAAATTACTGAGTTAAAGGTAAAATTATCTCACACATTTACCATGAAAGATTTAGGAGCAACAAAAAAAATCTTTGGCATGAGTATTAAGAGAGACAGAAAAAATCACAGTTTGATTTTGTCTCAAGAGGATTATGTGAATAAAGTGTTGGAGAGGTTCAATATGCAGGATGCGAAACTGATAAGCACACTTATGGCTGGACACTTCAAGATGAGCAAAGAATAGTGTGCTAAATCACATGATGAGGTTGAGTACATGATTAGAGTTCCATATGCTTCAACAGTTGAAAGATTGATGTATGCTATGGTATGTACTAGACTTGATATTTCCCAAGTAGTGGGAGTTGTCACAAAGTTTATGGCCAATCTAGGAAAGGAGCATTGGAAAGCAGTTCACTGGATTCTTAGATATCTGAGAGGAACAAATAGTAGGCATTTATGCTATGGAGGGTCAAACACTTCTCTACATGGGTATGTAGATTCGGATATGGCAGGTGACTTGGATGGCAGGAGAAGCACCACAGGATATGTGTTCATTGTTGGTGGAACAGTGGTTAGCTGGATTTCAAAGTTACAGAAGGTTGTTGCCCTGTCTACTACAGAGGCAAAATACATTACAGTCATAGAGGATAGCAAGGAAATGATATGGATGACTCGATTCATAGAAGAGTTGGGAAAGGAGCAAGAGTGTTGCAGATTGTATAGTGATAGTCAAAGTGCAATTGATTTGGCAAAGAATTTAGCCTTTCATTCAAGAATCAAACATATATAGCTTAAGTACCACTTCATTAGACAGGTATTGGAGGATGGTCAGTTGAAGTTGGAAAAGATCCATAAAGATAAGAACCTTGCTGATATGTTGACAAAGCTGGTAACAAAGGAGAAGTTGAATCTTCATTCAACTTTTGTTGGCCTTCAAGATTGAACTTGAAGATGGAGAAACAAGTCAAAAACAAACTAGAGGATGTTGCTATACAGGTACAGGTATAGGTGTAGTTGTTTATCTCCAAGTGGGAGATTGTTAAGTTGTGGAGCTAAAAGCTTCACTGAATATGCAAATATGGAGGTTGTTGGGTTACACAGTAATCGACGTCAGTCAGAACTTGCCGACATCAGACAGGGGTCGATCGGCATCTATCGACATCGGTTATGCATTGGCTGACATCAGTCATCTCCAGACAGACAGAGATCAGCATCGGTCGTCTGTGCATTCTAGAACTGTTCTAATTTTAGATGAATAGTTATTCTACATGTAAAGACTAATTTTAGTCTTGAGTCTGCGTTTTTAATTATTGTTTGGTTTGGGATCTATTTAAGAGACCCATGGGGCTGTATTGTAATCAAAAGATATAACAACTCAGTTATTGAGTTGATTGTAATTGATTGAGAGAGAGAGAGAGAGAGAGAGAAATCTTGAGGGAGAATTACTGTACACCCAAGAGGTGTAGGAAGAGTGAGATTTCTTCATTATATTTCATCCTGGAAGAGTTTAGTACAAGATTGGTTATTTCTTGTATCTCCTATTATTCGATGTTTCTGATTTCTAGTTACTTATTACTTCTGGTTTAATTTTGTGTTTAGTTGCTTATACAAAAGTAATCAATTGTACTTCAAGTTCCTAATAGTGTATTTTAATGACTTGACCATCTTTTCTAAGCATCGCCCTGAGCATGTGCGCCATTTACAACAAGTGTTGGAATGTTGCCGTCAAAATGGCATATCTTTGAACCCCAAGAAGTCTGTCTTTGGTGTGACAGAAGAGAAGCTTCTCAGATACATTGTATCTAGGGAAGGCATAAATATTGACTTAGAAAGAGTCAAGTCCATCCAGGAGCTTACTCTGCCCACAAGTAGGACTACAGTTCACTCTTTCTTTAGAAAAGTGAATTTTTTACGAATGTTCATCCCTGAGTTCGGTAAAAAGACTCATCATATTATGGATATGATGAAAACAAAGGCCACCTTTAGCTAGACTGAAGAAGGCAAATTAGCATTTTGGGACATCAAGACAACCATTGCCCATGCCCCAATTCTAGTTTGTCCAGATTATACCAAGAATTTCATCATGTATAGTTATGCTTCTGAACACACACTTTTAGCCATTCTGGTTTAGCAAAATGAAGAAGGTGTGGAATCTCCTATATCTTTCATGATCTGTCCTCTCAAATCTCATGAGCTGAAGTATTCAAACATGGAGAAGTATGATTATGCGGTGGTCAAGGCAGTGAAGCATTTTTGCTTTTACATTCATAATTCCCACGCTATTACCTTAGTTTTTGATACCACAGTCAAATCCATATTAACTCAGCAGGAGTTTGAAACCAATAGAGGGAATTATATTACTAAAATCTAGGAGTTTGATTTAGTTATCAAACTGACAAAGTTGGTGTAGGGAAAGGGCCTTTGTCAATTGATTGCTAACAACAAACCCGAAGAAGCAGAAGACACACTGACAGTCCTCTTTGTCTCCACCATGAATGAGTGGTATTCAAGTATTGCTCATTTCTTTACTTATTGTGAGTATCCTACCCACCTATCTCGTAAAGAAAAGAGGACCGTCAAATTGAAAGCTACCAATTTTGTCCTCTAGGACAACAGCCTATATAAGAGGAGCCTTGATGGAGTGTTCCTTCGTTGCATGGATCAAGAGCAGTAAAACCAACTTTTGAGGTCCTTCCATAATCTGGCCTATGGAGGACATTTTTTTGCTCCTGTAACTACCCACAAAATTCTTAGATCCAGGTATTATTGGCCTACTTTGTTTCATGATGCATACAAATGGAAAAGAAGGTGTGAACTGTGCCAATAGTTTGTTGGAAGACCCAAGTTCGCTGCCCTGCCTCTCAAGCCAGTGGTGATAGAAGAACCATTTCAGCAATGGAAAATCAATTTCATTGGTACTTTAAACCCATCTTCAAGTGATGGACATGATTACATCCTCACAGCCACAAATTACTTCACCAAATGAGTGGAATCAATTCCAACCAAACATGCTACTTCAAAAGTAGTATGAGATTTCCTTAAGGAGAACATCATTTTTAGGTTTGGGGTCTAAACCAAGAATGTGATAGACAATGCTGCCTATTTCTCTTCTCATGAGATCACTCAATTTTATTTTTACTATGAGATTACTCTCTCTCACTCCTCTGATTATTTCTCACAAGGGAATGGCCAAGCTGAATCAAGCAACAAGAACCTGGTGACCATCATCAGGAAGCTGGTGGATGACAACCAATAGACATGGCATAAAGCATTGGTTGATGTTTTATGGGCAGACAGGATCACACCCAAGAGAGCAATTGGTATGTCACCTTTCCAACTTCTTTATGGTCTCAATGCTAAGATACCAATCACTCTAGAATTAATAGCATTGAAATTGGCCAAGGCAATTGAGGATCAAACTTATGAAAGCTCCATTGACAAAATGATCATGTGCTTGACTAAGTTGGATGAGCATCGAACTATGGTGGTGGACCGAATTGCTGGACATCAAAGTCTGGTGAAGAAGCTCTTCGACCAAAAGGCAAAAACCCAAGATTTCCAGATTGGAGATCAAGTCCTGTTATGGGACAAGAGAAGAGAACCAAAGGAGATGCATGGGAATTTTGATTCCCTATAGAGAGGCCCATTCACTATCCATGAGCTCAACGGTAAAAATAGTTTCTTGTTGAAGTATCAAGATGGCACACTCTTTTCTCTACCTCACAATGAGCAACATTTGAAGCACTTCAACTCTTGAAGTATCAGATAAGATCATCAGTACATATGTATATTTGTATAGTCTTTAGTTCTATTTTATGCTTTTCCTTTTCATTTTCATTTTTAGCACCTTTATTTTTTTGGTTAGCATGACTCCATAGCCCAATGGCACACTTCAAGGCACTGGAGATTCTAGTTTCTACTCCCCTCAGCTACTTCAAAATCTTAACTGAGGAAAGTTCTCCAACTAGAGCTAGCTGTTGTCCCCAAAGTTTGTCACTCATTTTTGGGACAACACATGAACTATTTTTGGTCTTACAAGCCAAAAACCCTCTCTTCTCTTCTAAAAAATTGTTATGAGCCTTCAAATTCTCTATTTTTCAAACTTTTTCAGCTAAGGGACCCTATAAATACATTTCTACGGACTCCATAGGAAGAATTCTACAGACTTCGTAGGCTTAAATCTACAGACTTTGCAGGATGATTTTTATGAACTAATATATACGGATTCCACAAGTAGAATTCTATAGACTCCACAGGATTAAATCTATAGACTCTGTAGGATGATTTCTACGGACTCAAATCTACAAACTTAGTAGGCTTAAATATACAGACTCTGCAAGTGGAAATACAAAATCTATAGGAAGAAATCTATGGACTCAGTTTCTACAGACTTCAAGGCTTAAAAACTATGAACTCTACAAACTTATTTTCTACAGACTCCCCTAGTTCTACAAACTCGAATCTACGGACTCTATAGGTTGGTTTCTATGAACTCTGTAGGAAAGAAATAGGTTCTCAACACTTAGGCATTTCAAATCAGGAAGTTCAAAGGAGTCTTTTGAAAGCCCAAAGAGTGCCCTTGCAGAGGGCACTTGGGAGCGAAAATTGACCCTTGCAACTTTTCTACAAGGCAACCTTGGAGGTCAGACAACCCTTTCAAAGGGAAAACGAGGAGCAGGTTGACTGCTTCAAATGCCAAACAAACAAAGGAATTCCTTTGGGGGGATTTTCAGTGGAAAATTTGTTAAGGCAATTCATTCAAATAAAAAGTTTGAAAGAATTCCTTCGGACTTTTGTCCAAAGGAAATAAACCTGACCAAAAGAAAAGCTCAAAGAAGGAAGCCCGATCAAAAGCAAGCGAGAAAGACATGAAGGAACATTTCCTTCAGACAAGATGTCTAAAGGAATTCCTTCAGACATATTGTCTGAAGGAATTAGAGCCCGAAGACTGCCTAAAGTCGAAGGACTTTGAGGACCACCTGAAGGATGACCCCAAAGGGTAGATATCCTTGTGGGGGGCTCTCACTGAAGAAAATGAACCATTTCTCAAGACCCTGAAGGGTAAGTCCCCTCTGGGAAAGATCAAACAAAAAAGTTGAAGGAATTGCCAAGGAAGATGATGGGCCCACAGACGTCAAAGTCAAACATCATGAAATAGCTTTTGGGATTCAAACGTTGTTGATATCCCCATAGATGTCAAATTGAGCACAACCAACTAGCCGTTGGCTTTCAAATGATGATAGACCTGAAGATGTCAAATTTGTGGTAATAAAGTATCCATTGATCTTTGTAGGCTTAAACGCAGACCCAAAGGCATTCAAAGACCTTTAGGGCGAAAGGAAGAACCGCTGAGAGGAAGAACTAAAAGAGCCAACAAAACTGGGAACGTAGCCCTGAGAGCTCAATTTCTAGAAAAGGACAAAACCAAAAAGGGGAGAAGATAGCTCGAGGGCTCAAATCACAGCAAAAAGAGGGAAGGGCCAAAATATCTACGCAGTAGTTATTCCAGTAGGTGGAACAGTCCATAAGGTAGATTTTTGAGCCTTTAAACATTGAAGACATAGCCTATTTGTCTCCCTTGGAGTAAAGACAAAATGGAAAGTTGCATAGACATCAGAGGGGATAGACTAGAAGATCCAGACCTAAGAGAAGACATTTGAGATGAAATGACACACCATAGTTAAGGCAACCACCTTATTCCAGCATGGTCCTTGGACAAAACTAAAGACACAGTCAAAGCATTGAGCGCAACATGATCCGCCCCATGGAACAAAGCACCAAGACTTTTTTGGCTGCTATATCATGTAAATCCCTTTTTTTTAAAAGGGAGATCTTTTTGATAAAAGAAGAAAAAAATCTACCAAAATTGAGAGGCTATCACTAAGACTTTGAGCTCAGGTTGTTAATCATATTTTATTTTTTGAATGAGAAATCAAGTTACTTTCAGACTCTGTGTTGTCATAGCTTGTGTCATTTAGGAGATTATTCCTATGTCTGTCTTCTAAATGTGTTCTTGTCCATTGGATGAAATAAGTAGAACTTGTGGAGATAATCAAGAAGGTATCTTGAAGCCAACTGTGGGAAGACTTTGTGCTGCCTACAATTGCCTTTAGTGTGTTTCTTTGTTTTCTATTTTCTGTGTAAAAGACCTTGGGATGACTTTATGCCCTCATTGTCTTTTTTATTTCACTCTTGGGTAGTCGAGGTGTAGACTTTGTGCTACATCTCAGGCTGTTGGTTATTTTTCACCCTATTATTAGTTACATGTCACTACCTGAAATAACTCTTGTTGTTTTCTGTAAGACCACTTCTGAAAGAAGAGAAGTGCCTTCAGTGTCTTCACCAAGATTTCTCTTTTGTCTGTGAGAATCATCTCTAAAAAAAGAGAGAGGGATGGTAATGCCCTACCCCTAAGTGTTATTTTCTACATATATTTATAGTATATATCCCCTTCATACTTATAGAGAACCTCCCCTTGATGAGAGGAGAGATTTGTCCCCTTTTGATGTGGTAAACCTGCACACTTGGCTAACCAATCTTCCTTGTTATGGTTTGTTGGTTGAATATTTTATCGATCAGCATACTGATAAACAAAATAGGTCTGATCAGCCAAAGTAGGAAGATTAGTCATCCAAATGTGTAGGTTTACCACATCAGAAGGGGACTAATCTCTCCTCTCATCAAGGGGAGGTTCCCTATAGATAGGCTATATATATAAATAGAAAATAATACTCAGGGGTAGGACAAACCATCCATCTTTCTTCAGAGATGATGCGTACAAATCAAAGGAAAAACTCAATGGAAATAACAGACATCACTCCTCTTCTTTCAGAAGTACTATTCAACAAACCCCAAGAATACTCCTGGTAGTAAATGCAAAATGTAACAAAGAATGTAATAACAAACAAATCGAGATGCAGCACAAAGTCTCCACCTGAATGGCTCAAGAGTAAGATATGAAGGACAATGAGGGCACAAAGTCGTCCTAAAGTCCTTTACACAGAAATGAAAAGAAAACACACTAAAGGCAATTATGGGGCCACAAAGTCTCTCCACACTTGACTCTTCAGGACACCTTCCTAACTGTTGTCACTAATTCTGCTTGTTGAATTAAAGGAATAGAAAATATATTGAAGAAAAATACATAAGAATAGTTTCCTCAACAACAAAGATATTACAGCACAAAGTCTAAAAAACCACTTGCTTTCTTATTCCAGTAACAAAATATGATCGGCAATCTGAGCTCAAAGTCTCAGTAATGCCTTACAATTTGGGCAGAGTTTCATTCCCTTTTGTCAAAAAAAGAGATCCTTATTATAATATAAGAAAGTCCCTTATATAGCCTCTTCAAGAAAGACTCGGGAAGAGTAATACATCATTTTGCATTGGAATCTGTTAAGAAGACACGCTAGAACTTAGGGGTGCTTTACCCATTTGATTTTATCAATGTAGGGAAATAAGTTGCGCTTATTGAAAGTTTGCAACTTTTAATGTCCACCTGGCGATATGATCTTATCTTCATCGTTCCTCCTTTTTTGTTTATTTGAATCAGGTCCTAGATTCAATTCGATGCTCTGTTCCTTAGTCACTTTTTATTGGTCTTTAGCAATTGACGCGTGGCACATTCCACTGCATTTAGTCACTCGTCCTTGGGTCCACCATGGTATTTACTCGAAACAGTGAAGCTAAGGGAAGAGATTGTGGATATTGACACTTGGAGGCTTCTGCCGAATTTCAAGAGGGACACATGGCAATATCCACCAATTTGCAGAAATAAATTTTAGTGAGGCTCGACCGTCGATACTTGGCAGCATCCGCGTGATTCTGTCGAGCTTTTGTCTCAGTTTGTTTTCCTTGGTCACTTTTTGCCATAGGAATTCCCTTCACAAGGGCACTTGTGTCTTTGACTCTTGGGGCACTCCTTTGAACTTTGTCGCTTGAACCAACCGTTGAACCATGTTTTAGTTCAACGGTTCAAATGAAGCCTTGAACCATTTGACGTTGAACCAAAGGATGAACCAAACATTGAACCTGCTGCCTAAACCCGCTTTTGAACATTTTTATTTGAACCAAGGCAAAGGCCAAAATAGCTTCATATGTTGTCCCAAAATTGAGTGACATTTTTGGGGACCAACAACTGGCTCTAGTTGGGGAACTTCCTTCTATTAGAAAAATAGTCGAAGGGAGTAGAATCCAGAATCTCTAGTGCCTTGAAGTGTGCCATTAGGCTACGAAGTCACTCTACCCAAAAAGAAAGGTGACAGAAATGAAAATGAAAATCACAAAATAGAACTAAAGACTATACAAATATACATATGTACAAATGGACTTATTTGATGCCTCAAGATTTGAAGCACTTCAGATGCCACCCATTGTGAGACAATGATAATGGCATCCCGTCCTCATAAACTAGTAGGAAACCATTTTGTCCCCAAAATCGGTGATGGGTGAATGGAAATCTCCACCAGAAAATCAATTTTTTGCGTCTTCCTCTTAGCTCTTTCTTCTTCTTACCCCATAGTAAGACGTGGTCTTCAAACTAAAAACATAACTCCTTGCTCTCTTAGCGAAGAGTTCCTTTTGCTGACTTTGGAATACAGTAGTATGGTCCACCACCATGGCTTGTTGTTCTACTGGTCTAGTCCAGCACATGCTTTGATTATCACCATCAAACTCCTAACAAACCATCAGCTCAACATCTCCTTTGGTGTGAAGGAGTTTGATATCTTCATCTTGAGTAGTCTTCAATCTAAGCAACAGAGATTCGCATCCAGCTATGGAAGAATTGCTGCCATCAGATTCTAGGATCTAAGCATCATCAGAAGCTGATCTTCTATTAGATTTCTCTTCATGGGAGATGGAAGATCCTTCTTGATTTGTACTGCGCCCTACCAATTTTTTTGATGCCTTATTTGGATGAAATCTTGGATTACCAGCTACAGGACTTTCATCAGCTGGGACATGAGCATCCTCTGTGGTCAAGAAGTAATTACCCCTGCTTGAAGGCTCAAAAAAAATTTGAGCAGCAAGGGCTAACGATTGGGTAACCACAATCTTTGCCTCAGACAGGTCTGCACCTGGTTCTCCACCAATGTTTAACTACTTAGGATTGGCTTGCAGGGATTCAAACTTAGTCATTTGAATTTTGGATTCCTCAACATGATTAATCATGGCAACTGACTGAGGTGGATTTGGAAGAGAGTAAGGGAGTTCATTTTTTTGATCTTCGAGAGGGGGAGGACTGATATGTGAAGTTAAAGTAGATGGTGTAGAGATGTTTGATGTACTTACTTCTTTGGTAATCACCGGGTCCTTTGACTAAAAAGGAAGAGGGGTTCTCTGCTCAACAATTGAAATTACTGGTTGGAGTCACTCATCTATCTTCTCTTTGTCAGCTTGTTGTATTGACTGATTCTCAGACTTGGTGAATACGGTGTATGATCCTTTGACTGCTTCACCTTCACTTTTGGGTTCATCCTGGTAATTTAAGAAACTAATGTGGGAGTTGCCAACTGATTCTTCTAGATCCTCCCTCAAGAGATCAGTGCCATTTTCTTACTTTAACTCAGGTTGAAAATAGGAAACATGTTCTATTTCCAAATATTCAACTGCTGAGTTGATTGGAGGTACTTCAAGGGCAAGGTTCCTCTGTGGGGGAGGAAGACAATTTGGTTGCCCTTGACTTCTGGCAGCATTGCCTTGATATGGATGATTAGGAAATGTCATCCTTGGTGCATTTCTATATAGAGGAGTAGAAGACATACCTTGTGCTATTTGCCTTTTCAAGGATAGCAATTCATTTACCAGCTTTTGTACCATTGGGTCATTGGTGACTATGGGTGAGTATTCAGAAGATGAAGAGGGTTTATCTCTCTTAAGATCTCTCCTTATCTTACCTGCCAAGATAAGGTCATCTTCTAGCTCAATAGCCAAGTCTTGAGTAGCCTCAAGGTCTATGTGTCTAGCCTGTCTCAATAGAAAACTCACTTCAGGCAGCTATGAGTTGATGAAGAAACACGAGATTCTGAGGTGTCGACTGGGCGACCATGGGAATCCTGTGCCTCAGCTTGTTAAACCTGGCAATCAAGTCCCTCATAGGTTCATGGGGCTCTTTCTTCATCTGAGTGAGTTGGGCTAGCAAGGCATGTGCATATTTTACAAGCTTGAACCTGGCTTCAAACTTAGCTTTAAGTGTATCTCAGTCAGTCACTGATCTAGCTTGCAGATGGTATAACCAATCTGCAGTAGCACCTTGTAGGGTCTCTATAAAAACCCTGACTTCCACGTCTTCAAATTCCACCCCTATCACACCACATGCTATGGTGAAGGCTACAATGTGTTCATTAGGGTGGACTCTTCCATCACCAAAAAATTTGGGGAAATTCTTCCTTTAACTGAGTGGTAGCTCATGTAGGGGTGAAGTTAGATTAAGTGGACCAAAAGAGTTACCCCAGGGGCCTCGAACTACCATGATCAAATTATGAACAATAGGGATAACACATCTGAGTGGAGTTGCTAGATTATAGGACAAAAATGGAAAAGAAACTAGCCCTACTTCACCTTAAAGCTTGAGGCTTCAAACTGTGCTTTCTTTCCCAGCAGCTCTGGTTTTGTAGATTAGATAATATAATGGAGATGGATGAAAATGGTAAGGCTATAAATGGATAATGGATAAGACATGAAATGGAGTTGCCAAAGTCTATAATGGATAAGGTTATAATGATAATGGGTTATATAGGTGATGTTTTAATCTAAAACTTGAGGTTCCAAATTGCACAATATTATGTATATCCTCAGCGGAGTCGCCAAAAATTGTTGGTTGAATATTTTGTCGATCAGGGTATTGGTAAATAAAATAGGTCTGATTAGCCAAAGTAGGAAGATTAGTCATCCAAATGTGTAGGTTTACCACATCGGAAGGGGACTGATCTCTCCTCTCATCAAGGGGAGGTTCCCTATAGATAGCCTATATATATATAAACAAAAAATAATACTCAGGGGTATGACAAACCATCTATCTCTATTTCTTCAGAGATGATATGTACAAATCAAAGGAAAAACTCAATGGAAATAATAGACACCACTCTTCTTTCAAAACTACTATTCAACAAACCACAAGAATACTCCTGGTAGTAAATGCAAAATGTAACAAAGAATGTAATAACCAACAAATCGAGATGCAGCACAAAGTCTCCACCTGAATTGCTCAAGAGTAAGATACGAAGGACAATGAGGGCACAAAGTCATCCCAAATTCCTTTACATAGAAATGAAAATAAAATGCACTAAAGGCAATTATGGGGGTACAAAGTCTCTCCACACTTGACTCTTTAGGACACCTTCCTGACTGCTATCACTAATTCTACTTGTTGAATTAAAGGAACAGAAAATATATTGTAGAAAAAGACATAATAATAGTTTCCTCAACAATAAAGATATTACAGCACAAAGTCTGAAAAACCACTTGCTTTCTTATTCCAGTAATAAAATATGATCAACAATCTGAGTTCAAAGTCTCATAATGCCTTACAATTTGGGCAGAGTTTCGTTCCCTTTTGTCAAAAAAAGAGATCCTTATTACAATAGAAGAAATTCCCTTATATAGCATCTTCAAGAAGGACTCAGGAATAGTAATACATCATTTTTCATTGGAATCTGTTAAGAAGACATGCTGGAACTTAGGGGCACTTTACCCATTTGATTTTATCAATGCAGGGAAATAAGTCGCGCTTATTGAAAGTTTGCAACTTTCAATGTCCACCTGGCGATCTAATCTTATCTTCATCGTTCCTCCTTTTTTGGTTATTTGAATCGGGTCCTAGATTCAATTTGATGCTCTGTTCTTTAGTCACTTTTTGCTAGTCTTTAGCAATTGACACGTGGCACATTTCACTGCATTTAGTCACTCATCCCCGAGTCCACCATGGTCTTTGCTTGAAACAGTGAAGCTAAGGGAAGAGACTGCGGATATTGAAACTTGGAGGCTTCTGTCGAATTTCAAGAGGGACACATGGCAATATCTTCCAATTCATAGAAATAAAGTTTAGTGAGGCTCAGCCGTCAATACTTGGTAGCATCCATGGGATTCTGTTGGGCTTTTGTCTCAGTCCTTTTGTTTGCCTTGGTCACTTTTTTCCACAGGAATTCCCTTCACAAGGGCACTTGTGTCTTTGACTCTTGGGGCACTCCTTTGAACTTTGTCACTTGAACCATCCATTGAACCAAGTTTTGGTTCAACGGTTCAAACGAAGCCTTGAACCATTTGACGTTGAACCAAAGGATGAACCAAAAGTTGAACTTGCTGCTTGAACCCGCTTTTGAAATTTTTTGTTTGAACCAAGGCAAAGGCCAAAATAGCTTCATATGTTGTCCCAAAACTGAGTGAGATTTTCTAATACCCTACCTCTAAGTGTTATTTTCTACATATATTTATAGTATATATCCCCTTCATACTTATAGGGAACCTCCCCTTGATGAGAGGAGAGATTTGTCCCCTTTTGATGTGGTAAACCTGTACACTTGGCTAACCAATCTTCCTTGCTGTGGTTGATCAAACATATTTTTCTCATCAATTAGCTAATTGACAAAATATTCACCCAAAAAAACTAATCGACAAAATTAAGGCCAAAATGATGCTAATAACTAATAAACCCACCATGCAGTTGCACATAACTACAATAGGGTTGTGGGCCATATTGTAGGAGGTTGCATTTTTACTATCTCCATTAATTCAAGACTGAATACCAATTGACCAAGACCTTTGATAAATAATGCCAATCAAACATCTCACACTAGTGATCCTTCCTTGACCAGAGACCACATATAGGTGTACTGACAAGTAGGGATTACTAATTTTAGACCCTATACCAATGAATTTTCCTTGCTCTATGACCATACACAAGTACACTGACAACCAAGACTTGTCTTATCTAGTCCCCTACCACCATCATTTGTTAGTAACCATGGTCCTATATCCCAACCCAATTGCAAAATCACAACTTTATGGTCAAATATTACCATCCTAGGCCCACAATCATCTACCACTTTACCCATCCAACCACCCATTCTAGCCAAAAACAAACCACTTACCACTGTGTAAGACAAAACATTTTACATTGTGGAAAAATTGCAAAAGACACCTGCACAAATTTCCATTTTATATTTGTTACGCACATCCACAATCCATAAAAATATCTTGATAGAATTTCTTGGCCAATCCTAGATGCCTAATAACATATCACCTAATAAATTTTAAACTTTGGTGCGACACTTAGCTCCCAACCAACAACTATTTTTTGACCAAAGTGATATGTCATCCCTTGGCCCTCTGCATAATAATACATTATACATTGAAGTTATCATAAAGAGGCACAAAGTGAAATGTGTCCTCATAAACAATGGATCAAACCTCAATATTGTATCTCTTAAGCTCATCAAGCTTCTCAAGTACACCACAACTGATCTCCAACTAGAAATAATCATTATCAAGGCCAATAACAATGAAGAACATGAATCACAAGGCACCATTAGCTTACCAGTTATCATTGGGCCCATGGCCCATGATACATTATACCATGTGTTAGATCTAGATTTTTCATATAATATGCTTTTGGGTAGACCTTGGATAGATGATATTCATGCAATCTCATCAATGTTGCACCAATGTATCAATTTCTCCCATTCAAGGATGGAGGTTATTGTCCATGGTGATTTACAGCCATATGAAAATTACAAACATTTGGAGGCCGAATACCAAATCTATAACTATCATTTTGGTTTGAATCTAATGTTTAAGAAGGACAAGGGAAAGGAAATACTTTTGGAGTCACCAGAAGCTAATTTCATTATCCAAAATACCCTTGATTTGCTAGGTTGTGGAGCTAAAAGCTTCACTGATGCAAACAGGGAAGGAGGTTGTTGAGTGGCAGAGAAATTGATGTCGATCTGATCAGCCGACGTCAGTCACATACAGTAGGAAGAGCAACCAACATCGGTCAGAAGTCGGCCAACGTCGGTCACCTTCAGGTAGACAGGGACCGATGTCGGTCACCTGTGCGGTTCCAGAACTGCTAGTTCACGGACAATTAGTTAACGAACCAGTTGTTTGCATGTAAAAGGCCAATTATAGACTTGAAGCTGTGGATCTAATTATTGTAATTAGATGTCTAATTATTGTTTGCATGAGATCTATATAATAGACTCATGGGCTGTATTGTAAAGTGTGCTAGAGAGTAAGAGAGAAAAATTAGCTCCTTCAGATTGAAGAGAGCATGGTGTGTTCCTCCTAGTTCCATAGCAGTGCCAAGTGTGGGTGATGGTTTGGAGAATCAAAAGGATTCTTCATGTATGTATGATCTTGGTCAGTAGGTGTGTAAGGACACATTTAGAGATCTACATGTGTAAGTAAGATCATTGATTTGCAGGTGTATGTGTGTGCGTGGTCAAGGTTTACAGGTGTGCAGAACCAAGTTGATTTGCAGGTGGTAGCAAGATCAAGGTGATTAGCAACACATGTAGCAATATCAGGCGGGATCTACTTGGAGTACGGTGTGTACTCGATCATAGAGAAATAGAGGAAGGCAAAGTAGTCCCTTCCAAAATAAGATTATTTGAGTTGCAGGTTGTTGCAAGTTCATGGGAGATCTACTTGGAGTGCGTTGTGTACTCGGTTGAGTATGTGTGTATACTCGGTGTACTGGCAGTAGTGGATACTGACTGGTTGGAGGTGAACACCAACTCTGTGTTTGAGTTGTGTGTTGAGACCGTAATTGAGAGAGTGAGCTCTTGAAGAGATTTACTGTTTATGCCCTAGAGGTGTGGGAGCCCTAGAGGTGTGTAAAGAAGAAGACTGTGGCATCTTCTTTGTTGTATTTCTTTCTGGAAGAGTATTAATATAATTGGGTATTGTCTCTCATATTCTGTGTTATTTCTGAATTCTAGTTACTTGTGCATTCTGGTTATTTTCGCATATTTAAGTTGCTTATACATGGTAATCAATTGTTGCTTTTGGGTCCTAACAGTGGAATCAGAGCTGTTTGTTGTTCTAGATTCCTGACAAGTGGTATCAGAGCTAAGGTTGCAGGGAGCAGGTTTGTGTTTGATTACAGGTCACTCTCAAGGGTTTCTGATTGAGTGGGAGTATAGCAATGGCAGAAGAAAGTAAGCTAAGAATGGAGGAATTGAAAAGCACGAATGGTCAATTACAGTGTTATGGAAAGAAAGAGCAGGTAAAGAAATATTGTTGGTTGGTAGAAGATCAGCATGAAAGAACTGAAGAAGTAGATGTTGCAGGTGTTGTTGCACAGGATGCTCTAGGATGTTCCTTAGATAAATTAGAATCTTGTTTTATAGATTTTGTTGCCTCTTTCCATGCAGCCTGAAATAGAATATTTTTCCATGTTAAGGTCTTTGGAGACTTTGGAAAGATTTATTTAAGGGCTGGTGTGCCTTGTCAAAGTATTGGCAAAGGAGAAGTGAAGCTGAAATTACAGGCGACCAACACATGGGTGTTGAAGGATGTCATGCAGGTCCCAGTTTTGAAGATGTGGCTAATTGCTTCAGCAATGTTGGGTGATGAGAGATGCACATAAAATCTCACAGCGGATGCACTTGAATTAGCGATAGGTAAGAAAGCAAGTACTCTTTATCTACTTGCTTGTATTACTGATTCTTCTTCTGTTGCAAAGACGTGGCTTTGTAGGCTTGGTCACATGAGCAAGAAGGAGATGCATGTTCTTAAGAGGAAGTTAGATGTCTTTGATAGACTTAAGAACTGGAAAGCCTTGGTGTTTATGGAGGAGATGATAGACAGAGATCAACGGATGGGACTGACTAACTCTGAGTAGAGCAGTTTGGACAGGGTTTTGATCCAAAGAGAGCTTGTGGGTAAAAATTCATCACTCACAGGAGAACACAGGTACCAGCATCGGTCAGGAGGAACCAACGTCGAACAGATAGGTGTCGATGTCGGTCATGTGCAAACTAGAGCTGGTGGTGTCAGGTAGGGTAAGACCGATGTCAGCCAGGAGGACCAATGTCGGTGACATGTAAGACTGATGTCGGTTAGGAGAACTAATGTCGGCAGCAGGTAGACACTGATGTCAGTCAGGAAAACCGGTGTCAGTAGTCAGGACAGTCGCATGAAACTGATGTCGGTCGGATGCAGACTGTGTGGTGACTGAGGTCAATCATTGTAACATATTTTAGGTGGATAGCAAGCTGTCAAGGAGTCTCAAATGCCCATATGGAGGACTAAAAGGGTAAGTAAGCCTCAAATTTGTTGTTTCTCTTCTTTATACTCATTGCTCACTACAGAGCAGGAAGGATCCAGGAAACAGTGAGAGCATGGCATGAATGAGGATGCAGAACCAAATGAGAGATTTGGTAGGGTTGCCAGCCGAAAGAAAGCACTGAGAGATGAATGGATACCTTAGTTAAAGAATAGAGAGAATGGACACGTGAGACGGAAGGCCAGGCCATATGGTCTTGAGGTAGCTGCAGGACAGTGGTACAGGTTTGATAGGTGGATGACAAAGCATGGCTTTAGTCAATGTCATTGTAACTACTGTGGTTTCTCTACCAGGTGGATGATGAGTCACGACATCATCCTGTTACTGTATGTTGTGTGTTTTCTTGATGCAGGGTCATACATGCAAGGTTTCTGAGCTAAAGGTAAAGTTAGTTCAGAGGTATGCATGAAGAATTTGGAGCAGTGAAATTCTTTGGCATGAGTGTGTTCTAAAGACATGGAGATCACAAGTTGATTTTGTCTTCGAATGATTGTGTGATACCTATTAGCATGCCGATGGTTGGACAGTTCTATGAACAGTGTCCTGATTCACATGATGAGGTTAAGTACATGTGTACTAGACCTGAAGTTGCCTAAGCATTGGGTGTTGTCAGCAAGTTCATAGCCAATTTGGGAAAGAAGCACTGGAGGGTAGTTCAGTGGGTTCTCAGGTGTTTGAGAGGGACCAGTAGTAGGGATACATGTTATGCAGGGTCAAGTTCTTTTCTACATGGGTTTGTAGATGCGGATACGACAGGTTACTTGGATGACAGGAGGTTCACCATAGGTTGTGTGGTGGTTGGTCTTCAGGATTGATCTTGAAGAGGGATACAAGCTAGGAAATAGATTAGACGATGTACAGGTATAGGTACAGGTGCAGTTGTTTATCTCCAAGTGGGAGATTGTTAGGTTGTGGAGCTAAAAGCTTCACTAATGTAAACAGGGAAGGAGGTTGCTGAGTGGCAGAGAAACTGATGTCAGTCTGATCAACCGATGTTGGTCACATACAGTGGGAAAAGCAACCGACATCGGTCAGAAGTCAGTCGACGTCGGTCACCTCCAGGCAGATAGGGACCGACGTCGATTGCCTGTGCAGTTCCAGAACTGCTAGTTCACAGATAATTAGTTAACAAACCAGTTGTTTGCATGTAAAAGGCCAATTATAGACTTGAAGCTGTGAATCTAATTATTTTAATTAGATGTCTAATTATTGTTTGCATGAGATCTATATAATAGACTCATGGGCTATATTGTAAAGTGTGCTAGACAGTAAGAGAGCAAAATTAGCTCTTTCAGATTGAAGAGAGCATAGTGTGTTCCTCCTAGTTCCACAACAGTGCCAAGTGTGGGTGCTAGTTTGGAGAATCAGAAGAATTTTTCATGTATGTATGATCTTGGTCAGCAGGTGTGCAAGGCCACGTTTGGAGATCTACATGTGTAAGTAAGATCATTGATTTGCAGGTGTATGTGTGTGCGTGGTCAAGTTTGCAAGTGTGCAGAACCAAGTTTGTTTACAGGTGGCAGCAAGATCAAGGTGATTAGCAACACAACAGGTAGCAATATCAGGCGGGATCTACTTGGAGTACGGTGTGTACTCAGTCATATAGCAATAGAGGAAGGCAAGGTAGTCCCTTCCAAAGTAAGATCATTTGAGTTGCAGGTTGTTGCAAGTTCATGGGAGATCTACTTGGAGTGTGTTGTGTACTCGGTTGAGTACGTGTGTATACTCGATGTACTGGCAGTAGTGGATATTGACTGGTTGGAGGTGAATACCAACTCTGTGTTTGAGTTGTGTGTTGGGACCGTAATTGAGAGAGTGAGCTCTTGAAGAGATTTACTGTTTATGCCCTAGAGGTGTGGGAGCCCTAGAGGTGTGTAAGGAAGAAGACTGTGGCATCTTCTTTGTTGTATTTCCTTCTGGAAGAGTATTAATACAATTGGGTATTGTCTCTCATATTCTGTGTTATTTTTGAATTCTAGTTACTTGTGCATTCTGGTTATTTCTGCATATTTAAGTTGCTTATACATGGTAATCAATTGTTGCTTCCACGTCCTAACAATGGAATTAGAGTTGTTTGTTGTTCTAGATTCCTGACATGATTCCCTTTCTCACATGTAGCCCCCCGAAATGTCCAATCATTATACTATCTCAAATAGTGGCCAAGGAGAATACTTGACTGATGACACCTTTTACATTGCAAAGCTTCCACATAACCCTAAGTCCTTTAGAAGACAAAAGCCAAACCCCTCATGTAATGGAAAAGAAAAGGCAAAGGCCAAATGCATAGTCCAACACCTGCCACTTTCATACCATCCTCTCACCAAGAAAAGGACCCTCTTGAAGGTGATGAATCATGGTTATATAATGATAAATTGGTTGATTGTTACAAAAATGCCAAGTATCCCATTCCAAATAAGATCATGGATAATCAGGCCTATGAAGGAGGATGTCTTGACCTAAATCATTAAGGAACTCTTAAACCAATATCCTTGACTCAGTAAAAATGACACTATGGACTTGGATTTAAACTACTAGGGGTAACCCCATGTAACTTAATCATGTTCCAATGTTGATGAATAGTTGCAACGATGTCGAAAACAAAGTAGAATATGATCATAGCCTTTTTGATGACCTAGTAGAGACCAATCTACTTGACACTCATTCCATTTGTACCCTTAGACTAATCATTCATCATGAACCACTTTCATTTTAGTATCCCCAGCTTATAGACTGGGACCAATAAGAATAAATAGTGCTAGTTGATGAGTTTTAGAATGACGAGGCTTTCTACGAATTTCTAGGCCTACGAGACAATGTATTGTTGGGAGACCACAAACAAAGGTTCTCAATCAATTTAGATCCTAAAGCCTCTTTTGGATAATGAGTGAACACCCTTAACCAAAAGGAAATAAATTAAACATTAAGGTCTCAAAGTGAAAACCCATTTGAGGTGCTTTCAGACCAGGGAAAAAGTAAATAAAAAGGCTAGTCTAGTGTGAAAACCTATTTTAGGTACCATTACATGAGGGTGTTCAACCTTATTCAAACATAGCTTAGGAGACCACCAATGATGAACATGTCTATGGGTTCAAGTTCCATTTTGAATAACAACAATCTTTGGATCGAATCATCCAAGAATTTCCAATAGTCTTTGTTACATGACCATCCCTTCCACTGGGGGATTATGATTCATCATGCCTAGGAGAACTTTAGGAACCAGTTATAACATGTTGGGTGAATATTTTGTCATCAACTAATTGATGAAAAAATGGGTATATCAATCACAGTACAGAGAGATTTACACCACAAAAAGTGTGGGTTTGCCAGATCTGGACAAGGCAAATCTCTCCTCTCATAAGGGGAGGTTCCCTATGAATATTTATATGCTATATGTATATATAATTAAGCAGAAAATAATACTTGGGGTGGTATAACAGCATCCACCTCTCTTTTTTTAAAGGTGCTGTCCAAAGAATAAGAGAAAAAAATCTTAGTCATTGGCCAACAACATTCCTCTTCTTTCAGGAATGGTATCCAACGTAGAGCAAAAAATCACCTGAAGTAACAAAGTTCACAAGGAAACTTGCATAAGCACAAAGTCTTCCGTAGCCTCCTTCACTGATTCAAAACAAGCGTAAACGTAGAGTGAAATGAAGCACAAAGTCTTCACCTGAAACTACAAAAGATAAAAGTATCACAAAGATAAAAGTAGCTCAAAGTCTCTCTTTTATCTTTTAGAAATGTCCTTGGATAATATCAACACACACACTCTACTTATTAAATAAAACAAATAAGAGATTATCAGGAAAGAGGACGTAAGAACTATTTCCTAAATAATGCAGATAACTTCAACACAAAGTCTAAAATAAACCTACTTCTCATTCATTCAACAAAATATGATTTACAAGTTGAGCACAAAGTCTCAAGAAGTGTCTCAATTTCAGTAGAGTTTTTGTTCTCAATTATCAGAGATCCATTTACAAAAGAGGTCTCCACTATATATAGGGAGAAACCTTCAAAAATTAAAAAGATTATAATATAAAAATATCTAAGTCAAAGATGACTCATCTTTGACTTTTGAGATATTTTTCCAGATTTTTTACATGTAATTACACATTACAAAATTGCATGTACTTTTTCATGACAAAAGTGCATGAGAAAAGAAGAAGAGAGAAGGGGAAAACATTTCAGCTCTTGTCGCTAGACTTTTTCAGGTGAGCATCGTACATAGTAATAGATGCTTGAATTCCAATACTGTCTGGCAGAATGGTGTTCTTGAAGATGACCCTGGCTCTGATTATAGCATCCTTTAATGCTGTGATTGCATTAGCATGACTAGTTAACTTGAATCTCAAATTATCTAGAGTTAACTAAATATCTAAAATATTGTCCACAGAAGTCATTGAGAAGGCTTTCTTTTCAAAATCTCTCTGAATCATACCCTTGAATCCCTGGATCATCTCTTCGGCTGAGAGAAATTGATTATCCCTGGTGGTGAGGTCGAAAGGCAGTTCTTCCAGTCTATTCAACTCGCCAGCATCTTTGGAAGACTCGAGATCTTCAATGAGCTCCTTGAGCACCTGAACCATATATATTAGTGATTCCTTAATCTCAACATAGGAATCTTTGCTAGAAATAACATCGATGGATATCAAGATGTTTTTTTTAGATCTTTCATTTCCCTCCAATTGCTAAGATATTTCTCTGTACTGTCAATGTCCTGAGAAATAAGTGAGACAAGGTCCTCCAAATCTGTCCTCACTTTCTTCATCTTGTCCATCTTCTCGACAACCTCTATAAGTATGGAAATTCTCTGAGTGTGCATCTTTTCAATGTAATCCTCTAGCACTTTCTCTTTCATATAGGTTTTCTCTGCCTTTTGAATGACAGGGTCATCTATGGAAAAGGCCTCTGGGGTTGCCGCTTCAGGGAGAAGGATGAATTTTCTGACTACTGCAGTCAATTGCTTTGCCTTGGCCTTATAGTAGTCCTTCATCTCCTTTTCTCTATCGAACTTCTGGACCATGATATCCATTACAGACTGTAGATCACTTTTCACACCTTCGTGAGTAACTTTTCCAAGTTCAACACGAGAGATGGAATAGCTGCTCATGTCAAAACCCTCAAGGGTTGCGTCATGCGGTGGTTTTGCTATTTCCAAAACTTTATGCCCCTTTTCCTCAACCAATTTTGAGAGGATCCTTGGTCTCTTAGGGGCCTTAGCTTTCACCGACACTATCTTGCTAAAATCAAAGTCATCTATAGAGATGGATAGCTTCTTTATTTTAGGTGTGAAAGCTGACATCCAAAGGAGAGAAGAAGTACCTATTGTGGCAATGGTTCCTGCAGCTGGTGTTATCGTGATAACTTTTGCACTACTAGTGGTAATAGTGGTCGTGGTTGGAGTAACTGGTGAAATTGTACTAGATATTGATTGATCAAGGGTAAAAATTTCTCCTAGATTGAAGGAAGGAGATGCCAGACTAGAAATAGATCCAGAGGAATGAAGAGTATCTCCAAAAACACCTTGAGGATTGCCAAACATGAATTTAGAAAGAGAGGCAGCTCCAGAAGAAGGAACACTGATAGGAGAAAGAGGTGGTGAAGGAGAGACGTCTGTAAGTGGCTATGACCCTTCTTCAGAATGTAGAGGCTCAGTGTTTTGTTGCTCTAAGAGCCTGTCATCCATCTCCATTTGTTGAGCTGTCTGCTCTTGGGAGCTTTGTTCTCCAACTCTCTTAGCCATCGATTTTGGCTCTTCAACAACCTTTGGCTTCTTGGAAATGAAGATGATTTTAGGATTGTGAGGTTTAGATGGAGAAGGAACATCACTTTTGTTTTTGGTCTGGTTTTCTACCTTCTTCCTCATTTCTGCTTGGAACTCAGCCTCTGATCTTGTAATAAACTCTTTCAGCGTGATCGCTTTGGATGCTAACCAATCATTGGTGTTAGCCAATATTGGTTCGAATCTCTTCCTCAAAGAAGTTAATTATTTCTGAGACCACTGAACTAGAGGAAGAGGGGAGTCAGCAACCTTCTCAGCCAGGTACCTATTGTTGATAATGTTCTTGTCATCGATCAAATTAGGGGAAATCTCTGCAAGTCCCAAATATTTGATCTACTCCAGGGTCAGCCGACTGTAGTCCATTCTCTTGATTTCTTCAGCTATCCACAGGTCTATCTAGACGTCTTCGATCATAAGCTCATGAAACTGAGTATTTCTTCTGATTATGTCTTTGACACTCCTATAGTCAAAGTTGTCCCTTCTTTTGAATTATTTTATAGTAACCAGTTGCATCTCTGTCTCCATGACCTTGGCTTTAGCTGCAGTTAGAATCGAGTATCTACCAATTTTGATTAGAAACCTCAAACTTGGCTTCTTCAGTTCCATCTACCTAATGTGTACAACAACCATTTGTCTACACAGCTCCATCAGAACTAACTTATCAGAAGTAAATTTGGGGAGCATATAGGGATAGCCCTTGAAAAAGCTGACTTGTAGATAGCAGAAAAAAGGAAATTGTAGGAACATACAGCCATAGTCATTGACGTTCACTCAGGCCTCATTAGATACTCTCTTCTACTCAAGCTAAGGGTCAAAGAGACATAAAAATATGGCAAAGAAGGCATCATTCACCCTTCTAAAATGGCATATTGATCTTTGCAGCGTTAGCTAGGGGTAATATGAGTAGACTAAGGTGGTCTTTCTATCCCCTTCAGTTGTCAAACTTGGAAAGGTTTGCATGGAAGCAGCTATGTACACCAAGTATGAAGTCATATAAAACTTTGAAGTAGTCTGTACCTTGGTCAGTTGTTCGTGAAGAGTGTTGCTAATTTACTCACCCCAGAAGATGACCTGTTTACTCTGAAGGATGATTTTGATGAAAGGGTACATCCACTCATAGAACTGTGAGGAAGATGGGAGACCTCACACTCTGCTGAGAAGGGTAATCAAGTCACCAACTTCTTCAATGAAATCACTCCTTGTGAAGTTCTACGGCCATTTGGATAGATTGGTTCTGGGGGTCTTCAGCCACCTGTTATTCATTACTTTCTTTGTCCTCTCAGGGTCCTTGTCATACTCCTTCTGTGCTTCTATAAAGTCAATTCTCAGTACTTCAATAGCAGGAGGGCACATGAAGACTTTGTCAATGAATTTGAGATCCAATTGAATTATTATGTTACCGTTGGCATCTGAGACTGATCTCGTCTCTTTGTTGTAGAACTGGGCACACTAGAGAATGAATTATGTATGATGTGCTGCTATTGGGAAAGTGGCAACCAGATGAATGTTGCTTTCAACGATTCTCTTCATTTCAAAACTTGAGTTCATTGCCTTGGTTTTGGTCATGAACTTGGCCATATCCATGTGGCCAATCTTTGTATCTTTAATGTCATCAACATTAGAGGTGACCATAATGATTGAAAAGATGCCTTAGTACCAGTACTTCATGGCTTTTGACTTTTTTAGAGATGTTTCAGACATCAAAATTAGCTTCAGTTGAGCAGGTGCTGACGAGCAAAAATCTTCAGAAGGTACTACAGTCATGATCGTGTAATTAGGGAATAGTGGATAAATTAGGGAATTAGCACATTAAGTGATCATGACTAAGGAAGGGCACTTAATAGGTCTGAGTTAGAAAACAAGGAAAAAAGAGGAGGAAAGAGAAAAAATAGAAAAGGCGGAAAAGGCAATGGTGGCAAAAAAAAAGGTACATGGGCGGTGAAATTCATCGCCCATGTAGGTAAGGTCTACGTGGGTGGTGAAATTCACCACCCCTGCAGGTAAGGAGAAGTAGGGAGCATGGGTGGTGAGTTTCACTGCCCGTGCAGGTGGGCCTAGAAAATGCGGGGTGGCAAAATTTATCGCCCACTCATGTAAAAGGTGAACCTGTGTGGGCGGCAATTTTTGCTGCCAATGTAGGTAGTCAGAAAAGACAAGGCTAGGGTGGCAAAATTCACCGCCTGTACATAAAGAAGAAGTCCAAAAGGTCGACTAGGAAGGGGTAAAAAGAAAAACAAGAATGAAAGAAAATTAAAATAGAAGAATAAATAAAGCCAAATGTAAAATCTACCTAAAAATATGCACGCTATGAGCTCAAATCTGCCAAAACACACTTTTACCCATTTGCTAGGTCATCCAGAGGTACAGGGTAAGAGGAGGAGAGGAGGAATGAATCAAAATGAGGCTAAAATCATATTAAATGGGGTGAAAATCAACCCCAACAACTTAGTGCGTGCGGCAATAAATACTGTGCATGAAAAATGAGGCAGTGCAGGGGCAGTGAAATTCGCCGCCCTTACACTTTAAAAAGGAAGAAACATGTAGGGGTGGCAAATTTTGCCACTCCTGCATGTGAAAAATAAAATAATAATGTACAGGTGGTGAAATTCGTCGCCTATGCATGAAAATTGAAGAAAGATACTAACACTAAAAAAGGCAGATTTTGGCCCCCTAGTCGTATCGAGACCGTAACAACCTTCACATTTTGGAAAAAATGTAATGAAAAGATGTTATGAATTTCAAATGGTGCAGTTGGGCCAAGACAAGAACGAGAAAAATTTGTCTCAAAAATAGACTTAGAGAGACAAAAGGCAAAACGAACAAGTTTTGCAGGGGGTTGATTCCAAAAAATGAGTTAAGCTGATTTTGGAAATAACATCTGGCTCCTGTTAGAGAACTTCTGTTAATCAAATCGATCAATGGGAGTAGAAACTAGTCTCTAAGTGTCTTCATCCAAGCCATTGGGCTATGGAGTCAAGCTAAAAATGAAATAAAAATAGACAAAACGTAAAAACTATATATATATATATATATATATATATATATATAAGTGGATCCATTTAAGCTTCAAGGGTTGAATAGTTTTAGATGTTTCCCACTGTGGGGTAGTGCAAACGGTGTTCCAACCTGGTACTCCAGCAAGAAGTTATCCTCACCATAGAGCTGTCAAATGGTGAACGGACCTCTCCATAAGGAGTCAAATTTGCCATGCATTCCCTTCGGTTCTCACCTCTTGTCCCACAAGACTTGATCTCTAACTTGAAATTCACGAACCTTAGCTTTTTTATCAAAAAGTTTCTTCACTTGGTTCTAATGCACTGTAATCTGATCCACTACCATGGTTCACTGCTCATTTAGTTCGGTCAGACACATGATTCTTTTGTCGAATGAACTTTTGAAGGTTGAGTATTCAATTGCTCTGACTAACCTGAGTGCTGGTAGTTCTAGGGTGATGGGAATCTCCACATTCAAGCCATACAGAAGTTGGAAAAGTGACATACCTATGGCCCTCTTGGGAGTAATCCTATCTGCCCATAAAACATCAAATAATGCCTTGTGCCAAGTCTTCTGATTGTCGTCTACCAATTTTCTGATAATAGTGACCAGGTTCTTATTGCTCAATTCTGCTTGGCCATTTTTTTGGGGGAAATAATCTGAAGTGTGGGATAGGGTAATCCCATAGAAAAAATAGAATTGAGTAATTTCATGCGAAAAAAATAGGCCACATTATCTATTATAATTTTAAGTGGGACCCCAAACTGGGAGATAATATTTTCCTTGAGAAAATTGCACACCAGTTCAGACTTAGCGTGCTTACTTGGGATGGCTTCCACCCACTTGGTAAAGTAATCAGTCGTTGTGAGGACATAATCATGTCTGGCACTCGAAGATAGGTTGATTGTGCCAATGAAGTCAATACCCCACTATTGAAAAGGCTCCTCGATTATTACTGGCTTGAGAGGCAATGCAGCCAATTTAGGCTTTTCAACGAACTGTTGACATAATTCGCACCTACGCACCCATTTGTAGGCATCCTAAAATAGCGTGGGCCAATAGTGCCTTGCTCGCAAAATCTTGTGCACTGTCACTGGTGCAAAAAAATATCCTTCACAGGACAAATTGTGGAAAGAATCCAAGAGATTATCTTGTTGCACCTTACCAACACAACAGAGAAATGCCCCATCCAGGTTCCTTTTATACAGACCATTATCCTATAGAACATAACTAACAGCCTTTAACTTAACATTCTATTTCTCCTTAAAAGAGAGGTGAGTGGGACACTCACCATATGTTAGAAAATGGGCGATGTCGGAATACCACTCATTAGTAGTGGCAACAAAGAGGACCGTAGGCATGCCTTCGATTTCTATTTCTTTATTTTCTGCTTCATCTGGAATGTTGTTGGCAATCAACTGACAAAGACCCTTTTTTCACACCAGTTTGGTAGGTTTAATGTCCAGATTAAACTCCTAAATCTTGGCAATCTAATTACCCCTCTTCGTACCAAACTCCTATTGAGTCAAAATGGACTTCACTATTGTATCAGGTATGAGAACTTCACTGTGTGAGTTCAAGATATAAAATTTGAAATGTTTGACTGCTTTGACCATCGCGTATGCATGCTTCTCCATGTTGGAATATTTTAGCTCATGAACCTTAAGTGGACAACTCATGAAGGAAATAGGAGATTCCATGCCTTCTTGGTTTTTTTGAACTAAAATGGCTAAGAGTGTATGTTCAGAAGCATAACTGTATATTTTGAAGCTTTTGGTGTAGTCTGGACAAACTAGAATTGGTGCGCGAGTAATCACTTCCTTGATGTCTTTAAATGCTAATTGGCCCTCAATAGTCCATCTGAAGGTAGCATTGCCTTTCATCATGTTGACGATGTGGTGAGTCTTCTCAGCAAACTCAAGAATGAATCTATGAAGAAAATTCACCTTTTCAAAGAAAGAGTGAACCACAGTATTGCTGGCAGGCAGAGTAAGTTCCTGGATGGACTTGACCCTTTTTGAGTCAATTTTAATACTTTTTTAGGACAATGTTTCCAAGAAGTTTCCATTTAGTCACCCCGAAAATAGATTTCTTTAGATTTAGAGAAATACCATTCTGATGACAGCGTTTCAGTATTCTTTGCAAATGGTGAACAAGGTCAGAACGATGCTTTGAAAATACTGTCAAATCATCCAAGTACACTACAATAAACTTACCCATTTTATATTTAAAAGTGAGGTCCATCACTCTTTGAAATATGGCACCTGCATTTATCAGACCGAAAGGCATTCTTCGATAGGTGAAGGTGCTCTACGGTGTGGTGAAGGTAGTCTTATGCTGATCCACTTTTTTGACTTGAACCAGATTGTACCCTAAGAAATCGTCCAGCATTGATAACATTTTTGAACCTGTTACCATTTGTAGAACTTGATCAATGATAGGGAGGGGTAGTTATCTTTTAAAGATAGCTGATTCAAGTTCTTGAAATCCACACAGATTCAAATTTCACCATTCTTCTTTCTGACAGGAACTATGTTGGCAATCCATGTGGAATGATAGATTGGAAAAACTATCTGGGCATCAAGCATTTTTTGTATCTCAGCTAAAATAGTACCTGAGATTTTTGGATTATATTGCCTAGACTTTTGCTTGTAAGGTACAGAGTTTGCCTTTAAAGGAATGTCGTGGCGAATGTCATTCAGCCTGAGTGGTTTCAAGTCATCATAGGAATAAGCCAAGACGTCTATATATTGGTGAAGTAGATTAGCAAGCTTAAATCTCTCTTTGGGAGTGCAGTATTTCCCAATGTTTACCATCTTAAGATCTCCCTTGGTTTCCAGGTTTACCTAATCAA
Source organism: Torreya grandis (assembly GCA_037957365.1). Classification (NCBI taxonomy): domain Eukaryota; kingdom Viridiplantae; phylum Streptophyta; class Pinopsida; order Cupressales; family Taxaceae; genus Torreya; species Torreya grandis. The sequence continues at coordinate 4,245,776 of JARHVA010000670.1, read as the reverse complement.
AATCTTGAGAGGAGTTTGAATCTGTTCGTTGTTGTTTAATAAACATGTCATGGTTATCAAACAATTTCTCTAGAAATATCAGGCCTTTGAGAATTTTATTCTCCTTAAGCTATAGGAAATCCTCACCTGTGTTTGCATTTGATTCAGAAGTTGCTTCACATTTCTGAACTTTGCTACCTTCAAAATGCAATTGTTCGAAGCTATCATTTTGCTCCAAGAAGGCAATGATTTGATCATCATTGTTAAATACTTGCCAATAGCCGACATTATCAGGTATACTTGGTCAAAAGATCAGTACAATAGTGTACTTATCTCCTTTAAAATCTGAGTGAGGAACTAAGAGAGTAGCAGAGATAGCCAATGCATCTGTTTGATCATTGAATTCTTGTGGAACGGCAGAGATGCTAAAAGCATCAAAATTTTTGATTTGGTCTCAGACAAGATTGTGATAGTGGCGCAATCTTTCATTTTTAGTTTGATAGAAGTTTCTTACTTGGCAAACCACCAATTCAACATCCCCTTTAGCATGGAGTTGCTTAATGCCCTTTTCTCTGGCAGCTTGTAATCCAAGTAACAGGGATTCATACTTAGTTGTGTTGTTGGTGTTGTTAAACTGTAACTTGTAGGACAAAGGAACAATATCTCCTTGATGAGATACCAACACAACCCCAGCTCTTGAACTGGTAGAGGAGCAACTACCATCAAATTCTAAGGTCCATACCTCATTAGACACCATTTTTTCTTTGAAAATTCTTTCGCTTGAGAGAAGAGGTTCT